>MU134392.1:29561-91798 GCA_015039355.1 Ramaria rubella | reverse complement strand
GTTGTCCCTGGCAGAGCTTAAATGTGTACTCCTTCTGTATGTGCAGGTATTTATGCATAACTGTGTACTCTTACTGTACCTGGAGGTATTTACACATAAGTATGGACTCCTACTGTACCTGGAGGTATTTACACGTAAGTATGTACTTCCTACTGTACCTGCAGGTATTTACATGTAAGTTTGTACTCCTACCGTATGTGCAGGTATTTACGCGTAAACTGTGTACTCCTACTGTAACTGTAGGTACTTACGTGTAACTGTGGACTCCTACTGTACCTGTAGGTATTTACGTGTAAATGTGTACTCTTACTGTACCTGCAGGTATTTATGTGTAAGTGTGTACTCCTACTGTACCTGTAGGTATTTACATGTAAATGTGTAGATGTGTACTCCTACTGTACCTGCAGGTATTTATGCATAAGTGTGTACTCCTACTGTAACTGTAGGTACTTACGCGTAACTGTGGACTCCTACTGTACCTGTAGGTATTTACTTGTAAATGTGTACTCTTACTGTACCCACAGGTATTTGTGTGTAACTGTGCACTCCTACTATACCTGCAGGTATTTAGGTAAAACTGTGTACTCCTACTGTACCTGCAGGTATTTACACGTAAGTATGTACTCCTACTGTACCTGCAGGTATTTACGCAGAAGTATTGTACCTTACGTGTAAATACCTGCAGGTACAGTAAGAGTACTGTTAGAACCCAGATTCATTCCCTGCTTTTCTGCCTTTCTCCAACATATACCGATTGGTATTTCCAATATGTTTTCCAATTTACTCCACCTGTTTTACTTATCCCTGTTTCATCTATATTTAGTCATTTCTTATCAAGATCTACATCTTCGGTCTTATGTCCATATTGTTAGATCCCAGATCCGACTTCTATTATTCCAATGTTTTCCACATTCCGATAAGCCCCTTTTCCACTTATTTCTGATATGCCCCCATTTATCATTCTTAGTCATGATTCTATTTCAATATTATCCCCGTATGTCTTATCTCGATTTCCGTATTTGCTCCAACTCCGGAACTCCGTATCACACACCCTTATCTCTTCATTTCTGATTTCTGGAATTCTGCATATTCCTTTAAATATGCTTTTCCTTGTTCAAGCTTGTCTTCAGCTTGTATATCTCGTTACCTTGTTATCTTGTCATATCATCATATCTCATTATACTTGATATATCTTGTCAAACCCTATATCATTGTATCTTTTATTTACACTTCATCACTCCAAGTTCTATCCGCAATAAAGTCTTTAACCTTCTGACCTTTATTCAGTATTCTGATTATTCCGACTCCGACACCTCCAACAATCCAAAACCCATTCTTTGATTACACTTGCTTTTCTGTAAAGCTAAACCCTTACTCAATATGCATTTCTTGTTAACCCTATCCCTTTTCCACATTGGTTATTCTGATTTCCAAATATCCAAAATCTTCCACTCATCTCTGATAAGTCTCAACATACTATTTGTCACTGACCCTTTCCGAATAGACCCGACCATTGGAACTCTGATAATTCCATCTGGGCTTCAGTCCAAAATGCCAGGGCACCAGAAATCCAAGAGGGCGCAACCCATAAGTTGAAGGGAACACCCATATAGATCAGTCTTCGGATCTCTGATTTCTGAATCATCTGATATTCCGCACAACTTCCCCGTCTGATCCGGTCCATAACACATATTTACCCATACCACCAATTCCATATTTGCTCTGTGTCGGATTTCTGCACTTCATATCTTTCTGACTCAGACCGTATCTATTCGTTATATATGACTCCTGCATGCACTTTGTTCTGCAGTTTGAATATTGACCCACCTTGACTCGATATCTTCTCACTTCCGTCTCTAAGTCTTATCCGACTTTACATTCTCCGACTCCTCTGACCTTCTCCGATTTCTCCAATATCCCGACCCTCCGAAATACCAGGACACGAAGGATCCAAGGGGGTGCAACCTATAAGTTGAAGCCAACCTCTGTATGTTCCGATCCCAAATCCTGAAATCCAAAATTCCAACAATTCCGACATCCAACGAGAAGAAATCTAGTTCATAACAAGTACACAGTACATGTAAATACCTTCAGGTACAGTAGGGGTACATACTTATGCGTAAATACCTGCAGGTACAGTAGGAGTACATACTTATGCATAAATCCATGCAGGTACAGTAAGAGTACACAGTTACACGCAAATACCTGCAGGTACAGTAGGAGTACAAACTTATGCATAAATACCTGCAGGTACAGTAGGAGTACATACTTACGTGTAAATACCTACAGGTAAAGTACGAGTACACAGTTACATGTAAATACCTCCAGGTACAGTAAGAGTACACAGTTACGCGTAAATACCTGCCCATACAGTAGGAGTCCATACTTAGGTGTAAATACCTCCAGGTACAGTAAGAGTACACAGTTATGCATAAATACCTGCACATACAGAAGGAGTACACATTTAAGCTCTGCCAGGGACAACTTTAGAGTGCACTCTAAATCTAAATCCCTCATGGAAAAGGCATCCAAAAGATCCAATGTAAATTGTATTATTCTAATATATGGACATATAGTCAACATGCAGTAGGTGGCCAAACAGCTATGTATGGCAGTGGCAGGGCTATAGGGGTAAGTGCACGACTGTGAATGGTGGTGGGGCCATGGCGGCATGGTGGCAGGGTAGGGGCATGGTGCAGTGGCGGTGCGGTGGTAGGGGCAGTGGCGACATAAGATAGTAGCAGCGGTTGGGTGTGGTGGGCAGCGGTGGGTGGCAATGGGGGCCACCTGGAGGTGAATGGCGGTGGGGCTGCACGGATGGGGATGGCCGTGCGGATGTGGTGGGGTGGCGGCGGGAATGGCGAGGGCGGCGCAAGTGTGGGTGTGGTGGGTGGGTGAAGAGGGTGGCGGCCGTGGGGTGCATGTGTGGTGGGGGTGGGTGGGTGGGGCTGTGCGGATGGGCATGGTGGATGGGCATGGCGGCAGATGAGGTGGGTGGCGGCGGGGACCGTGGTGGAGGATGGCGGTGGGGGTGCGAGTGCGGGTGTGGTGGGCGGGTGGCAGTGGTGGGGGTGCGAGTGCAGATATGGTGGCGGGTGGCAGTGGTGGCGACGGTGGCGATAGGTGCGCTGTGGTGGCGATGCAGTGGTGGGGGTGCTGGTGGTGTGGCGACGTCGGCGGCGGCGGCGGAGTGGTGGTGGTGGTGGTGGTGGTGGTGGTGGTGGTAGTGGCTGTGTGGCCCCCTCGCCAGCAATTGGGGGAAGTGCCGGTCACGCCGGTGTTCTTTGGTTACCGGTATCTATTTCCCTTGTCCTGATGGTCCGGCCGAAGACCCGTTGTGGTGGCCTCATGAGGGCTCATGCTGGCTCATGGCGTCACGGAGGCGCCTACAGGACGCTCACGACATCTCAAGAGCTCGGGAGCGCATGGGTAAAGCGTAAGGTGGCTGTGGAGCAATTGTGGGCAACACTTGGGCAAACCTTGAGCAGCCCGTGAACAGCCCGTGCATGCCCACGGGCGCCAACGTGATATCCCATTCCAAACGGAGTAATATATATTGGCCGAATGTTTTATGATGATGATGCTTGTCATCATATGGTGGTAAAACTAATCATTACGGAAGATGATCATGAATTCACTAGACATGCCCAGTGTGAATCATACTAGGGTAAAGGCGAGAAGGGGACTAGTGTGTATAATCTTCGAAATTCAACCTCCTGCGGTGACGGTACCGTGTTCGGACGTTCTCTTTTCTTTTCTGGAATGGGAGTTCTGGGAATACCGCACCAAGTCTCCGAACAAATCGCACGAGCGCACATTCCATTAAACATCCTGCATTGTCTGTTATCTGCAGTGTTGTCTTCATTGTAATTGGATCTGTGTAATGATTTCAAGGTGCATTTGGTACATTTCACTTGTTTTCTTAGTTCTGCGTAACATTCCATGTGGCGTTTCCATGGAAGTCTTAACCTTATTTCGTGTTTCAAAAGGTGAGCTCACTGATCCATCTGAATCATGCAGAGTCTACGGATGTCTGCATCGTCGCGCCCTCCGTTTCTAAATTCGATAATCGACACGGTATCCACGCACACGTACGCACCATCCCTGTGAAAGATACGCTGTCTACAGTCCACAGCTACTGGCATCGCCGCTTCCGACACACATGGACTCTGCCGTTAACCTTGCGTATTTCTTGATTCAAGATCAGGAGCTGCCCACCGTGTCATTGATGTGCCACAACCCGAAATATTGTGCCCGCTGTTCCCTTTCCCGATATTGCAAGTAGGTCGCATTCTGTTCATATGTTTCCCTACTTCCTGAAAGCCAACGCAGTCCGTTCGTTCTGAACATATACTTTCGAAGCTTAGGGTTTGTCTCTGTCCGATATATCCTGTTTTTGTGCTATTTGTATCTTCTGTACCAGCTTCCCATGTCCTGGTAGTTCAACCCTACGTCTTCTTCCACATAGCGGCTGCCCTTCCTGGTTGTTACACGAATTTGCGCTAGGCACTGTTGTAAGTTCATTTCTATCAAAATTTCTAATTATATTTTCAAGAAATCTTATGCCACCGGCATACTAACTCCACCTCGGTTGATAAGCCCTTGACGTTAGTGCAGGGGGCGGGTCGATTCCGCTGAAGCCACCATCAGAGTCCCTTCTTTGACGGAGCTGAGACATTGTAAGTTGTTTATCTGCTTGATGTCGTACATTTACTCACATCCGAATTCAGTCATCGCATCAGGGGGCTTACCCACTCGTGCTGCAAGACAGCATACGGCAATTCGCACTATTGCTTCAAGGGTGCGCATACCGACGTTTCTTCTGTTGCATGACATGTCAAATGCGCTGTAGTCTAGAATTTGAGTTACGAACCTTTTAGTATTCCCACCGCGACACCGGTATCTGTATTTCTCAGCTCCAGACACTCTCCATATGCTTACTATCATGATGCGTCATTTAGATCGCTTCATACGTTCTAGTGAACGAGACAAATTATCCTTGCCGACACTCGCCCATCACTCACGGACCATCCTGTGCCATTGTCTTAGTGCATGCTTGTTGGTGTGCCGCGTTCTCTACTACCTTGTAAGGCGTCGGGGAGTTGTTTCTGTTGCAGGATCTTGTAAGTCCCTCGCCTTGCATCCCAGAATCACTCACCGTTCCGTGCCTCCACAGTGAGCCGGCATGCTGTATTGTCGTGTAGCTATTGAAACGTATCCATCCTGAACGTTCTTAATCCCGTGTCTGGTAGATGAATCACCATGTATTTTGAATGGGCACGTAGTCCTCGTGGTGGCATTCACATGGCAACTCACTCGAGTCAGATTATAGCCGCTGCCTCTCTTGTCCGAGTCCCTCCTCAGCCGCGGCCCTCCGTTCCGGTAAGTTGTCTCTGGCCTCGACTCATCCTCTTCCATAGTATGCGGTCGTTGCCAGCTTGGGAGCTGGTGGGCAGCAACACCAGCTCCTCCAACCTGCTTACCTAATTGTGACAAAACGACAAGTTACCCCGACCCGTCTCCGTTGTGACAGTGATGGCGGCGGGAGAGGGAGGGCGTCTGGAAGGGAGGGCGTAGGGATGGGAGAGGTGACCGGATGTAGGTCTGCCTGGTTAGAGGGTGTGGGGACGTGTATGCGTCTGTTCATTTTTTCCCAGGGTATTAGAAGGATGGTGTTGTGTAAAAAAAAAAGGGACGTGGGTATACCCAAGAATCGAGACTGGCACCGCACACGTATAGAGAATTAGGATTACTGTTCCTATACGTCGCAAGCGGCGGCATATCTAATCTAGTCGTGTTGCCGCGAACAGGAACTACATCCGCGTAAAGCCAAAACATTGGGGATACCATGAAAGACAATCTTCAGGCAGCCGGATACACTGTTTCGGAGCTTCCGCTAGCAGAGAAAGCGCCCTCGAAAGAGTCGAGATTGAAACGTTTGTGTGAGACGAGAGAGTGATGAGTCGAGCCATTTTGTCAATTTGCATCGGTATTTAGCCCATCGAACGGAATATGTAATGGAGAAATTAATGTATAGTATGGAAAATACTCTTTTTCGCCAGCCCGTGATATGCCAAAAGAAGTTCCAGTAAAGTCCAAGCACGGTATCAGAGCGAAGGAGACATGAATAGGAGCCTCAACTTACCGACGAAATTTCTGCCCACCGTAGCTCTTTATATTTGTCGTGGTTTTATATGATCACCGAACCCAACGAGCTTGGCACATTAAAGATAGGCCCTCCAGTCATGGCAAGAGCCTGACGCCGCGCATGTGAATGCGTATCTAGGCTTCGAAGGATGACATCTCAGGGCACGGATAAAGTGCAAATGAGATGAAGCCTAGAAAGACGAGTCGTGAATAGGTGTGGAGGAGTAACGGCGAGAATTAGGAGGTGCGTGGACGTGGGCCGCGCATGGCTCAGAAAGGTTGTGAGCTGAGACGCAGCGTCTGGAGGCAAGGCGACCTACCAATGCAGCAGGCGGAACTAAAGAGAACCAGGCCCGAAATTCGAATATCTGTGTATGCAAAAGAAACGATGCTGGGTGATGGGTTACGTTGCTGACAAATTTGGCGATCCCCGATAGATCCGATAGCTCCGCCTTGGCTCCGACTAATCACCAAGACCGTTCCAGTGCCCAGCAGGCCTACGTTCGTCACTCACAACTTCCCGCCGCTCACTGAGCGCAGGTTGAATACCGCGAGACTGTTTGGAATTGCTGTCTACCAGCGGTCTCAAACAGCTTCTTGCTTGATTCTTCGTTGCTCCTCCTTTTTCACCGACGCCAGCCCGCTGATGCATGACTCACTACCAAGATACAGACCACGTCCCAGTCGCGAAATCTCTCTTCGGGTCTTCAATCATCCGAACCCCTAACCGCTATATGTGTTCCTTTCTCCCTCCACCTTTCTCCTTTTATCCTTATGACTGCCGGAAACCTTACGCTACTAGTATGTACAATGCCCTATTGACCTTTGAAACGTAGAATCATGTAGACGCACAAGGAACTGAGCCCATATGAGTGTTCTGGCCCCGCCACGCTCTCGTCATCAGATATCCCCCTGTCTCCAAGTGAGTGGATCGATATTTGCCGAGTATGTTCCACAGTGCCATACTACCTCAGATGTCCGCACTGTCTGGTTACGGTTGCACGGCTCTGTCCAGCATCTCTCCACAGATTCTTGCCTGACATGTTACGCCTCTCAGCCTCTCTTCTGGGTAGTCCCTCGCTCAGGTCATTCTTCGTGTATGGGCCCATGGTTACAGTCTGACATAAATCCCAAGCCTCCATCGTGGTGAGCACATGTCGCATCTCATCAAAAAAAAAAAAAAAATCCTAACGCCCGGATGAAGCCATTCCGAGCTAAAACTACATGGCTACGACGACAATCAATCATTCGTTAAACTGGACGATTTTGGAGAAGGGTAGATTGCCAGGATTCACCTACAAGTGCGCCATGACTCGGTAACAAAGATTAGATAAATATTAAAAGAAAAGGGGGGTTGTGCCATGTTGTCCAGGTACCCGCACTTCCATCATCAATCTTGATGATATTTTGCCGTCAAGTTTGCGTGCAGTCGATGCTGGTAGGTTTTCAGTATTTTGAACTCAAGTGAGTTGGGCTGAAACCACGAAAGGAAACTAACGGATGAACCGCCGTCTTGACGAGAGCGACCGCACACATCTCAGAGGCTGTGTTCTAACACGGGGTCACCTTGTCGACTAAGACATGATGCGGCGAGCATCACTGTTCCCAGAAAATTTGGCACAGTTGAGATGGAAAGTTGGATAGGTCTGGCATTCTGTATAAGACTGATAACACTACACTAGAAGTAGCATCAACATTTTGCATTTGCTCCTTTAACAGTTTTACAAACCTTTCATATTTCTTGTCTCTCTATGTCATCTGAAAGGGAAATAGCCACACATATCCAAGACTCGTACGTACTATTCCTGTTCTCTAAGATGAGAATTTCCTGATTACCAGAGAGTAGTATGAGCATCACCTATGTTGTTATAGCAGCACTTGGTGAGTCCTTTGAGCATAAATGCGCATCTTTACATACTCATCCCCACTTAAGCACTTTTTGCATATGACACTCTTCTCACCTTTCCATCTGAGGTAAAATTCATTTGGCAAAAGAAAATCAAAATAGGCAATATCCTTTACCTATTGGCTCGCTATCCTGCACTGCTTTTATTTCTGTTAAATGTCTATGGAAATTTTGCACCCCTTCCCTCTTTACAGGTGGGTATTGTTGATCCATCTAGTCCAACTCTTGTATTCTGACACATATCTATAGTAAGCATCACATTATTTGATACAGCTGCTTGTGAACCACAAATAGCTCTTGCAATTCCATGTCATATTTTACATCTGCTTGGAGCTTGCTTCCCACAATTGGAGTACAAAGTCATTGTTTTCCTATGATATACCAGCATGTGGAATTAATACTCTCTGCCCATTCAGGCCTATTGTTTGCAAGAGCATATGCTATATCCAGCAATCACAAACTGGTTTTTGTGGTGCTTGCACTTTTGATCACCACTGGAATTGCCCTGTTCACAGTTAGCATTGCCATACTTGGTAAATTCATGGCTTAGCATTCTCAAACTACAGGTTGGAGCTGTAAATGAGAATTGTCTTTCTATTCCCAAGATTACATCTTTGTATGTCATCACAGCTGCCAAATTGATATCTACTGACCCAATGCAGGAGTGAGATGAGCATTACTATCTGCAGAAACAAAAGATTCACAATCTGTGTTTCAGTGGGCACCCTTAATGGTGTTTTTGTGATTCTATTTGACACAGTTGTGGTTGTTGTGATCCTGGTGAACACACATGGGATCCGACAACTTCAGCGTGGGACCCCAAAGCTCCAAAGACACTCTTTGTCAAAATTGCTTACCCAGCAAGGTATTTTATTATTTCTAATCTATTGTCGGGGAGCTTAAAAGGCATTTTAGGTGTTCTGAGATATGGGTAATATACAAACTATTCCTGTGAATGAAGATCTGATACCTGGACAGATTTGTCCTGACAATTACCTTGGCAAATACAGTGATTGACAAAGTAATGTCTACCTCAATATGATGTTAACTAGCTGACACATTCTGCAACACAGGCATTGGATGTGAGTGGAACCTTAGGTCTCTAGTTATATTTATCACTACTCATACTTTCACAATTAGACAACCATGCCAACACTCCTTGCCCCTTTCCAAAATTCGTTTGTGCTGGTACCATCTAACTGAATGCGCTGCACTGAGAATATGATCATAGCTTGTCAATCATTATCATCTGCCGCTTTCAGCTAGACCTTCAACAAAGACACCACCACCCCAATGGTAGCATCACATCACACTCTGTTCCCCTGAGTAGTTTCCATGCAGTCACAGAAAGGATTCACAGAGCTGTTGTGGATGAGTTTGGTGACTTGAGCTTCAATGGATCATTTGGGACAGAAGGATCACAGGAAGATATTGAGCTGCAGGCCATCCAATCTTCCAATGGAGTTGAAGGAATTAATCTTCAAGAATTCCCCTGGGCTGGAGGTGATATTGGAGATGAGGAGGCTGGACCTGTGGCTTCAGGTGAGTTTGATAATTCTAATTTCTATGACTCTAGTGTTGAATTGATTTTATTTCTATCAGGTTCTGGTATGCTGAGGGAATGAAACATCCAGGAAACATTTTTTGTTAGCTCTGCTTCATTTATAGTCAAAGGTTTGATATTTATGAGATGGGGTTACAACAATTGAGGCTCAGGACAATTATCTCAAACTGGATTTTGAGTACTGTTTAGTTATCTATGTTTTCATTCTTGTTTTGGAAATTTTAGGTCCCTATCCCAATTTTATCTATGGAAAACATCTGAGATTGTTGGAGTACTTGGTGCCACATTCATTGCAGTGGTGGCCCCTGTATGGTTAAGCTTGATGAGATGATTTTCCTTCAACAGCAACATTACGGAAGCTTTGACCACAAATCCGGCACTCTCCGGCGGTTTCAACGTTGACTGCATCAACTGATACTCGCTCTGTTCTGGCACAGCAACATGCATTGCTGGGTAGAATAAGATGTGTGAAGATAACTTCGCGCTGGGGAACACTATATGGTGGAGTTTGAGAGAGGGCATGATGGAAAGGATGGGGAAAGAAGATGAAGAGATGTATTTGCTCTACAATACGCCGCGAGGGTCCCGATGGTACTGTTATGGCAAGGTTGGTGAGTTCATCTGGCAAGGGAGGCTGAGGTGCATGCGAGGATTAGTGGAAGTTGTTGGATACGAATACAATGAACGTGCGTATTACTTATAGATTGGGGTGAGTGGACATGCCTTCTGGTCCTGAAAAGTGCGTCACATAGTCAGATATATCTTCCTAAACTCTGTCTACTCTCACAAGCACCAGCCACACCTTCTCAGTGTGTCCCAGATGAAGTGTCGTTCGTGCTAGTATCCAAGTGTGACGTTGGTAGCGTTGGGACTGCACACACCGACGAACGCCATCCATCTTGCATCATTCTGCTCACCGCAACTCCCAGGTGCTCTCCGCCTATCCTCCACTGACACGACGGCGTCGATGACGCCGTCCTGTGCCCCGCCCCGCCCACCAGGCGACTCGACCACACGTCCCCACCTTATCCCCGCGCCAAGTGACAAGGCTTAGGCGATGAGCCAATGACTGGAGCACTGGGTAAAGAGCGGCGTAATGGCGGGACGTACATTGATGCGTCTGTGGGCGTTGCTAACGTTTCTGTTACGCCATCTTGGCTGACCCGTATATTGGCGTGTATGCAGCAGAGGCGTCGCGTAGCTCGTGGCTCCTGCTGCGTTCTATCTACATCTCCCACCCTACCGCGCTCCAACACGCTTGGAATGCCCTCGCGCCTCCTCTCTACCTCCACTAGGCTAATTCTCTAGCTCATACTGTAGTACACACCTGTCTCTCCGAGTACAACTTTCCCGTGTCACTCGCGCGCCACAGCACCCTTGTTTCAACATCATTCTCGCAGTACTCCAGGCCCACGCTCACCTTTACCCACGTAACACCCCTCGCAACGCTTCTTGAATTTTGCGATGACTTCCTCGAGTGTCTGTTTCGCCTCTACTACACGGGAACACTGTGGTCATACTATACTTCACGCGGATTCTACAGGACCCTGTCGAAGCCAAATGGCCGTATCCATGTACTCCAATATAACCCCATTCCTTATCGACAGGTACCTAAGATGGTCAAGGCGGGCTTCTGCGAGACGTCCACCGCAACAGGAGCCCTTTCACGGCCAAGCTCAATGAATGTGATAAGGAGACTTACCGTGCTTCTGATGTCAACATCAGCATTAATTCCCACTCCTCCCTCTCCTACAATTTTCTGAATGACATCTTGCGGTAAATTCCTTGCCGGTAACCCGACAACCTTTGGATACTGGATGTCTGTTTTCCTGTATCCTTGCTTTGCTCATTCTAACACATCTCTAAACATGTATCACCTCACCATTTCCCTTATCCAACTTACATAACTCATCATCATCTACAGTCCTGATTCGATATCATCGATTGTCATCACACCTGAAGGCATGACTTTCTACTTTTTATGCTGGCTCGCATCCCTTCCCTGGCCTCACTGGATCTGTCGTTTCATCATATTTTCTATATTCATGATTGAACCCTCTGCGCCCAGATATGCACCCCGTCTCAATTGTGCATTATGTCGTCGGCGCTTCGATAATTTCCCTTCACAGCTGCCCCCGTTCCTGCACAATTTCTACACTTCATCTCTTTCCAACTTCAATTCCTGGCCCCTCCGACTTCAATAGGATCCCGGAGACTCATGTTGTCGTCCCAAAAACCCTTCTACTAAGAAGCCAATGGAACTGAGCTGCCAGCGCCCATGTTCCGACACAACCCCTACTCCGTCACCGGACTCGAGTTCCTGGCATTCCGAAGTAAGTATATTGATATTTCCCAGGGATGTTTGACCGTGTTGTTGATTCATTTCTAACTCGCCCCAGCTTTCCACTTTGTCTAGTTACGTTGCTTCAGAGCTCTGAGCCATCCATTTGTATCTCCAAAGACATAGGACGGATGCGGATACCTCAAGATTTTTTATTTCGATAATCTGTGCCTAATCCTCACGAGGCCTTTCGTGGCTGTCGGATGAGCATATTATATACAGGGACCGACTGACTCACCTCCCGGGATTTGACCGTCGTTTCCCAGCCTGAGAACCCTTCAAGTGCAGTAGCGGCCCCTGTATCTGTAAGCCTACCCCACTTCACGGTAAGCATTCCTACGCCAGGGTGATGTCAAAGGCTTACTACATTTTCAGTCTGCAGCGATATCACTCTTTCATCCGCCCTTGACTCGGAGTTTTCATAGTGATGTGATCTGGGGAATGCACGCAACGGCTTAACGACACAAGACACGGATACCACTGCGACCGTTTGATGAGATGGGAAGGCCGCGAATACACGGTGGGTGATGTGTACTCACAATTTTCATCTGTGTCTCTTACTCTGTTGTTTTGATGTCGCCATCGGCTAGGGGATTGAGGACTTACGGTTGGATCACTGAGACATGCTATGGGGGTGGAAAAAGCATAGCCTGAAATTATAGACGAAATCTGGGCAGATTTATTCCCCTGATTTCTTGATCGAGGGCCCGTTCAAGTTTCCAGATCAGGCGTTCAGACTGCCTCGTCCATGCTCGTGCATGGTTTACGCCTTGGTATGATCAACGGAACTGCCGTGGAAAAAAGCATCGAAAGCAGTAATTATTTGGACGTATCCGCGCCCTATCTTTCAAGTTGAAATTCATCCATTAAATTATTGAATATTGAACGATGTCTCCCGTAGGTGAACTGCGCACATGCATCTGTAGCCAAACATTAATGGGCATGGAGTTGTATTTACGCCTATCCGAATCTATCGAAGTCCATGTCAACTCTAGTAGTGACTCTACTAAACATCACCACGGCATGCTAGTGCGGTACTGATGTGAGAAAATACCCGAGCGAATTCAAAAGATACAAAGTGATCAAGAACCATTATTGGGAACCACTCACCAACTCGTTATAGAAAAAATCCGCTCATAGGCCTTTGTGTGCTAAACACGATGCGTGACAAAGCGTGACGAAGCGTTCTCCTCCAGTTGTCTTCCTCAGCGTCCGAGTCGCTAGGCAGCTAGACTGTCTGCTCGTAGACCTCGTGATTCAATCCATTCTCAGGTGTCCTCTGCCGAGCATACGCACCCCATGATGCCATCTCCAACAAGTTTCCAGTGCATACGAATTCTTTTCATGAACCATGAGGGAGCTACGCCCGATGCGATGTCGATCCAATAATCTCGGTACTCTGAGTCCAACCACTGTGAGTACTAAATTTCTGTACTTTTCATACTTTCCCCGCGCCTGACACACCGTTCCGGCTATCAAGCTGTAGCTTAGACCTCTGGTTCACACCATCCGCCGAAGCTCTCTGGATTCATGATGCCCCTGCAGACTACCCGTATCTTTACTCCTTCCGTAGCTTATCAGAATCAAAAAATGGTCATAGTAGCAATTTAAGAACCATGATATAGATGCGGTTCCTTCAAGTTGAAAGTCCCTGTCCAAAGTGGCCAAGAAATTAAGACGATGTGTGGTACGGTCTAGTCGATGGAAGGTGCATAACTAGTGCGTTATACACTTGAGAGGTCGTAATTTCTGACGGTTTTTCAGTTCGATCGTGTAAGCGTAGATGGTGTGGATGTGGGCCCTGAGGCGACCGAGGACGCCATCAGTTTGGAAGCTCTGACACTCAACAGCAGGCCATGTTGTCACAGGGCTAACCGGTATGAGTTTCTTTTAAACGACACACCGTGCTAAATTCATCATCGGTTTGAGTGAGACACTCCCTAGATACTGAATGTCTCTTTTTCCCATATTACTTTGATCCTTCTATGTAACACATCTATAAACATGTGTCGCCTCACTATTTCAACCCAAACTTGATCCATCATCGACAGTGCTGATTCGATATTGTCGATCGTTATCACCTCGCTTTATCTAGGCCTGTATCCCTTCCCTGGCCTCACTGGGTCTGTCGACGACCCATCATTTTCATATACGTGGCAATTTAACCCACCGCGTCGGTATGTACACCCCAATTCAGTCATGGGATTTGGCGTCGGCGGTTCGACAGTTCCCTTCCACGACCTTTGCTCATGTTCCCATCTCTTCACCCACTGAGTAACCTCCTTCAAGTTCATCTCTTTCCAACTTTACTTCAGGGACTGTAGTATGACCTCTTTAACGGTCAGGCTTCTTCGATTTATGTGGAGTGGAGACAAAAACCCTTCTACGGAGCAGACTCAACTGAGCCGCCAGCGCCCAAGTGAGTTTTTTCCAAGCATGTTCGACACTGCTGTTGGTTCATTTCAGATTCACGCCCACTTTCCCCCCAGACTGTTTAAGTTATTACAGACTGAACATATACATCTCCGAGATTTGGGGCTAATGTGGACACCCTAAGCCACAGCTTTTTTTTTTTTTTTTCGATAACTTTGTTTGCGTAGTCCTCCCTAACCTGCCGGATAAGCATCCAACATACAGCGCCCGTTGTTGCCCGGCCTGAGGACCCCTCAAGTGCACTGGCGGCCGTCTCTGTGAGTCTATAAGCGCGCTACCGTTACTACGCAAGAGGTCGAATTCCGAAGATTCTACGCACTGGTCGGCTTTATCCTTCCTCGTAGTATGATTTACATTTTCCATAATGATCAAAGTCATCGCCGTATTGTCCATGAACAACGAATAACCGCCCCTCATTCTGCAATGACTTCATCCTTGTTTTAATATCACGAATGGTTGACATCATTTTCTTCTCCTTGGATTCACTTGATTTGATAAACACTTCAAATGTCACCCGTCGAAGGTCTTGAAACTTTGAGCTGGTGAGGATCCCATCTACTCGCTCAAATGGCACTATTTTCAACACTGCCGTCCTTTTGAACGAGGTTTCGGGATAGAACGACAGATCAAAGATGATGCTGTCCACAGTTGTTGAACTAATTTGTGCAAGAAGGTTGGGGACACAAGTCGCAAATACAGAAGGGAGCCAGGTTAGGTTTCGTAATTGGAGGGAGTGTAGTGCCGTGTTGTGGGATATTGAGAGCTCCTGCACTTGCTCAACACTTTTGATCTCTAGTAGAATATGTAAATGAGAGATGTTCATTCATGCCATGAAAGTATAATCACCTAAAGAATCATTCCGTGCAGGGAGGAAATGCAGTAGGAGGTGATGGAGAGAGGGGCCCGTTATTTTTAATAGCGCAGCAAGAGGCCGGACGTCTCGTTGCGTTATGTTGATTACGGAGATGTGGGTGAGATGGACAGTGGTATACGATGACATCCATACCAACACAGGGTGTGAATTGAGGCCCCAAACCGTTAATTGTTGCAGGCGATTCAATTTAGGTGGCGTAGTGTTGTCCGTAGTGACCGCTACAGAGCTAAAGTCTAGGGGACGCATGTGGTTACCAACGGAAATAATGGGTTTTCGACGTTCTTGTACTTCTAGACTTTGGAGATGTTGGTGTGATCCCAGCATTGGAAACACTATCCTGAGGCTCTCCAGCGTGCAACGCTTCAAAACGAGTTTTTCAATGAAGGGGAAGCTGTTAAGAAGCTTGGGGTTGGCGACAAGGGAGAATTGCAGATCCTCATAAGCATACAGTGGGTTGATGGTCAGAGTGCGCACATTTTGGAACATCGGTAGAATCTTCCAAAAAGATGACGGCAATGAAATCGCGTCCGTGATAACATGGGTGATGGTGAGGCTTTTCACATAGTGCACGATATTCGGTACGAGTTCCAACAGAAAACCGGAAGTGAGAGTAAATATGGTGAACGAATCGAAGAGCAGTCGATGGGATGGTACAACCCATGCACGACACGTGAGGCTACAGGCTTGAAGACAAGCTTTGCGACTCGGACGCCAGATATCGTGTGGAAAATCACAATGTAGGAGGATGTGCGTGAACAGCTCTGGGGGAAGACTGTTGATATTCGTAGGCGTCTCCATGTTATGATTGTTCATCGTAGGGAGAGAATCGGTTTGTATACCGCTTTGAGACTACAAATACAGAGTCAAGAACGGTCCAGCTAAGCTGGGCCAACTACTTATGTAACTAAGCTATCGGCAACATCGGGTTGTGTGTACGTTAAGGTTAGCAGGGGAATGTGAGAGGTGTTGACGACCAGGGGCGTTCATCGTAGGGAGTATTGATTGCGAAACGGTCGTGGTGGTGTGGAGTGTGCCCCTCTCACCCCTGAGTACTGAGTCAAACAAATGACCCACCTGAGACAACATTCCCAGTGGCACCAACTTTGTGTTGTAGTTCATCGCATCCCGTGTTTACTACGAAAACCAGATATGTATGTTCAGAATCAACTGACCCTTGATGCTCACCAGGCACGATGTGAAAGGAGGGGGGTTTCATGCTGCCAGTGCTTCGAAGAAACGGTAACCTGCACTCACCTGCCAGTATCTGGGGTTACGAGTACGCATACCTGTCAGAACACAACATCACGCACCGAAGACTGGACTATCATCCAATACTATCTGGCCACCCGAATTTTGTATATACGTCACTGCACACGGCTGCGATAACACAGCCCACGACACGGCACGATGCACCCGAACAAGTGTGACGAATTCGAAGCAAAATAAATGGTTGCGAGGCGTATCATAATGAACAAACGATAGCGCATAGACAATAAACAATAAAAACAACAAGGGAAAAACAAAAGGTGAAAGCGAAATCGAAATAGCGAAATAGCGACTTGATTGACGTTGCAACATAACACGAAAATTAACAAAGTAAAGCAAAACGCGGCCGACAGCACAGCACGCTCAAACACAAAGGCAAAAGCGATGGCAACAGCCCATAAAATCAACCTCAGCCAACAAGGCGCAGCAAGTAGCATCGTCGAGTGGCAAACGCGCTATTCACGTCGTCGCGCAATATGATATGCCGCCCTGTCAAGTTATAATAGAGATTGAGGGGGGATTCAAGTTTGTCGGAGTGATCGTTGGAGAGATCGAGGGGTTGGCGGGGGGGGGGGGGGGGATGTAAGTCAAGTGATCGGTGGCGGTGGCAGCGTCCGGATCAATTGAATTAGAAGGAGATTGAGATTGAGATTGGCGTCGGCATGGGGAGGCAGCAGGAGACAGTCAGCTTCTTCACAGCGTTCGGAGAAGGCACGAGACGTACCGTTGGTGATAATTGACGACGCCTGGAATGTATCTGTCACCGCTGTCAAGTGTACGGTGCGGGAACGAACGAGTGAGGCAGGAATAGGATGTAGGAGAGTAAACGGTGGGGAGGCGATACGGCAGTAGGAAGGGTGTAATTGGGAAACTAAAAAGGAGGAAATCAAGGCGAAAAATAAACTTCCCGACCCAGCGAGTACGTTTGACTCAACTCTAATCTGCCGCAGAAGTCTACTGGGTGTGTATTGCCAGGAAAAGGGAAAAGAAAGGGTAGGGAAAGGGGTCGGAATTTTGGTTTGTCTTCCATCAGTTTGTCAACAAAGTGCGGTGGCACTAGCGGTCGAGTTTTTAGCCAGGAAACTTGTGTATCATCGATTGTCACTGTCACCAGATTGAGCTCGATTCGGCACTGTCCGAACATTAGGAAAGTGTGAGGGTGTTGTGGGTTCACCACGATGGAAGCTCGGTATTTCATTACAGGCTAGGCAGACGTGGTGGACCGGCAGGCGGAGGATGATGGGATCGGTGTTGAATAATCGGTTATAGGGATGAGTGCGGGACGGGGCATCAACCCGAACGAGATGACGGAAGAGATGTTTCGAGGCGTAATGTGTCATTTGCGAGGATTCATATGGATAGTGCTTCGCAACAGTAACTAGATTACCTGTAAGATGATGCAAGTCGGAAATAAATTGATGGGACTACTAAAAATATTTCCTCACTTAGAGACGCATGAATATCTGATCACGAGAATATCGAGCCGCTGAAACACTAGCGTGCAGCTCAGGTTCTTCCACGCTTCCTTGATGCAACGTACATACATCAATGGGACAGGCCATTGTTAGAGTAGGAGAATTCCGGAGCGATTAGATGAACTTGAAGGGGGAAAACCCCGCTACGGAGATGAAGCAGGAATACGGATGGCGGCGGGTATCGTTGAAGAGCCGAACAAAGGTTTCGCGTCTGAGACGCAATCTGTACCGTGGTAGTGGCATGCACCAGGGCGACGGTATCTGATAATAGTTGCGAAAGCCTGAGGAATAGCAACAAAGAATCAAGCGAGAAGACGTTTCAAAACCCATTCAAGACTGCTGAGATGATAAGTCAATAACAAATAGCATTGGGGTATCTAATCTACGTTCAGTGCCTTTCGCGGCGGCTTAGAAATTGTGAGTGACGAACGTAGAGCATGCACGTACGACACCGAAAAGAAGGGATGGTGATTATTTGGTAGATGGCGCTATAGTAGGCGCATGCTAAGTAGTGGATACCATGGAATGGTAATTGAGTGGCACTTACGAGGCCTATGAGTAGACACGGCTTTGGAGAAGCCTACTGCCTGGCGATGGTGAGGAAGACGACTCGGGCGTTGTCACGCTTCCTCGACTGGCATGCCGCTGTCTACCTCAACTTCGTCTGCTCCGTCAGATGCATCATAGATGTCCTCTTCCCCCATACTCTCCTCCCTCCCCCTTCACAGGACTCATTGATGACGACTCGGACCTCACCTCCCCTTCTGACCCATCCACCCGGAGCTCCGTCAAGCCCTGCACCTCCTCAACTTAGACCCGTTGCTCCTCCATTCCCCCCACCCTCTCTTAGCCATCGTGTCACACATCCCACATGGACCTTTGCAACCGCCTCAATCCCCTCTCCGCCCTCGAAGCTAGCTGCGGGCCATGGTGACAAGGCGACACATTTTCCATTCCGTGGAAGGCACGTGAGGGGGTGTGGTGGATGCGAATAGGGTGCGCGGATGGGTGCGGGTACGAATGACAGTGATATCAGGTCGGCGTGACGACACATACGTCAGCACCACCATCGCGAAAAATGTCAACGCATGGAATGACTGGAAGATGGCGCTGGACAACCTCGTAAGGGATGGGGGGGGGGAGCAAGAAAGGTGCGTGTCTGCGTTAGCGTTTGTGTTTGCTTTCATCTACATGACCACATTTGCGTCCATACCCCAGTCCATATTCCATCTCAATCTCACTCTCCCAACCTATCCACACCAACCACCTCTCCCCACGGACTCCACGACATCCGCCACATCCTACGCCGCTGACCCTTCCATCCCAGTACCTGTCCTCGCTGGATCAGACATTGAATGCCTCTGGGGCGACGAAGCCGTTAGTACCGAGTTGCGACGGCGTAGAATGAGGCTTGAGGGGAGTACGGGGTTGTAAATGCGTGCTGAGTCTTTGTTATGGTATGCGCTCACGTGTCACTGTGACTGCGCCCGCTAGCTACCTCGACTCCATCCCGCGCTTTATGTTGTTGAACTACAATGTTCGCAGGTGAGTCGCATTTTGCATGTTCGGGATCTTTGGCGGTTTGTGTCGTTGCGAAGTGTTTTTTTCTTCCTATTACACTGTGTTGTTGTCATTTAGACCTCTTTGCTTTTGTTTGCCTTCCTTATTTCAGCATAATCGCCGTAACAAAATCCCGCGAATACTAACTCACATCTCCCCTACCATTCATAGAGCACGCAGTCAGGTACGTCCCGTCCGATACGACTTTGCTACTATGCTGACATTAAGGGGGGCATTTATCCATTTGGCATGGGCATTTGTAGCGGCATGCCTGTATACCATATTTCGAAGATGGTAAGGACACCGTTCCTTCCTTGTTCACGCTCGAGACTTGTTAACATTGCTGCGCCTGCTGACGCTTGCTTGCTTACCCCGCTATCATATTCATCGCGCGGATCTCGGCGTTCGACCAGGTCCGACTTGTCAGGGCAGGAGATCATATTACGCGACGACTTGCATTGTGCTAAGCTTTCGTGAGGTGGTTTTTGTGCGTGTCTCCGTTGGTATATTTTCCGTTAGTCACTATTGACTGCATTCCGTTTTGTGGATTTACACCTTTAATGTCTCCGTGGGTTAATTTTTTGCCATGGAGATGATGGGTGACAGCGTCTGCCGGATCCTTGATCTAGACACAGAAAAGTGTGAGATCCAAAAGGCTCACGATTCTAAGCTCGCTTTGAAGACATACTTTGTACCAAGGCAAGATGGCCAGTGGTGCAATTCGACTGACGGCAGACGCCATACAAAGGGGCACTATTTCGTGATCTAAAAGCTTCCAACACCTGATCTCCCGCTGCAGAAAGGATGCTCGTTATCTAAATCGCGAGAAGTGGAGCGGCATATTGGCCGGAACATGCATACATGTGATCGATCCGACTGAGAAGAACTCAGACTTTAAAGCCAACTGGTGTACTGCTAGTCAAAGAAACCCTGTGTCAGACACTAGTGACTTACTAACAGAACCTCTCTCTATTGCTTCTGGCTAATTTTGTGTTCCACACGTCGGGATGACCTCCAACACCAACGGCCAATGCTATTTTCAGCCACTGCGGTTGGAGCTCCTCTGAATTTAGGAGAGTTTGACTTATAGGGCATGGGGTTTGGGGCAGGCGTCGGGAACGGCACAGAGAAGTCGAGAATCAGCTAAGGGTGTACAAGTGCGTCAATAGGTCAGAAAATATTTCAGGTAGCGGGTGTCAATGGACGCAAGTGGTCTGACAGCGGTCAGCACACGACGCAGCAAAGCAGCTAGGCAAAGCTGCACAAAACAGTGACGAATCATCGGACAGTATAATAATTACCTTCAATGTGTCGAGGAACGCATCCGAGTCGATAGAAGGCGGATGCTCAAATGAGGTTGGGCACAATGAAAGTGAAGACAGTTGAAGATTAGATAAGAGGACAAGTTATATCTCCGAAATCTATCAATTCCCGAGATCGTGACTAAGCAACGGATCGGATGCAGTGATATGACGGGCTGCACAAGCTGCACAAATGGTTTGTTATGGGTGCACAGCGTGATCATATTCGCGCATCGGAGACTGGACTAGACGGGCATTTGCAGTGCATCTGCAAAACCTCTGCCCGATCGATTTCCCCTACATAAGGAGTATCTGGTCTTGATCTGGCCCTTTGCCTCAGTTTGAGTCGTTCCCAGACGTCACACCCGCTCAACATGGGCTGCGGACCCATGCCACAAAACATATAAAAGGACGTTCCACGAAGACCGAGTGTCTCTACCTCTTTTCGTCACTCTTTCTCCAGTGCTGTGCAGTATGTCAACGTTCTTTCACTTTGTCGTTTTCTGACATTTTGCCTCTACCACTAGCTTCACTCGATTATCATTTTTTCACTCCTTTTAACCACTCCTTCTACATCGATCGTTACACTCTTACATTTTCTTCAACATTTTTCACCACTCTCTTTCTGTGATCCAATGCGCCTCATTACTATTACTTCTATCCTGTTCGCAACCGCTCACGTTGCCTTTTCTGTCCCAGTGTGCGTTAGGACTGCTTTGCGGAGTTTGTGGTGTTTATGTTGCTAATTCAATGCGCCAGTTACTCTCTCGCACCCCGAGCTCAAGATGGTGTCGGCGCTGAGGGCCTGATCCCAGCGCTGAGGGCCTGATCCCAGCTTCGCACGGCGTGGTTCAACGTGATGACAATGAAGAGCAGGATCTATTTGTGCGCGAGCTTTTTGCGCGAGAGTTTTTTGCAAGTGTCGTAATTCATTGTTCTTCTATTCCCATCACTCAACGTGGGTTCTCAGTCTGATGAGCCCCACGGCCTTTTCACACGTGGACAACGCACGTCCAATACGCGTGGACAACGCACGTCCAACACGCGTGGGGGTGTCCGTAAGGGTTTCACGTTCAAGGCTTTCACGCCAAAGGTTTTCAAGGGAAAAAAAAACAAGGTGCCAAAGGTGTCAGAGGTGCCATTCCAGCCGGTAACCAAAAAGCAGTTGGTGGCGACCGGTTTCAGGGCTCCGAGTCCGGCCATCCGAAGCTCCACGCATCCGGTCGCCAAAAGCTCCACGCGAAACAAAAATACGCCATTCCAACCGGTAACCAAAAAGCAGTTGGTGGCGACCGGTTTCAGGGCTCCGAGTCCGGACGCCTAAAGCTCAATCCGCAGCGGGACATTCTAAGCGTTAATGTTCTGTTTTGGCGTGTCTCTTAGTTCGCTTTCTTAGCCGTCAGGCTATATATGAGGTGCGGCTTAGATAACATGAGAATGCTCCGATCGCGGCTAGCACTCTGGACCAGTGCTTTCGGCGCGGCTGGGAAGTGTCGAAAACACTCCGGACCAGTGTCAAGACACTGGTCCGAAGTGCCGGTGAGTCCTCAGGTCTCTTTGGGCCATGCACTGGTTGGCAGTAGTAAAAATGTCACCCCCAGTCCAATTTTGCACTGATCACTAGTGCAAAAAAGGTTTTAAAGGAGTCCATTGACATTTACTACACTACTTTACAGTGACTATTTACACTGATCTTGACGGAAAAATAGGCCCAAATGAGACGCGGTTCACGGAATGGATTAAAACGGAAATCGATGCGAATGAAGGAAAATGATGATCAGCTCGGTAATCCGAAGAAGGGCGTGAGAGCGTAGTCGGGAGTTGACGAGACTAGAAGATTTCTTAGTGAGACAATGAAGAATGCGATTTACCAGAGAACTTTGAGAATTGCTTGAGTATGATGCGAGCGAGCGTCAGAATGAGCGTGAGTCCAGAGTTCGAATAATGGCTCACGTCGGATTGAGAGAAAGAGATCACGCGATGCTGTGGTGATTTTGCAATGGAACGAGAGTTGAAGGACCCGTGGGTACTGAGTGTAAATCTGGAGTGCGAGCAGTGGGGCAGGAGGAGAACTGTTTAGTCTTGGACGGCCTGTTATATCAATTAATCAAAGGCTCGAAGAGATGCGGGGGGTAATTAAATAATGTGAGCCCGACCTTGCGAGATCGGGTCGCAGGTTGGGCAGAGGTAGATTGTGAGCTGTGAGAAACTAAGTTAGTTCAAAAGCATGGATGAGGACTGCTCGATGTACACACCTGGGAGACTTTTGTGGGCTTCGGCTGAGATGGCTGTGAAGTCTAAAATTAAGTACAAACTTATATATTTTTGGTAATACACTTCCGCACCTGAGAGACATCCTGTGCCTTCGTGTGAGCATTCTTCTGTGAGATATAAAATATGTGATTGTATTTAGTTGGAATTCGAATGATAGCATGCCTTTTTTGCAGCAGTGGGAAGCTGGTGGCGAAGGGGAATGGAGGTCAGCCAGCGTATTGTGAGAATAAGATTTACGCACAGGCTTGATGCTGTCTGTAGTTTTGTAGTGTTTGGCCTTGAAATGTAATGGCCATGTGGATTTATGGTTAGAAATGGGTGTTAATTTCAAAACTCACCGGGGGGCCGTCATCATCCTGCTCGGCCTGCTTGCGCTTCTGAATTGACGGGGGAACTGCCTGTCCCTTGCCCTTATCCTTGGATTTGGAAACGGGAGGGTTGTCTTCGGCATCCGTGAGCTCTAGGTTATCGGAGTCGACACTTGCATTCAAGTTGTTCGGGCGGGCATGAGGGCGGGACTTGGCCGTGGGAAGTGAGGAAGAGTGAAATTTCTGTAAATATTATGAGCCGTAGTGTATATCACGAATATAGTGTGAGTAGTAAGATGATGAATACAACACTAATGAACTCACCTGTGCTACCGAAACAGATCCGCTAGAGCTGGCCTGGGCATTCAGGGGTTGTTGGTGTTTCTTGCTTACTCTGGGCTTGCTTGACTGTTTCGTCTTGCCGGATTGCATAGCTGCAGAGTTATTCAACAATGGTACAGCTTGGCCAGTAGCCAATGCTCCAAGACTAGATTTTTTTTGTCTTTGTCACTGTTTTCTTCAACAGTTTACTGATCTTGTGGGGCTGGGCTGCAGCTAGTGCAGTAGCTTTGGTCTTCGTGTGTTGAATAAGCGCATGAATCGGCCAACACCCCTGAAAGTGCTGGAGCTCTGGATGGTCTACAAGGACCTGTAATAGTGTATTAGTACAGAGATATAAAAGGAGACAATAACATTTTGTTCAACAAAAATTATGCTCTGTTTGTCTTGCTATAAGGGCAACCTCTGGGGCTAGTGGAATATCACACTAGAGCCTGGCAGATGGGAATCCAAAGAGAAAAGCCTAAGGACTCCCACTGCCAAGGCGACTACTAATTAAGGAAAGTCTCCAAACTGACTGAACGTTCTGGGCGCTTAAAACGGAAGTCACGTGGCCTATGACATAGCCCAGGTAGGTTCCAACTTGCACATGTCACCGGGTGCTTAAATCGAGAATAGAAGCACCAGTTGTAGAAGTGAGTAGGAAAGAGGAGGAGGGGGGAAGGAAATGGGAATATTAGATAGAAGCAACAGGGAGAAAAGAGAGATAAAAGGGTGATGGGGATAGAATGGGTGAACATGAATAAGAGAGGAGAATAGGAGAAGGAGAATAAAAAGGAGTAGTATGAGGGGTTCCCCTTACATCACCCCCCTTTTAGAATGTGACGTCCCGACACACTGACACCTACTGGGGGTATAAGTGCCTGTTGACGGAAGGTGTTGAAATCTGTGGCACGAATGTGACAAGGGGCACCGGGATGGAGGAGGAGGAAGTCAGCAATGAGGTCTGGGGCTGCTAAATCTGCCTCAGGGATCCACTCATCATGCTCATATCCATACCCCTTCCATCTGACCTTGTATTCGAGCTTTCCACAATGGAATTGACTGTCCAAGATCTGTTCAATCTTGTATTGCTCATCTTCTCTTACAAGGACTGGGGGAGGTGGGGGTTGAGCTTTCCGACCGGGGATGGGGTCAGGGGGGCAGGGGAGGAGCTTCACCACCGGGAAGACAGGGTGGAGGCGACTCATAGACTTGGGGAGTTGGAGGCGGTAAGGATTGGATCCAATCTTGTGTTCCACTAGGAAGGGACCTAGGTTCCGATGTGACAATTTCTTAGACAGGCGAGTGGTGCTAATGTCACTTGCATCTAGGAAGACTTTGTCACCAGGAACAAAGGTAGGGGCTGGCTCACGACGATGATTGTAGTATTGAGCCATATCTTCTTTTGCCTTTACAAGGGCGGCTTGGGCTTCGTATAGGGAATCAGCCATTCGTTGTTTGAACTCATACACAGCTTCTCTCCTAGATGGCTGTTGGTGAGGTTCGAAGCCCATCTGTGGATGGCAACCAGAGTCGGACATGAAAGGAGTGTCTTTTGTGGATTAATGGACGTGGTTGTTGTACTGGAACTCTGAAAGGGGCAGGAGGTCATCCCAGTCATCCTGTTGCTCGTTCACAAATAGATGGAGATACTGCTCTAGCTCTTGGTTGACACATTGTGTCTGTCCATCAGTCTGTGGGTGGTATGCAGTGGAGGCAGCCATCTCAATACCCAGAAGTCTGTATAGCTCCTGAGTGAACTCACTGGCAAACTGTGTACCTCGGTCTGAAACCACATGGAGGGGTAGGCCATGGTGTCTCCAAACATGATCTCTAAAGAGCCGAGAGGCTTTCAATGCTGTAATTGTGGTCAAGGTGGGGATGAAGTGAGAATGTTTGGACAAGGAATCCACGATGACCATCACTGCATCTTACCCATGCACTTTGGGGAGTTCTACAATGAAGTTGACGCTGACCGTCTCCCAGCGCTGCTCAGGAATTTCCAGAGGGTGCAGTTCTTCAACAGGCAACCAACATTGAGCCTTGGTGCGTAGGCACAGGTCACATGCCTTTGTGTAGCTACCAATGTAGGAAGACATGTGAGGCCACCAATAGTTCCAAGAGACAATTTCCAAGGTCTTCCAACATCCAGCATGGCCAGCAATACAGGTGTTGTGATGTTGGGAGACAATTTGACATCGTAAGTCATGCTGATCGGGGACATATACCTTTCCACAGAACAGAAGTGTACCATCCCTCTCACCCCACTCTGATGACTTCACAGACTTCCCAGTAGTCTTGCGAAGTTCCTTGGCAGCACATGCAACTGAGTCCTCCAGCTCTCCCTCCCTGGTGCCCTTATGAATGTCCCTTGGGATGTCACGTTCTTCTCCTGTAAACTCTAGTTCTTCCAGTGCACGGATGACAAAGAGTTCTGGTTGGAGAAGTACCAAATTATCATTGTCATTCGAGCCAGTGCCATGATTGGGTCGGCGTGAGAGTGCATCTGACTTGCCCATTGTCTTTCCAGGACGATGGTACGGGTTGAAGTCAAACTGAGACAGATAAAGAGACCAGTGGGCTTGGTGATGGTTGAGTTTTTTGGCTGTGCAGAAATATCTGAGATTTTTGTGCTCTGTCCAAATCTCAATATGATGCCTTGCCCCCTCAAGGGAGTGTCGCCATTCTTGGGCACGCATGATGGCAAGCATTTCCTTGTCATGGATCTCATAGTTGTGTTAACTGGACTGAGACTCTTGGAGAAGAGGCCTATGGGGTGCCATTTGTTATCAACCTTGGACTGTTGGGAAAGAACAGCACCAGTTGAAAAATCAGAGCTATCTGCTTTGACACAATATGGGAGGTCGTCATCTGGGAATGCAAAGATAGGTGCAGATGTTATCAATTTCTTTATAGTGTCGAAGGCAGCCTGCTGTGAGGGTCCCCATGTCCAAGGAGTGTCTTTGCAAAGCAGGTCGAACATTGGACATGCATGGTGTGAGAATTTCTCAATAAATTGATGGTAGAAGTTGGCAAAACCAAGGAACAACAGCACCTCCTTCTTATTGTTAGGTGTTGGCCACTCAGTGACACCAGCAACCTTGACAGGATCCATTTCGGGCTTCCAATGAGAGATGATGAGACCTAGGTATTCAATCGTGGTCTTGTCAAAGTCGCACTTGTCAGGATGCAAATAAAGCTTGTGTTCTCTGAGATGCTGTACCACTTTCCATATCACTTCATGGTGACTCTCTAGATCTTCTGAAAAGATCAGAATATCATTCAGATAAATGCACACAACACCTTCAGCAATGAGGTCATGGAAGAGCAGGTGCACAGTCATAGGGCTCTCTGATGTCCTTCCTTGATGATGTTGTGACATGTATGGCACTGGGGAGGACAGCGCATCATCTGTACTTCTTGAGACTTCCAGTCAACTTCTGGGTTGTGGTCCCGGTGACAAGCATGATACTCGACAGTGCCTACTACACTACAAAAGACGCTCACTGCACATGTGTCTATCATCATCAGCTTTCACCAGACCATCATCTGCTGTGCTACCTCCAGTCTGCCAGACACATCATCTCCACACTCATTCTATTTTCCATTGATTCTATTTTCAATATGCCATCCAGCATTGCTGCCACCACATCCCATGATTTGTCTCAGATAACCGCCAAGCCAGACATACACATTGGACCACGCCTTGAACTTCCTAGTTGACGTTCTCCCCTTGATGTTCATTTGTCCAGTCCTCCTCCACAAGTTGCACATCGTCGGTACTATCCTCTTTATGTCAAATCTCCTGAAGGCTCATACCAAACATTCCCCTCCTATCCTCCTTATTGCGTTTGCATTTGGGTATTCGACCCTGTCTTCCATGCTCCCTTCCACGTCATTGGCTTCGACCCAAACTACGACCGAGTGAATGGTTGGCATCGTATCGTACTCAGGAACTACTGGGATATCAAAGAGTTTGGACCAGGAACAGAGATTTGCTACGGTTATGTGCCTAAGGACTTCATTAAGCAGGACTCGTCTTCGTTCCCTCTCTGGAGGAAATACATATCCAAGTGTTGTGATTGGTTCAAATGTTTCTGAGTCATCATTAAGTCACATGACTCACTCCCCCATCTTTGGAGATATTTGACAAGCAACTGGAATCCTATTGGACAGCTATGACTCATTTTCCCCACCTGACTCACTCGCTTCTTAGCTGTACTTCTATTTCCAATTGTTCCACATGGTCTATTGTCTGTGACTCACTTCTATTCTATTTCTGGCTTCTATTTCCAATTTTCTGCCACATTTCCCTTCATTTCTTCGACCACCTGACTCATTTCTCCATTCTATTACAAACTACCTTCCTATTTTGGTTTTCTGCTCTCGCCGTTAGTCATTTCTCCTGTCTGCTGTTGACGACATCGTTGTATGGCATACTCACATTGTTTGTTGTTCTACTCATGTATATAAGGCCTGTTTTGCCTTAGTGTACCTCAATTCACCTCTATCAGTTGGATTCACTTGTCTAAGTCTCAAGTCTAAGTCTTCTAAGTCTACTACTACTACTACGTCTATGTCAAGGCCAGCTTTGTCAATCACGTGACATTTGCTGTTGTATCTCGTCTTCGCTTATGTCATCGTATTACGTCATCATCATCGTCACTGCTACGTCCTCATCTTCGTCCTTGTTGTACCTTTGTTCCTGCTGATAGCAAAGCGCACTGAGCCGAACACCAGTGTAAGTAGCCATGCAACGATGACACTGCTACCCACTGTTTTTTGGATCCATTTCCGAAAGTAAACTGACACTGGAGCCAGGTGTAGCCGAGGATCATACGTTGACGCCCTAGGCGGGCAACAGCGAATGCGGCTCTCTCGGAATGGGCTTTGTACTGCAGAATTAGATCAACGACTTCAGTGATGGATCCAGATTTATTGGGTGAGCCATCAACATTGTCCACCGGAATAGGATGAGAGAGTGGTCGTGCAGTGAGGCGGTTTTCCTGAACAAATCGCGAGTCGATAAACAAACCAGTGGCGTTGGAGTCAAATAGAGTGCGAACCAACTTGATCTCTGCTGTATCTGTGGTTTTATCCTCGACTGGGAGCGAGAGGGAGTTTGGACTTGGGGTGGAAGCAACAACATACTGTGCAGGAAGGTTTCGTTTCCATTTTTTACGACGGAAGCAAGTATGAGACTGGGGAGGAGTTAAGGGTTGTGTGTCTAGCATTTTTGTCTCCATAG
Source organism: Ramaria rubella (assembly GCA_015039355.1). Classification (NCBI taxonomy): domain Eukaryota; kingdom Fungi; phylum Basidiomycota; class Agaricomycetes; order Gomphales; family Gomphaceae; genus Ramaria; species Ramaria rubella. The sequence continues at coordinate 62,780 of MU134392.1, read as the reverse complement.
CTGAGGAATCAGGTTCTGAATCTGTTTATTCGTTGTTTACCTGAGTATACAGCAATGGAGCGAAATGATTGGGAATTGGCAGCAGGGGCACACTATTCACCTGCTGCGTGACACAAAATCCTCTTCTCCTTCCTGAGGCTCTGGACCATCTTCCTTGATAGGGCTTGCAACTCTAGGACCGGTGGATGACAGCAAGTGGGCAATCCATTCGTCCTTCTCTTCAGCAGTCATGGTCCGAATATCAAAGACCTGAGGACATTCTTGAATGAAGTGGCCTGGTTTTCCACACCTATGACAGACAAGGGAACTGGGTTGACAATGGCGAGCAGCATCTACCTCCATTGCCACTGGTTGGGCACCCATGGGAGCAATAGGTGGGACTGCTTGAAGCTGTGGTGCTGATTTTGATTGGTGAGGTGGGTGTGGGTTTCAGTGGTTGACACCAGCAGAGACAGGAGAGGGACAGGTAGAAGATTCGGTGTAGGGCATGAGGCACTTTGAAAGGCTTCATTAGCAGCACGTGCTTGTGAGATTGTCCTAGCCACTGAGAACCATTCGGAAAGGTCATTGTCCAATAGGCATCCTTCAACCATATTAGCAATCCAGCTCTGGATGGAAGGGTCGAGACCATGGTGGAATTTCATGATGAGGGAGGCCTGTTCTCCGTATCCAGACTTCTCGACCAGCTCTTCAAACTCATTGATATAGTCATCAATGGTACGATGATTCTGATAGTATTGACGTGACTCAAGTTTGGTCTGGGCAGTAGTTTCTTCATGGGGAAGGAAGAATGTCGACCTGAATGCCTCCTCGAAAGAGACCCAGGTAGAATGGGTAGGGTGATCAGTTCTAGTTTCCATTTCTAAGATGCATGTGGCAAAGGATGAAGCATGACCTGATTTCATAAATGACAGGGCCCAGAGGACCTTTGTGTGATCATTGGTGAAGTGAGTTTGGCACAGGGCAAGATAGAGTTTACAAGAGTTCAAGAAGGCTCATCCTTTTTCTCTGTCGCCATTAAAGTCAGCAGGAGTGGCGGGAGTGGCGCAGTTTGAGTAGTAGGGGGGGACAGGGATGCAGTCATAAGGCTAGCAACATCATGGTTCATGGTGTGCACCTGGACATCTGTCTGTTGAACCTGTTGTGCCAGTAATTCCTTCTGTTCTCTCTTGGCACGCAAAGCAACCTCTAAAACCATGACACACTGATGCAGCTCATTGTAAGCCGCTTGAAAATCAAAGGGATTCGGGTCTTCTGGTATGGGTGTAGACATGGTAGAAGTGGATGGAGTATCAAGGAATGTACCAGAGGGGTCCTAAGCAGCTCTGCACCTGAAGATATCAATTCAGAGACAAAGGTGACGGTGACTGGTCCGGTAAGTTGGCAGGCTTTTCTACTATAAGGGCAACCTCTGGGGCTAGTGGAATATCACACTAGAGCCTGGCAGATGGGAATGCAAAGTATATAAGTTCAAGGAAGGCTACAGGCAAGGATACATACCTGGCAGATGGGAATCCAAAGAGAAATGCCTAAGGACTCCCACTGCTGAGGCGACTACTAATTAAGGAAAGTCTCCAAACTGACTGAACGTTCTGGGCGCTTAAAACAGAAGTCACGTGACCTATGACATAGCCCAGGTAGGTTCCAACTTGCACATGTCAGCAGGTGCTTAACTCGTGAATAGAAGCACCAGTTGTAGAAGTGAGTAGGAAGGAGGAGGGGGGGGAAGGAAATGGGAATATTAGATAGAAGCAACAGGGAGAAAAGAGAGATAAAAGGGAGATGGGGATAGAAGGGGTGAACATGAATAAGAGAGGGGAAGGAGAATAAAAAGGAGTAGTATGAGGGGTTCCCCTTACACTTGCTTGGTGAGTGAGAGATGTGTGTCTAGATATTTGCCATACCAGTGATGGACAGAATGCTGTGTTTGGTAAATTATCAACCAGACAAATATATATATATGGAATAGAAGATATGCACCAATATGTCAACATACCAAGGCATGTCATCTGTGACACCAATGGCCTCGCAAACATTGAACTCATGGCCCCCAGTACCTTCAGGCTTGGGAATTTTCTCAACTGGTACTCCATTAATGGTATCATCAAGTAGTTCCTGCAGTGTGAATGCAATGCTAGCTGTCACTGAATTGTTGTTGTCATCATCTTGCAGGTGTACTGCAATATCCTCTGCCTCTTGGGCAGTGGTTTCTGATTCACTTTCTGACTGAGGTCCAGGTGGCACTTGATTGTCATGATTATCATTGTGGTGGTCTGGTGATTGTGCATCATTTTCTGTTTTGTCAGGAGGTGACGGTTGAGCCGAACTTGAGTTGTGAGTATCCTCCATGTCAGAAGCTTTCGGTGTGTGGGTGGACTGCAATCCAGAGTCAGAATCTTTGGAATTCAAAGGTCTTGGAGCCACTGGTGAATGGGAATGAGTGAATTGGGTGACAGCATATAGTCAGGTGGAAAATGCATAATAGGAGACTTACATGCACTCAATGAGCTCATCATGGCAGTGGCATCACCACCAAAACTGCCAAGGAGTGTGGTGAAAGCTAAAGGGCAAGAAAACATGTCAGGAATACATGTTTTTCATTACGATGATGGTTGCAACTTACCACTAAAAGCTGAGAGGGCTTGTGGATTTTTCAGGAGGGGATTGTCCATGATATCATAGGTCTCTTGCTCATAATAATTAGAACATGTTTGACGTGTTTTTTGAGGCATGCTGAATATGTTGTCATTGTAGGATACTAAGAGTAAGTGACCCTTTTTTTGGAGTTCAAATGGACTTATGAGATTTCCACTCACTGCCCTCTGCTATAATGGTCGACAAACACCCCTGCTTGTGCAAACCGTTGTGTACCCAACCAATCAGTGCACACTGGGGGCATGAGCATATTTTTAGTGTAAGAAATGTGATAAAAATGCTTTTTCCTTACAGATTATTCATTCACTGTTCTGGTTGAAAAATCTCCCAAAAATGCTGCTTTTTTTATGAAGTTTTAGGACCTGAAAATCTGGTACATACTTCACATTTCTAAGCATGGGAAATGGATGTAAAATGTGAGAAATAATGAATTTACTCATTGATTTCATGCCACAAAAATGCAAGGACAATCTTGGTTTTCATTGACATTTTCAACAGAAAAGAACCAAAATTTATCCAAGATTTCATAGTAGAAAAAAGGTGAGAAATTTAGTAAAATATATGAGATTTTCATGAGATTTTTCAAAACTATTAGCCAATGAATAATCCAACATTTTTCTTTAGTTTTTGCAAGGAAAAACCTGATGGATAAATGTTTATCCAATGGATAATCATTCACCCATAGGCAATATGTAACAAGTTTTCTGAACTGAAAAGGCAATGAAAAAGTCAATGGATAAGAGTTTATCCCTTGGATAATCATTCTGCCATAGGCAGAACATTTACCCCATATGGAAGAATGATTATCCAAGGGATAAACTCTTATCCATTGACTTTTTCATTGCCTTTTCAGTTCAGAAAACTTGTTATATATTGCCTATGGGTGAATGATTATCCATTGGATAAACATTTATCCATCAGGTTTTTCCTTGCAAAAACTAAAGAAAAATGTTGGATTATTCATTGGCTAATAGTTTTGAAAAATCTCATGAAAATCTCATATATTTTACTAAATTTCTCACCTTTTTTCTACTATGAAATCTTGGATAAATTTTGGTTCTTTTCTGTTGAAAATGTCAATGAAAACCAAGATTGTCCTTGCATTTTTGTGGCATGAAATCGATGAGTAAATCCATTATTTCTCACATTTTACATCCATTTCCCATGCTTAGAAATGTGAAGTATGTACCAGATTTTCAGGTCCTAAAACTTCATAAAAAAAGCAGCATTTTTGGGAGATTTTTCAACCAGAACAGTGAATGAATAATCTGTAAGGAAAAAGCATTTTTATCACATTTTTTACACTAAAAATATGCTCATGCCCCCAGTAGCGAGACAAAGAGCCCGCTGTCAGTTTAATTTCGGAAATAGATCCAAAAGACAGTGGGTAGCGGTGTCGTCGTTGCATGGCTACTTACACTGGTGTTTGGCTCAGTGCGCTTTGCTATCAGCAGCAACAAAAGTAGAACAAGGACAAAGATGATGACGTAGCAGTGACAAAGATGATGATGTAATACACTGACATAAGCATGGACGAGATGCAACAGCAAATGTCATGTGATTGACAAAGCTGGCCTTGATGTAGATGTACTAGTAGTAGACGTAGCAGTAGACTTAGACTTAGACAAGTGAATCCAACTGAAAGAGGTGAATTGGGGTACACTAAGGGAAAACAGGCCTTATATACATGAGCACAACAAAAAACAATGCGAGTATGCCATACAACGATGTCGTTGACAGCAGACAGGAGAAATGACTAATGGTGAGAGGCAGAAAACCAAAATAGGAAGGTGGTTTGTATGGAAATGGAAAAATAAGTCAGGTGGTCGAAGAAATGAATAGAAATGTGGCAGCGAATTGGAAATAGAAGGCAGAAATAGAATATAAGTGAGTCACAGACAATAGACCATGTGGAACAATTGGAAATAGAAGTATAGCCAAGAAGCGAGTGAGTCATGTCAAGAAAATGAGTCATAGCTGTCCAATAGGATTCCAGTTGCTTGTCAAATATCTCTGAAGATGAGTAAGTGAGTCATGTGACTTGATGACGACTCAGAAACATGTGAACCAATCACAACACTTGGATACGAATTTCCTCCAGAGAGGGAACGAAGACGAGCCCTTCTTGACAAAGTCCTTAGGCACATAACCGTAGCAAATCTCTGTTCCTGGTCCGTGCTCTTTGATGTACCAGTTATTCCTGAGGACGATACGATGCCAACCATTCACTGGTTCGAAGTTTGGGTCAAAACCGATGATGTAGAAGGGAGTGTGGAAGGTTTGATTGAATACCCATATGCAATCATGAACACGATAAGGAGGATATGAGGGGAATACTTGGAATGGACCTTCAGGAGATGCGACATATAGAGGATAGTACTGACGATGTGCGACTTGTGGAGGAGGACTAGACAAATGAACATCAAGGGGAGAATGCCGACTAGGAAGTTCAACGTGTGGTCCAACATGTATGTCTGGCTTGGTGGTCATCTGAAACGAATCATGGGACGTGGTGGCGGCAATGCTGGATGGCATATTGAAAATAGAATTGATGAAAAATAGAATGAGTGTGGAGATGATGTGTCTGGTGGACTGGAGGTAGCACAGCAGATGATGGTCTGGTGAAAGCTGATGATGATAGGCGTGTGTGAAGTGAGTGCCTTTTGTAGTGTAGTAGGTGCTGTCGAGTATCATGCTTGTCACCGCCACTGTAAGCTGTTGCGAGAAGCTAAGCTGCAGATCAGACTGATGATGGGGTGAGCTCACCGGAAGCTAAGGCATGACACGAGTGCAGATTACACATGGGTTTTTCATGGATCCATCTGTGGGAAACCCATGGGTATCCCATCTGCAGATTTGGATATCTGTTTCCCACAGATAAGTCCCAGGTGCAGGACTCACAGGTATACCTGCAGATATCCGTGCAAAAAGCTTAATACCTACTAGTACTATATTTTTGTAGCTTGAGCCAATTACACTGAACTGTCACGTTGCTGAATGTCATGTGACACATTCCTCAGTGACATCAATGACACTAATGGACATCATCGATGACACATTCTGGTGTGATTGGTTCAGAACAGGCATCAATTGAAGAACACCCAGTGGTATGTGCTCTAGTCGCCTGAGATAATTTCTTATCTGCTTCCATCTTTAGATTAGCATGATGGAGATGTGCCCACAGCTCATTGACTGTGACCTAGATACATACTACCCACTCCAAAACGACATGCTCATCTGCCACAGTTCAAAATACCACTTTGTAGGGGATTCAAGACTTCACACGCAAGCTGTCTACACCATAGTTCAGGGAGGATGGGACCACTGGAATCGTGCATCAGGAGTGAAATGTTAACGGTGACATTCATACTATGTGATAATGCCAGTTATCTTGTCCCTCAATGGCAACCTGCATAGATCAGTGCACTCTCTGTCCATGTTCATCTTCCCTGGGTACTCACACGACTTCAACACTGTAGATAAGCTGGCCACATCGGTGAAGCTGAGTGTTCTCAGTCACGACACCCTAGGAAAGTGAGAAGATATGGCATGAGGTAAGCCACACAGAAGATCTAGCCTCCTTGAAATAGCTGTGCATACAGAACATTTTTGTATCTAGTGTCATCACCTTGCAAAGTGATGCACATGGCCACATGACAGCAATCACTTTGTTCCTGCAATACACAAAGACATGGGTGTAGCCTGCTGGCACCATGAAATTTAAGACATCTGGTGAGTTTTTGTGGAGATTTGAGCAGAAAAAGCGACTTCTGGCATGGTTTAGGTTTCTGAATCAAACCGTCAGAGATACTAATGGCCTTGGGAATCGAGCCATGTGCGGTGTGTTTTGAAGTGAAGTGTGGGGTAGTATGAAAAATGAGAATGTGTGAGTACTTTTTTACATTTTGAATTGAAACCTACAGTCCTGAGTTGTGCTTCAGCGTGAATGTGGTAGAGATGACATCCATGGTCGCCACACAGGTGTTATGGCGCTGGCAGGGCCAAACAAAATGCAATTATCACCTTCAGTGAGACTGGCCAGTGTTGGCGGCCTGAAGCCTTGAAAACAGGTACATTTCAAGCTATACTTTTGGTCAAAAAACGTGACTCACAGTGTCATTTAGGGTATCACCTAAATTCCAAGCCAGAGCATCTGTGCAGCGCCACCATCACACTGGGGGCATGAGCAGATTTGTAGTGTAAAAAATGTGATAAAAATGCTTTTCCCTTACAGATTATTCATTGATTGTCCGGGTTGAAAAATCTCTCAAAAATGTTGCTTTTTTATCAAATTTTAGAACCTGAAAATCTGGTACATATTTGACTTTTATAGGCATGGGAAATGGATTGAAAATGTGAGAAATAATGATTTTATTCATTGATTTCATGCCACAAAAATGTAAGGACAATCTTGGTTTTCATTGACATTTTCAATAGAAAAGAACCAAATTTTATCCAAAATTTCATAATAGAAAAAAGATGAGAAAATTAAATATATGAGATTTTCATGAGATTTTTCAAAACTATTAGCCAATGAATAATCCAACATTTTTTTGTAGTTTTGGCAAGGAAAAATCTTGTGGATAAATGTTTATCCAATGGATAATCATTCACCCATAGGCAATGTATAAGAAGTATTCTGATCTGAAAAGGCAATGAAAAAGTCAATGGATAAGGGTTTATTCAGAGTTTAGAGGAGGTATGACTTTACACACAACAAATCACCAAGCTGGCTCCCCGCGCAGCACCCAGCCCAGCCACAAACTAATACGACGTCATGTAGCACGTGACTACAGAACTGACTAGTTTTTTGCATCCCCCCTTGACTTTCTATCTCTCCTCACAGTGGAGTCGCACACACGGTCAGAATGGAGTACGCTACCCCTTTCCTACCATTATTCACTTGCAGGTTCGCTGACCACCAAGCCCCTCACGTGTACATAGGTTTGAGTCTCGGATGAGTCCAGCAGTGTGTCTTAGCAACTGTAGGGGACTCGTCTGAGGGGCTCACTCAGGCTTATTTGGGGCACCGTCAGTGGATGAGAACCGCTAGCTCACTCCCCCGCAAAAGCTCTACCTCACAGTTCTTCTACCCATTTTTGCCTTTCTATAGTCATCAAACTCCCATCTATATATCATATATGTCCCATGCCCCGCAGCAATCATCCGCACCCCCAGAGACCATTTCACACGAAGAACCTCCACAAGACATGGTGCAATCCTGCCTGGCTGTTGTCGAAGAGTGCAGGAAAGGAGAAATTACAACCACAGCCGCCACAGTCAAATTCTTCAGTATCCTCCCTGACACCACTGCCAAAGTCTCTGCTTTTGAGCGATACGTCGAAATCTGTGCTGATATCGAACACGAACAAGCCATTGCAGGATTCAGAGGCAGTACTATCGGTTGGAACGGGGATGACTCACAGCCCTCTAATGAACTCCCCTGCGACCAAGATAATGCAGAGGATCCAGAGGGAGACATGTACACGGACTCAGGTGAAGGAGATAAATTGGGCAAGGGAGCTAGCGGATCTAAGTGTACACATTTAAAAGCTTTTGGATCTAATGCAGACAGCTTGAAGAAGACCATTGACGAGACAAAGTTCCCTTGAAGGAATCAGACTCACTGCCACCGCCTCATTGACCTGTACACCTCGAAGACACTCAAGCTCAAAGTCAACTCTCTTGCCGACCTCAAAGCTGCAAAAACCGACATCATCTCACATCACAACTGCCCAATCCTCCCAGATGGATTGTGGACCGACATCCTGGCAAACCACTTCGTTGACCTCGATAAGGTACACACCGGATATTACATGCTCAAAGCTGACTACAAGCACACCCAATCCATTGGTGATGTTGATATCACCTTGAATTCAGCAGGACCAACCAGCAAAGCTGCCAGAGCAATTGTAACCCACGGCAAATGGGCAATCACTTTCAGGATTGCTGAGCGCGCCATTCTTTTCGCATACCTGCACAGAGCTGACGAACTGTTTGAATACAAAGAGTTCATCATTGGACACTTCACTGCAATGGATGACATCGCCACACACTACAAAGTCATTAACCTCGACAAAGCAATCAGATCAAACTCTTTCTCCCTCATTGCCTATGACAAATTTAACGACCTCATTTCATGGCACCTCGTCTCAAACAACTCATTGGCCTCTAGACCAGCAGGACCCAAGTGATTCCGAAACTTCACAGAAGGAGAAATACCTACCTGCAAAAGATACAATGCCAGATGTGTTTCTGAATCAAGCCGATACAGACACATCTGCCTCATCTGTAATTCCAAACACCAGGCCAAAGAGTGTGCTGACTCGAAGCATCATGAAGGTTCTAAATGAAGATGGCATTGAGCGTTGGCAATGACCCAAGTGGACATAGGGTTTCTTGTGGTCAGAGAACGCAACCCTGAGGTCCCCATCAGCAACATATACTCAGACTGCATCCCCTTTACCCTTCGTCCCTGAATCTGAACTTAACAATTTAGCAGCGCAGAAAACCATTGCAGAGAATCAACATCTTTTTAAGATCATTACTCCAATCAATACCGATCGCTTCGAACAGCTACTCCACATGCATCCAAATCACCCTCTTGTAGATTCTGTGTGTCGTAGCCTCAGGGAAGGTGTTTGGCCATACACAAATCCTGATCCAGATGCTTCACAGACTCTGGATTACTCATAGCGGCAATTGGACAAGGAAGGCATAATTTTTGCTAGAAAGCAGTGGGACGCTGAGATGGCCGAAGAGCGCTTCTCTTCTCCCTTTGGTCCTGACCTCCTACCCGGGATGTATAGCACACCAATAGGAGTCGTGCCAAAGCCTCACTCAGATAAGTTGCGTCTCATTAACGACCAGAGTGCCGGTCCACATTCACCCAATTCATGGGTTGCCAAAGCGGATATGCATATCTGCCTTGACAACTTACAGGATTTTGGCATGTCTCTTCAGTATATTCATCGCAAGTATGGTTGCCCGCCAGCATGTCTGTTCAAGGACGATGTGTCCAGTGCCTATAGGAGATGGCCAATGCATTTCCTCTGGCAGATCAAGCAAATTATCACCATTGATGGCATGCGACACGTCAATCAATGCATGGAGTTTGGAGGGTGTGGATCAGCCAGAATCTGGTGCCTTCTCATGGGTTTAGTAGTTTGGATTGCGATCCATGTGAAGCGCATTGAAGATTTGCTCCATTACATGGATGACACTTGGTCATATGACATAAACCCCAAGCTGGTTTACTATGCACCATATGACAATCATTATCCTTCAAAACAAGTTCGCCTCTTACAACTCTGGGATGAAATTGGACTTCTGCATGAGAAATCCAAACAAGTCTTCGGTCGCACTTTGCAAATAATTGGTTTTGATGTAGACCCTGCCGCAATGACTCTTATCATGCCACAATATTCCAAATCAGATCTTATAGCTGCCATTCAAGCATTCGTAGGACCGTCTGGTTCATGCCACCATCCACTTATTGAGTGGCAACATTTGATAGGTTGGATCAACTGGGCTCTTAACTCGTTTCCATTGCTGCACCCAGGATTGCAAACTTCTTATGCAAAAAGTGCAGGCAAGTCACTCCCTCGCACATCTGTATACTTAAATTGCGAGGTTGTAGCCGACCTTACCTGGATTGCGGACACAATGGAGTATGCTGACGGTGTCTGCATTCTCACTGCTATTGAATGGCTACCATGTCAAGCCGACTTAACTATATACTGCGATGCTTCCATGTCCGGCTTAGGTTTTTACATCCCAGAGCTGAATCTCGGCTTCTATTCTTCAATTCCCAATGACACTGCAATGTGCAACATATTCTTTTATGAAGCATCCACTGTCGTTTCTGCTTTATTGGTCTGCACTGAGCGTCCAACCCCTCCACAGAGACTGCTCATTTACACAGATTCCCTCGACTCTGTGGAAATGTTCCACTCACTAAGGGCACGCACAGGGTATAACAATATCCTATTGTTCACTGTCAGACTGCTAACACAGACTCACATTTCTCTCCGAGTTTTCCACATTCCTGGTGTTGAAAACACTGTGGCAGATGTCCTTTTGCGTGGCCTGCTGCAATTCATCGTTGCCTTGCATCCTGGCCTTAAGATCCGTCTTTTCCAACCCCCTCAAGATGTGCTGGGGGCTACACAATTATGATGTACGCTTCTCCACGGTCAAAACAACCTCGGTGAGTTCCCTGGACATGTGAACGGCTTATCCAAGAGTGTGCTATTGCTCTTGGATATGCTATTGAACTTTCCACTGCACAAACATACAGTTCTCACTTACAGTCATATCTAACCTTTTGTAAGCTCCACGAGTTCCCTGTTGAGCCGACTGTCGACACATTAAGCTTCTACGTCGTTTTTATGGCACATCATATCAAACCCGCATCTGTATCCGCCTACCTTTCCGGCATTTCCAACATGCTCGAGCCCTGTGTCCCTTCCATCCATTCCATATGCCACAGTGTCCTTGTCTCTAAAACTTTAGCTGGAATGAAGAAGCTCTGTGGTGGAACAAAGGCAAAAAGGAAACGAGCACTGACAGAAGAGGACCTTCACACCCTACTGGTGAAGTTTGACACAGGGATGTTTGATAACATGCTCTTCCTTGCCATGTTATTTACCGGTTTTTATGCATCAATGCGGCTTGGAGAACTCACACAGGCTGACTCTTTCGCAGCAAGAAGATTACTATGTGACACACAATGCGGTGTGAACAATCGAGGTACTCTTTTCATCTTCCTTACCACCAGGGGGACCGCCTCTATCAAGGCAATACCATCATGGTCGAAGACAGACCTTCATCCAAACTCGATGCACTTCCAAGAACGTCAAACTACCTGACCACTTGCGACTCTTGCTTCCCTCTCCATCCAGAACTCTGGCTCACATCATCTGGCTCAGTACCGACGTACTCGTGGTTTGTTTGCAGGCTGCAATCTGTACTTGGTTCTGATGTTGCTGGCCATTCCTTGTGCTCTGGAGGTGCTACTGCTCTTGCTTTAGCTGGCATTGCCAATGACACCATACAAGCCATGGGCCGTTGGGCTTCAGAGACCTTCTGCATCTATATCTGGAAACATCCCGTCTTGCTTCAAGCTTTAATCCACGGCAGATCAGCTTTCAATCGCAAGCTTTAGACAAGTGAACACAACCACATCACATCTTACATCATTTTATCTACGGTTATACAGTCTCCCTTGCCAAATCTCCAGCGGTGTGCTTAGGCACCCTGGCTACCTCCTATACACCTACCTCAGCACCGAAAAGCCTTGAGTAATTCATCAGAGTTTAGAGGAGGTATGACTTTACACACAACAAATCACTAAGCTGGCTCCCCATGCGGCACCCAGCCCAGCAGCAAACTAATATGGCACCCGATGTTTCAGATGCAGACATGGACACAGACATGACCCCCACCTTACTGTACAGACTGAAAAATGTACCACTGCATGGGCATGAGCTCACTATAGTCAAGCTGCTGTCATTTTCGGTCAAGCCTGGATGTGGTAGAGAGCTATGGAGATGAAAGTGTTAGCTGCACGAGGAAGGAGCTTGTGAAGAGGATCGACTGAAAGTTAGGTGTGCTTGATGCAGATACGTGGAAATTCTTGGTGTCGCAACTAGAAGTGGATACATACTACAACAATTTTGGAAGCTGACACTGGGGGCATGAGCAGATTTGTAGTGTAAAAAATGTGATAAAAATGCTTTTCCCTTACAGATTATTCATTGATTGTCCGGGTTGAAAAATCTCTCAAAAATGTTGCTTTTTTATCAAGTTTTCGGACCTGAAAATCTGGTACATATTTGACTTTTATAGGCATGGGAAATGGATTGAAAATGTGAGAAATAATGATTTTATTCATTGATTTCATGCCACAAAAATGTAAGGACAATCTTGGTTTTCATTGACATTTTCAATAGAAAAGAACCAAATTTTATCCAAAATTTCATAATAGAAAAAAGATGAGAAAATTAAATATATGAGATTTTCATGAGATTTTTCAAAACTATTAGCCAATGAATAATCCAACATTTTTTTGTAGTTTTGGCAAGGAAAAATCTTGTGGATAAATGTTTATCCAATGGATAATCATTCACCCATAGGCAATGTATAAGAAGTATTCTGATCTGAAAAGGCAATGAAAAAGTCAATGGATAAGGGTTTATTCAGAGTTTAGAGGAGGTATGACTTTACACACAACAAATCACCAAGCTGGCTCCCCGCGCAGCACCCAGCCCAGCCACAAACTAATACGACGTCATGTAGCACGTGACTACAGAACTGACTAGTTTTTTGCATCCCCCCTTGACTTTCTATCTCTCCTCACAGTGGAGTCGCACACACGGTCAGAATGGAGTACGCTACCCCTTTCCTACCATTATTCACTTGCAGGTTCGCTGACCACCAAGCCCCTCACGTGTACATAGGTTTGAGTCTCGGATGAGTCCAGCAGTGTGTCTTAGCAACTGTAGGGGACTCGTCTGAGGGGCTCACTCAGGCTTGTTTAGGGCACCGTCAGTGGACGAGAACCGCTAGCTCACTCCCCTGCAAAAGCTCCACCTCGCAGGTTCGTCATGCTTTTTTATGGCTCGCTAGCCCCGCAGATGCTAATGAACATGCTAGTTCTTCTAGCCATTTTTGCCTTTCCCACCCACCTGCTCCGCTTGCTTCATCCCTGCATGGCCGTATGATGCTTTTTCCCATGTGGTTTTTTAATCCACATGGGATAACTGTTGCCAGGTAATCTTGGACCATCTCGTTACAATCCCTTTCTTTCTTACCGCCTCAGTAGTTTCCTTTTCTTAGATTTCATGGTTTTTGGACATTTATAGCTATGTTTGTACACTACGGTCTCCCTTGCCAAATCTCCAGCAGCATGCCTAGGCACCCCAGCTACCTCCTATACACCTACCTCAGCGCCGAAAAGCCTCGAGTAATTCGCCTATGGATAATCATTCTTCCATTGGCAGAACATTTACCTCATGTGGAAGAATGATTATCTGTGGGATAAACTCTTATCCACTGACTTTTTCATTGCCTTTTCAGATCAGAAAACTTGTTATATATTGCCTATGGGTGAATGATTATCCATTGGATGAACATTTATCCACAAGATTTTTCTTTGCCAAAACTACAGAAAAATGTTGGATTATTCATTGGCTAATAGTTTTGAAAAATCTCATGAAAATCTCATATATTTTACTAATTTTCTCACCTTTTTTCTACTATGAAATCTTGGATAAGATTTGGTTCTTTTCTGTTGAAAATGTCAATGAAAACCAAGATTGTCCTTACATTTTTGTGACATGAAATCAATGAATAAAATCATTATTTCTCACATTTATTCCATTTCCCATGCCTAGAAAAGTCAAATATGTACCAGATTTTCAGGTTCTAAAATTTGATAAAAAAAGGAGCATTTTTGAGAGATTTTTCAACCCAAACATTGAATGAATAATCTGTAAGGGAAAAGCATTTTTATCACATTTTGTACACTAAACATCTGCTCATGCCCCCAGTGTCAGCTTCAAAAATTGTTGTAGTATGTATCCACTTCTAGTTGCGACACCAAGAATTTCTATGTATCCATGTCAAGCACACCTAACTTTCAGTCGATCCTCTTCACAAGCTCCTTCCTCGTGCAGCTAACACTTTCATCTCCATGGCTCTCTAACCACATCCAGGCTTGACTGACAATGACAGCAGCTTGACTATAGCGAGCTCATGCCCATGCAGTGGTACATTTTGCAGTCTGTACAGTGAGGTGGGGGTTATGTCTGTGTCTGTGTCTGCATCTGCAAAGTCGGGCGCCGACAGGAATTCAAAGCTTGCATTGATGTCTTTGCAGTTTGCATGCATCATTCAATGATGAGGAGGTTTCTGTCAAACAAGTGGTAAGCATTCAACAGACACTTGTCACAATACACTATCTCACCTGTTCTCCGTTCCACTTCACCTCTCACTGGGGGCATGAGCATATTTTTAGTGTAAAAAATGTGATAAAAAATGCTTTTTCCTGACAGATTATTCATTCACTGTTCTGGTTGAAAAATCTCCCAAAAATGCTGGTTTTTTATCAAGTTTTAGGACCTGAAAATCTGGTACATACTTCACATTTCTAGGCATGGGAAATGGGTGTAAAATGTGAGAAATAATGAATTTACTCATTGATATCATGTGACAAAAATGCAAGGACAATCTTGGTTTTCATTGACATTTTCAACAGAAAAGAACCAAAATTTATCCAAGATTTCATAGTAGAAAAAAGGTGAGAAATTTAGTAAAATATATGAGATTTTCATGAGATTTTTCAAAACTATTAGCCAATGAATAATCCAACATTTTTCTTTAGTTTTTGCAAGGAAAAACCTGATGGATAAATGTTTATCCAATGGATAATCATTCACCCATAGGCGATATATAACAAGTTTTTTGAACCAAAAAGGCAATGAAAAAGTCAATGGATAAGAGTCTATCCCTTGGATAATCATTCACCCATAGGCAATATATAACAAGTTTTCTGAACCGAAAAGGTAATGAAAAAGTCAATGGATAAGAGTTTACCCCTTGGATAATCATTCACCCATAGGCAATATATAACAAGTTTTCTGATCCGAAAAGACAATGAAAAAGTCAGTGGATAAGAGTTTATCCCACAGATAATCATTCTTCCATATGAGGTAAATGTTCTGCCTATGGAAGAATGATTATCCATAGGCGAATTACTCGAGGCTTTTCGGCGCTGAGGTAGGTGTCTAGGAGGTCTGCCCATGGCAGAATGATTATCCAATGGATAAACTCTTATCCATTGACTTTTTAATTGCCTTTTCGGTTCAGAAAACTTGTTATATATTGCCTATGGGTGAATGATTATTCATTGGATAAACATTTATCCATCAGGTTTTTCCTTGCAAAAACTAAAGAAAAATGTTGGATTATCCATTGGCTAATAGTTTTGAAAAATCCCATGAAAATCTCATATATTTTACTAATTTTCTCACCTTTTTTTTACTATGAAATCTTGGATGAATTTTGGTTCTTTTCTGTTGAAAATATCAATGAAAACCAAGATTGTCCTTGCATTTTTGTGGCATGAAATCAATGAGTAAATTCATTATTTCTCACATTTTACATCCATTTCCCATGCCTAGAAATGTGAAGTATGTACCAGATTTTCAGGTCCTAAAACTTGATAAAAAACCAGCATTTTTGGGAGATTTTTCAACCAGAACAGTGAATGAATAATTTGTAAGGAAAAGGCATTTTTATCACATTTTTTACACTAAAAATATGCTCATGCCCCCAGTGTCTGTAACCACCCCAGAAGAGCTGGAACTGGATTTGAGGTTGATCTTGCCTCCATACCCTCTCATTCTGCTCAAAACATGTCATGTCTGCCCAATCAAGTATTCCTTCCTATACCAATGACACATAAATGATAGACCTTTCCACTGTATTTATCCAATATTCCCATTATGATGAGTTCAATGAAAATATTTGAAAAATATCACATAAATACAAGACTGGTAAATTAGGTAGGTATACAACAGGTTTACCTGTGGGTACCTGCGATCTGTACCCGTGGATTTGGATATCCAGGGCTCGGATTCAGCCCCAGATGCAGGTAGAGGTTTCAGAAAGTGAAATACCTGCAGGTCGGATGCAGATTCATCCGCAGATTCCCTCGTGTCATGCCTTACCAGAAGCTGATGCCAATTCCAATGAGATCATGTCATGCCTTACTGGAAGCTGATGCCAATTCCAATGAGATCGTGTCAGGGACCAAGGATTTGTCAGGGCAGGGCAATGATGTGCACAATCAAGATCTTGGAGATGACTAGAATGACACCATGAATGTTGACCCAGGCAGCTATGGGAGATCGAGCAGCAGCTCTGAGACAAGCCCTGGGGATGATCAAGATATGAATAATGATGACATGGAATCACCTGAGGATCCAAGTGACCCTGGTGATGATCTTGCTGGAGATGACAGATCCTTGGATGAAGAGACAGACACTGACAAAGCTGAGCTGGATGAGGTGGAACCCGAGGATCTCATGTGCATCCTCCAGGAATGGTTTGGAGATGAGTGGCAACAGCAGTTGCACAACCTCTGTGAGTACTCAATGTTTGCCTTCAGGTCATATTAACACCCGTATAATGCCAGGTGATAATGAACTTACTGATGAAGATCTCGACAATATCAGTGCATTCACATTACACTTGGAGGGCTCAGGGCTCCCCTGGAGCACCTTCAATTGCATGCACTGTTTTTCCATCACAAGCTCACCATTGACATGGAATACATCATCCAAAGGCATATATATTTTTTGTCTGGGGTTACATCTGTCTTCTATGATATGTGCCTGAATTATTGTTGTCTTTATGCCGGCACCTGTGAGAAGCACACCCACTGCGAGTTTTGCAACACTGCACGCTATCTCCCAAATGGAAAGCCTGCATCACGATTTTATTACCTCCCACTCATCCTGTGAATGAAAGGATGGTTTGAATCTGTGGACATGATAAAAAGAATGAGTTATTGGCAGCTCTACCAAACCGTTCCTGGGGAGATCGGTGGTGTGTTTGATGGTGAACACTACCACAAACTTTGACAGAGATACATGGAAATCAAAGGCAAGATCCTGCCTCACAGATTTTTTTCCAATCATCAAGACATCACATTCAGTGCTTCAACAGATGGCTTTCAAGTGAGTGTTTCTCCTGTAGGTCACTAAGCATTAATCCTGAGTCTGTTGCTGTCAGATCTTCAAAGTTAGACCGCAGAAAAAAAGCAACTCAACCTGGCCACTGATTCTTGTCAATTATAACTTCCCCCCGGAAATCAGAATGCATGTGGAAAACCTCATTCTGCTTGGGGTTATACCAGGGCCAAACAGCCCTAAATCCCTTGACTCATTCTTGGTACCATTCGTGGAGGAGTGCCTCAAGCTGGCCACTGGTGTATGCACATACCACATGCAATGCTTGTGCTCGGGAGAGCTTCAGCATGCACGCCTACCCACTCACTGCTTTTTGTGATCTCCCAGCCATGTCAAAGCTTCTGGGTCTCAAAGGACACAACGGCTACAGCCCCTGCCACTTCTGCTTGATCCAAGGTGAACAAATGCATGGCTCAAGTAACAAATGCTATTACTCACCACTCCGAGTGCCCAAACGCGCTGGCCTTGAAGATGACAATGGCTGGAATCCACATGCTCTGCCTCAGCATATGTATGAGAATCCACCTGCAAGCAATGCAGAATGCCCCTACGTTGGGAGTGCAAGACAAATTGTCCACATGTTCTGGGATCAATGGCCTATCATTGCTGCTTGAAATCCTTTCACTCTCGTTTCCACACGCTTTCCCTCATGAAATAATGCACTTGTTTTTTGAAAATATCTGCCCAATGCTGCAGGATCACTGGACAGCATCTGGACACTACAAAGCCAAGGAGCCTGCAAATGAAGGTTATCACCTTGCACCTCACATCTGGGAAGAAATTGGGTGTGAAACTGCAGCTGCATACAAGACTATGCCTTCAGAATTTGTTGGTGCAATGCCTGACATAGCATGCTCAATTTATAAGGTGGAGTATTGGTCATTTTGGATGATACACCTTGAACCCATCCTCCTGCGTGGTCGATTCCTGAACACCAAATATTACCGCCATATGATCGATTTCATGCCATAATCAAGCTCTGCCTTCAATTCACAATTACGGAACAAGAGCTAGAACAAATGGAAGAACTGATTATTGACTGGGTTGAAAAGTATGAACGGTAAGCCTGAAATCCCATTTTTTGGTTATATGACCCTAAGGTTATTCCCTGACGATAGATGGTACTACCACTACGAAGAGAAGCACCTCCCGGCTTGTTTGTTTTATGTGCATGCCTTGCTCCATTTCTCCACCTGCATCTGTCTCTGTGGCCTGGCATGGACTGCATGGGCTTTCCCTATGGAATGCTACTGTGGCAAGCTCAGTGCCTCACATCTCCATCCATATGCAACCTTAGCCGTGTATATGAAGCGAACAGCTCAGTGTAGCCAGCTCAAAGTGTGCTATTCTTGGGTATGGGAACCTCTCGCGACTGATCCAGCTGATGGAGACCCAATGATTCATGAGCAAATCTACCCTGAGTGTAAGTTGTTCCGTGGTTGTTTCCCAGCACACACTTAAGCCAAACATCACTCACAGATCCTCTCTTGATTCTATGTTCACCTTGCACTCATAATCATCGATTTCAAGCCAATATTTCACCCAAGATGGCACAGTACTTTGCTGCCGCCTATGGCTGCTGTGGGCGTGATGTACAGCAGATATTCCCTGAAACTGTAGTATCCTGGGGTAAGGTACGCATTGCCAATGATGGAGACAAGATCTGTGCAGCTGTTGCAGTCAGTGCGGCTCAAGCTGTCACCTCTCACGATGCCTCGTTTGTATGGGTATGTGTCAATTATTCAATCAATTATGCAAGTACTAATCATTAATTTCTAAAGTCCGATCTCTTGGTCAAGAACCCATGTCTGCGCCGTGGAGAACCCACCGAACACATTCAAAAATTCTCTGGACAGTTACAATACATACTCGAAGTTAACATGCCCCGTTCAAACGCTCTGGGCATAACTGAACCTAGACACCACCTTTTAGCACTCGTCAAACCCTGTATGACAGGTAACAAGGACACCACGGTTGAGGACACCATGTACACACACCACGACCACCATTCATTGATCTCCAGGCGATCAGCGCTGTCATTGGCCGCATCAAGTGTGGAAACAAGTGGGTGATCATTGACCACAGCAGGGACCTTGCTCACATGGTCTTTGTGGACCCTGAGCCTGAGGAAGAGTAGGTGCTTTTATGAAGATGGGCCTGCCGTTTTGTGGAGTAAGTACTCGCTCCACAATTGGTTTGCCCCTTTTTGGACTGAAGAAAAGTGTATTTTTATTTTTATTTTCAATAAAACACCACACTGCTAGGAAGTGTGTAATCTACACTTATTTACAGTGTGAAAAATTTATGCAACTCGGACACTGCTCCTCAGCATGTATATTGGACTCCAGACCAGTGCCCATGTGTAATGCACTGGTCTGGAGTCCAAAGTCTTCCTACAGTGGGCTTGTAGCTCTGTTGGGTTCTATTGCAGGCTTTCCTGACTGCAACGGTGTGAGTGTGCAGCCTCTGAAATCTGTATCACCACAAAGGTTTCTCTGTAGCTAGCTCCCCATCACCATACCTATGTTCCTTCTAGCATCTTATCACCCTACCTGTGGTTTTGATGTCTCTATATACCTATCACATACATGCTTAGTGCAGTCCATAATTATGATTATATAATATTAAATGTTTCATACTTTCCATTATAGTGGTTACAATATGCTGTGGTCTGTAATCGTCACCTTGTTCATACTTCTCTGTACATTACATTAAATTTCAATTAAAATACCGTATGGTGGGCATAATTAATCATAATCAGCAACAATTATATCCTTGGTGAGGGGTGGCCACACAGAGCTGATATTGTGGAGTGGTCCTATCCCACAATGGTGGCCACACTGCATAACTGTGGACGAGCCTTTTCCACAACATAGCATATCATAAGATATATAACTGCAGCAGTGAACAGGTTAAAATTCGGCAGCATACATGGCAGACACTCCAGGTACCATTGCCGAACAGCAAGCACGACTGGATGATAGCCTGCGCAAGCTCAAGGCTAAGGTCCTTGGCTTTCCCAAAACACTCCTGAATGGAACCCCAGAGGGACCAATTGCACAATACTTCTGTGACCTTGACTATGACCAAGAGGATGGTCCATATGAGACCATACACTGTGCCTGGACTCAAACTTTCAAGCCAGACCTCAAAGATACTGAGTGGGAGGCATTGGTACTAGGGGGTCAATATGGCTTGTGAATGGTGTACACATACCTCTCCTATTTTGCAAAAGTGCCACACATGGACCATAATGGGCTCAATGTCCTGTACTTGCGCAGTCAACAACTTTTGGACCTGATTGAGAAAGTGTCAGTATAGTATTCTTTGGGTGTCATACTCATTACTTACCGGCAACTCTGACATTTCCATAGTCTGGTCAAATCACCCCAGGGAGCCGATTCATTCTATGGATCTTAGAGGACGTCACGGGCCAAGACAAAGCCAGTGACTTCAAAGCCTGTTGTAGATTCGGAAGCTAGAAAGACACCAAAACCAAGAAAAGTCAGTACACAGACAATGGCGGTTAGTAGGAAATGGAAACAAGGTAAGTATTCAAATATGGTTATAATTATGTGCCGAGTAGCTCATTTTCATAGACAAAGATGCCTCAAACACCAGTGATGACAATGAGGACTTTGTGCCTGGTCTGACATCAGAGACAGATAGTGAGCCTGAAGAGTGTGACGAGCAAGAGGGTGCCAACCTCACACCATCGGCTGTCAAACAGAAACAAGTAAGTGGAGAGGTTTCAGACTCAAAGGGGACTGGTACTGACTGTAGCATAGGCAGCTACACCTGATAGTGTGCCTGTTTCATTTGAAGATGAAACACCGAAGAGTTCAAAAATGGCTGTAAAGAAAAAAATCAAGTCAGTGTCAGGAATACAAAGCCTAAGGCCTCCCAAGAAGAAAGCCAAGATAGATAAGGTATGAAGCTTAGTAGACTGACATTGTGTGATGTGAGTGTTCAGTGGTTGGCACAGGGGAAGAAAATGAAGGATGCAACATGTGGGAGTACTGGAGATGAATCAGAATCAGGTTCAGGTTCAGAGGTTCATGCTGGACGTAAAGGAAATAAGGCTGACTGGGTGTTCTTGCAATTCACACCAACACCAGGGCATGATGCAAAGGGTCAGGTGGTGGATCTGGACGTGCAACTGGTGCCAGTACATCTGCTTAGTTGGCTGTGACTCCAGTCATTATTAACTTATCTCTAGTGTTGTGCAATGTTTGCGCCACATGGATGGCTGCAAGCATTTGAGAAACTCCCATGTCCTCCATCAAGCAACTTCATCTCTCACCTGGATGGCAAAACCCCATGAAAGAGTTTCCCTGAGCATGTGACATTTGTCATTTGGTCCCAAGGAGACCAAGTGGAATGACAGGGCTCGACCAAGTCACCAACTGAGGATGGCGCAAGTGCTGGCAGTGCGGCACAACAGCAACTGATGTGTGGCTTCACTTAACGTGGTCTTGAAAACCCTGCACAAAGAGTTACAAAGTGTGGCATGAGCGTTTTGTCAAGGCCATCATCTGTGATTATCTGGCCTTTCAAGTTGGTGAAGGCCTGGGTATGAAGGAACTCCGGACCTATGTTCTTCCAGGTGGGTATACTATTCCGAGTCACCAGACTGTCCATTGTCATCTCAATGTCCTATATGAGCAATTAGACAAGAAAATGAATGAGATGATTAAGGTATGTTCAAGTTGTCACCTTCCACAACATGCACTGACCTCAAAAAATTGAACACAGGGTCTTGATTCCAAGCTTGCAATTGCAAGTGATCTATGGAA
Source organism: Ramaria rubella (assembly GCA_015039355.1). Classification (NCBI taxonomy): domain Eukaryota; kingdom Fungi; phylum Basidiomycota; class Agaricomycetes; order Gomphales; family Gomphaceae; genus Ramaria; species Ramaria rubella. The sequence continues at coordinate 40,573 of MU134392.1, read as the reverse complement.
AAGCAAAAAACTCCATTTATACATTTGCTGCATGTGTTGGGTTTTGGATCAATGCAGACTGGGAACTTGTGGATATTGCATTGGAGCTGCTTGCACTAGATGGTGATCACAGTGGAGCGGCCACAGGTAAACTTGTTTTTAACACACTGCAGACTCGAGGAGCAACCAAGAAACTCAGTATGTGTTATCAAGTTAGTGCTTGCCAGTCACTGACCTAGCAATAGTTGCCAATGGTGCAGACAATGCAAGTAGCAATGGTGTTATGAACCGGGCCATTAGCAAGTGTGCCCAAAAGGCTCATGGCATCCACATTGATCCTGACATGATGGGTATAGGTTGCACAGCCCATGCATTGACAAGCATGATACTCAACAGTGCCTACTACACTACAAAAGACGCTCTCTGCACACATGCCTATCATCATCAGCTTTCGCCAGACCATCATCTGCTGTGCTACCTCCAGTCCGCCAGACACATCATCTCCACACTCATTCTATTTTTCATTGATTCTATTTTCAATATGCCATCCAGCATTGCCGCCACCACATCCCATGATTTGTTTCAGATGACCGCCAAGCCAGACATACACATTGGACCACGCATCAAACTTCCTAGTTGACGTTCTCCCCTTGATGTTCATTTGTCCAGTCCTCCTCCACAAGTCGCACATAGTCGGTACTATCCTCTTTACGTCGAATCTCCTGAAGGCCCATACTGAATATTCCCCTCCTATCCTCCTTATTGTGTTCATGATTGCATTTGGGTATTTGACTCTGTCTTCCATGCTCCCTTCCACGTCATTGGTTTCGACCCAAACTACGACCCATTGAATGGTTGGCATCGTATCGTACTCAGGAACTACTGGGATATCAAAGAGTTTGGACCAGGAACAGAGATTTGCTACGGTTATGTGCCTAAGGACTTCATCAAGCAGGACTCGTCTTCGTTCCCTCTCTGGAGGAAATTCGTATCCAAGTGTCATGATTGGTTCAAATGTTTCTGAGTCATCATCAAGTCAAGTAACTTTCTTACTCATCTTCGGAGATATTTGACAAGCAACTGGAATCCTATTGGACAGCTATGACTCATTTTCCCCACATGACTCACTTGCTTCTTGGCTGTACTTCTATTTCCAATTGTTCCACATGGTCTATGGTCTGTGACTCACTTCTCTTCTATTGCTGGCTTCTATTTCCAATTTGCTGCCACATTTCTATTCATTTCTTCAGCCACCTGACTCATTTCTCCATTCTATTACAAACCACCTTCCTGTTTTGGTTTTCTGCCTCTTGCTGTTAGTTGTCATGATCCAACACCTAACGACATATATTACTGTCGTTACCCCCCTCCATGTCTTACCAACACTAGCGACACTAGTGACAATCGGTGTCCAAGATCGGATCACCCAACCTAACAACTGATCAACAATATATGTGGCTCTAATAACAGAAGATAGGAACATCAATCACCACAACAGTTATAACGCCATTTAGTATGTAGTCCACATGGTATCTGTCCGACATCGGTGAATACATTCAGTATAAAACAGTAGGGTAGAACGCATGTATTTCTTTAGTTCTATTATCATAAGTCTTCCCCCTCTCTTTACTTGGTGTCATCTACACATCTAATTCAAATGATGAGTCTAACGACTATTCTGAACTCATTATCCTCTTATCTCTATCTTTCTCCATTCTCGACACAATCAACATCGATAGCATTGCTAGAACTTCCTCCGCTAAGTCAATTCTACTTTCTTCTTTCAAATCCTTTCTCTATTCCAGTTTCGACAAGTAGGCACCATCATGGCACCAATTCCCTTGACTGTCTTAATCTGTATACTTTGCATACATCATTGATAACACTTTCGGCTTTGTCGGAAGGGTTCCTTAACCACATTTGTTGTTACTAGCCTTGTTTTGTCAAAGATAATAGGTCAAAGGCGGTTTTTGACATTAGTCATTTCTCCTGTCTGCTGTCGATGACATTGTTGTATGGCATACTTGCATCATTTGTTGTTCTGCTCATGTTTATAAGGCCTGTTTTGCCTTAGTGTACCCTAATTCACCTCTTTCAGGTGGATTCACTTGTCTAAGTCTCAAGTCTAAGTCTTCTAAGTCTTCTAATTCTACTACTACATCTACTACTTCTACATCTACGTCAAGGCCAGCTTTGTCAATCACATGACATTTGCTGTTGTATCTCATCTACGCTTACATCATTTTATTACATCATCATCATCATCACTGCTACATCCTCATCTTCATCTTCATTCTACCTTTGTTGCTGCTAATAGCAAAGCACACCGAGCCAAACACCAGTGTAAGTAGCTGTGCAACGACGACATTGCTACCCACTGTCTTTTGGATCCATTTCTGAAGGTAAACCAACAGTCTTTCACTTGGTCGTACAGTCAGTCAAAGCGTAACCTCCATGAATGTGACTCATTATCCTGTCAAACAGGTCAATATTCCACATGCTTGCGCTTGCACCTTCACTGGATGACAATGATATGTACAAAGACACATGTCAGCATCTGCTTGTATATCAAAGTGACAAAGATACAAGCATCCAGGAGGAGACTCTAATCCATGAGCAAGAAGTGATTGCAGACACCACACAGGCAGGCACTGCAGACATACTGGAGGATTCATCTGAAGAGTCTGAAGGGGAGATGGACAGCTCTGACCCAGATGACAATTTTCTTTCAGATGCCAAAAAACTCAAAAGTAAGAAGGTGCTGAGTGTTCCAGACAAAGTATGGACCCCATGATTTTGAAAGACATTACTCACAAAATTTCCAAGCTCCATGCAGTCATCATTGATATTGTTCAGTCAGAAGTTCAATGCAAGCATATGTGCTGGCTTATATGCCAAGTCTGCGAGGAGGAGTATAAGCATCTCATCCTCATTTGGGGGATGCCAATTTTCTGGAATACATTGTATGCCGAAATTGAATGTGCTATCAAACTTAAGCCAGTAGTGTTCTTTTGTCCTTCCAGCCTGGACGACTTGTTGACGCATGTACCTAGGCTGTGAATCAGTGGATTGATCAACTGGATTGAGGCTTCAAGGGCCAGAAGAAACATGCTGCTTCTCACAAGAAGAAGAATTGGTTCTTGACACCTGAATATTGGGACATGCTCTCAAAGCTATGTTACATCCTCTGGGTAAACCAGAAATTAGGCTACACCCCACCATTCCACAGTACTAACCTTATAAGTTGTAGCTCTTTAACCAAGCGACTCTTGAGCTCTCAAAAGCCAATGCCCCAACAATATGCAAAGTACTCCCTCTATACAAACTTGTTCAAGAGCACCTCCAATGTGCTCTCCATGACACACAACTTGAATACAACCCATATGGGCTGGACAGTGCCATTCAAGCAGGACTTGACAAGGTTGAGAAGTACCTTCACCATGCCATTAGGTCAGATTATATTCTCCTTGGTGCTGGTATGTACTACGAACTAACTGCTTGATTCGGTTCTATGTGAATGACCTTTCCATACAGTTCTTCATCCGTCAATTTGGATCACCTACTTTGAAGATGACACTTGGTGGGCTCCAGCCATTCCCAAGCATGCCCACATGCTTATTGATCATCTGTACAACTTGTATTCAGAGCAAGGTGAGACATCCAGCAGACAGGAACCAATTCCCCTAGGCTCCCATAGTGGTCATTCAATTTTCATGCAGGCCATCCATGGTGCACAGAGCCACATTCAGACTAATAGCACCAATGACGTAGAGAGTTACTTCAGTGGCGCATACCCTTGTGTGTGGACGAAGATGTCCTCAAATGGTACAGGGTAAGGGCTCCTCACTCTGCAAAAGTTTAATTCTAACACTTAAAGCTCATAGACCCATTCTATACATTTTAAAGTGATCTCGCATATGTCCCATGACATTCTTTGTGCCCCAGCATTAGCAGCTCTGTGGAACAGCTGTTCTCGAGCAGCAAAGCAACAATCTATGATGCACAATGTTCAATGACAGCCACAACAGCATCAAAGACAATTGTTGTGAAAGAGAGACTTAAGAGAGGACTTAGCAAAACCATTGACTACCTGAAGTTCATGAATATTATTGTAAATACAATTAAATATGATTATTCAACAATTATATTAAAATACATTATGGGTACAATTAAATACAACTCAATAGAGCCTAGTAACTGTTCTGATTAAAATAAAATATGCCCAAAAATTTAATTTAATCCTAATTGGACAACCCAATACATGCTCTGACAAAGTTGGTGTAGTGCTACTAATCACAGGAATGCTAATACAGATGTATCTGGGCAATGGCTGTCTTGACTCTTAGCTGAGTGTGCAAACAAGTGGCAGTGTGAAAACCATAGTTTTACTTGTTCACCTATCAGACTGAGCCAATACTGTTATTGGTGTCTGCAGTTGGTGTAGTTACAAGTTAAAAGGTTCAGCTTATGTAATCTACTTGTGGACAACTGTATAGTTGTCCACTGTATCTACAGGCACCCCTAGTGGGTGGCATGTATACAAGTGTGCACAAGCCATCATTGTGGCTTATACATTCTTCAAGTAGCATATATGCTGATTGACAATGTATATTCTGACATCCTCCCCCATAGACCAAACTTCAGGAGGTTCAGGCAATACTATGCTGATGGTGGATCAGCATGAGCAGGTGTGGGTGCAGTTGTGGCAGATTGCACAGCTACTTTGATGGTATTGTTGTAGTACAGGGTGTCACTTGGATTGACATCCAAGGGATTTTCATCTGCATTAGCAGCAGATGCAGGTGGTGGCACAGGTGGTGCAGAGGGCACCATCATCAGCACATTTGTAGGTGCCTTTGAGCAGGGAGCTCCTCAGTATCCTAGGGGGAAAGGGGATGCAGGCCGGCGAAGACCTATATATAAGGGCAACCTCCAGGAGCAGTGGAATATGTTAGATCCCAGATCTGACCTGTGTTATTCCGACATTTCATGTATTCCGATATGCCTTTTCTGCTTATTTCTGACATGTCCCCATTATTATTCTTAGTCACAGCTCTATCTTGATATTATCCCATACGTCTTATCTTAATTCCCATATTCACTCTGACTTTGGAACTCCATATCACGCACCCTTACCTTCCGTTTCTGATTTCAGAATCCCACATGTCTTAAATATGTTTTCTCTTCATCAAAGCTTCTTTAGCTTGTAAATCATATTGCTTCACCACCTTTCATATCACTATCTCTCATATCACCTTCTATCTCTTATATCATATATCTTATATCCTTTTCACATCTCGCATCCTTCATATCTCATTACCTCAACTTGTTATTCTAATATAACTTGTAACATCTTGACATATCCCACCCATCCTCTATCATTTAACCTTTATTACACTTCGTCGCTCCAAACTTCTACCTGCAATAAGGCCTTCAAACCTTGTTCAGTATTCTGATTATTCTGACCATTCTGATTATTCTGACCATTTTGATTATTCTGACCACTCCGATTATTCTGATTATTCCAACCACTCTGATCATTCTGATTATTCCGACCCTACCTCATCCGACATCCCAAACCCTCCTTGATTACACTCACCTTCCAGAAAAGCTAGTCCTTACTCGATATTGATTTATTGTTACCCCTACCTTTCCGCATTAACTATTTCATGTCTGAATACCCAAAGCCCCTGCTCATCTCTGATAAGTCTCAATGCATCATTGGCACTGACCTTCCAAATAGACCTGATCAATCGGAAACCCAATAACATTCCAGTCTTCAGTCCGAAATACCAGGGCACTAGAAATCCAAGAGGGCGCAACCCATAATTTGAAGCCAATGCCCATGTAGATCAGTCTTTGGACCTCTGACTTCTGAGTCATCCAGTATTTCCGCGCATTTCCGAATATTGCAACTACCGACCTCAGTCAAGGAGAGCTCCGACCAAATCTGACCCCGACATCAAATCCAGCGAACCCTAACAGTCCGACGTCGAACATGTCACACGTCTCTAACAGAATATCACACTGGGAACTGGCAGATGGGAATTCAAAGATATATAAGCTCACAGAAGACTACATACAAGGATACACACCTGGCAGATGGGAATCCGAAGAGAAAAGCCTAAGGCTCCCACTGCCAAGATAACTACCTAAAGGAGTATGCTAATAAGCACCAGAATGACTGTGATTACATAACAGGATTGGAATCCAATGCCTTTACGTAATGCAGGTGCTTATGAAAGTGAAAATGAAGAATGGATGTCAAGAAACACCCAACTGTACCATGATTATGTAATGAGATTGGAATCTTTAAGCTGGATGAAAGAGAGAAATGGGGAAGAATGGATAGAAGGAAAAGGGAATAGAGAAGTGTAGAACCACATGAAATGGGGTCCCCTAACTTCCCTTTATATCACCCCCCTTTTAGAGTGTGATGTCCTGACACACTGACACCAACTGGAGGTACAGGTGCTTTTTGATGGAATGTGTCAAAGTCTGAAAAACTAATGCGACGAGGGGCACAAGGATGGAGGAGGTGGAAGTCGGCAATGAGGTCTGGGGCTGCTAGATCTGTCTCAGGGATCCACTCATCATGCTCATAGCCATAACCCTTCCACATGACCTTGTATTCGAGTTTTCCACAGTGGAATTGACTGTCCAAGATCTGTTCAATCTCATAGTGCTCATCTTCCCCTACAAGGACTGGGGGAGGTGGTGGTTGAGCTTTCTGACCAGGGATGGGGTCTGGAGGGGCTGGGAGCTTCACCACAGGGAAGACAGGGTGGAGGCAACTCATAGACTTGGGGGGTTGAAGATGGTAAGCATTGGAGCCAACCTTGTGTTCCACTAGGAAGGGGCCTAAATTCCTATGTGACAATTTCTTAGAAGGGAGAGTGGTGCTAATGACACTTGCATCTAGGAAGACTTTGTCACCAGGAGCAAAGGTAGGGGGTGGCTCATGACAATGATTATAGTCATATCCTCTTTTTCCTTTACAAGGGCAGCTTGGGCTTCAGACAGGGAGTCAGTCATCCATTGTTTAAACTCATGCACAGCTTCTCTCCTAGATTGCTGCTGGTGAGGTTCGAAGCCCATGCGTGGGTGGCGACCAGAGTCAAGCACAACGGGAGTCTCTTTTGTGGATGAATGGACATGGTTGTTGTACTGGAACTCTGCAAGGGGGAGGAGGTCATCCCAGTCATCCTGTTGCTCATTCACAAATAGATGGAGATACTGCTCTAGCTCTTGGTTGACACATTGTGTCTGTCCATCAGTCTGTGGGTGGTATGCAGTGGAGGCAGCCATCTCAATACCCAGAAGTCTGTATAGCTCCTGAGTGAACTCACTGGCAAACTGTGTACCTCGGTCTGAAACCACATGGAGGGGTAGGCCATGGTGTCTCCAAACATGATCTCTACAGAGACCAGAGGCTCTCAATGCTGTAATTGTGGTCAAGGTGGGGATGAAGTGAGAATTTTTGGATAAGGAATCCACAACCACCATCACTGCATCATACCCATGCAAGTCAGGGAGTTCTACAATGAAGTCAACACTGACTGTCTCCCAGAGTTTCTCAGGAACCTCCATAGGGTGCAGTTCTCCAACAGGCAACCGACATTGAGCCTTGGTGTGTAGGCATAGGTCACATGCCTTTGTGTAGCTACCAATGTAGTGGGACATGTGAGGCCACCAATAGTTCCGAGAGACAAGTTCCAAGGTCTTCCAACATCCAGCATGGCCAGCAATACAAGTGTCATGATGTTGGGAGACAATTTGGCATTGTAAGTCATGCTGATCAGGGACATATACCTTTCCACAGAACAGAAGTGTACCATCCCTCTCACCCCACTCTGATGACTTCACAGACTTCCCAGTAGTTTTGCAAAGCTCCTTAGCAGCACATGCAACCGACTCCTCCAGCTCTCCCTCATTGGTGCCATTACAAATCTCCCTCAGGATGTCATGTTCTTCTCCTATAAACTCTAGTCCTTCCAGTGCACAGATGACAAAGAGTTCTGGTTGGAGAAGCACCAAATTATCATTGCCATTGGAGCCGGTGCCATGATCAGGCCGGCATAAGAGTGCATCTGACTTGCCCATTGTCTTGCCAGGACAATGGTACGGGTTGAAGTCAAACTGAGACAGATAAAGAGACCAGTGGGCTTGGTGATGGTTGAGCTTTTTGGCTGTGCAGAAATATCTGAGATTTTTGTGCTCTGTCCAAATCTCAATATGATGCCTCGCCCCCTCAAGGGAGTGTCACCATTCTTGGGCACGCATGATGGCAAGCATTTCCTTGTCATGGATCTCATAGTTGTGTTAACCGGACTGAGACTCTTGGAGAAGAGGCCTATGGGGTGCCATTTGTTATCAACCTTGGACTGTTGGGAAAGAACAGCACCAGTTGAAAAATCAGAGCTATCTGCTTTGACACAATATGGGAGGTCGTCATCTGGGAATGCAAAGATAGGTGCAGATGTTACCAATTTCTTTATAGTGTCGAAGGCAGCCTGCTGTGAGGGTCCCCATGTCCAAGGAGTGTCTTTGCGAAGCAGGTCGAACATTGGACATGCATGGTGTGAGAATTTCTCAATAAATTGATGGTAGAAGTTGGCAAAACCAAGGAACAACTGCACCTCCTTCTTATTGTTAGGTGTTGGCCACTCAGTGACACCAGCAACCTTGACAGGATCCATTTCAGCTTTCCCATGAGAGATGATGAGACCTAGGTATTCAATCTTGGTCTTGTCGAAGTCACACTTGTCAGGACACAGATAAAGCTTGTGTTCTCTGAGAAGCTGGACCACTTTCCATATGACTTCATGGTGACTCTCTAGATCTTCTGAAAAGATCAGAATATCATCCAGATAAATGCACACAACACCTTCAGCAATGAGGTCATAGAAGATGTCATTCATCATAGTCTGGAAAGTGGGAGGGTTGTTAGTGAGGCCAAAAAACATCACTAGAGGTTCAAACAGCCCCCGATTTGTCCTGAATACTGCTTTCAACTCATCACCCTCTTTGATTCTGACATTGTTAAAGCCCCAATGAACATCAAGCTTAGTAAAATAGTGGGCCCCTTGTAGGCTGTTGACAAGGTCGGAAATCACGGGGAGAGGGTAGTGATTCTTGATTGTCATTGCATTCAGCACATGATAGTCTTGGACAAACCATAGGGCACCATCTTTCTTTTTGACAAAGAACACTGGTGAGGCCATTGGTGACTTTGATGGTCAGATGCATCCTGTGCTCAAAGTCTCCTCGAGGAATTTGTCCAACTCAGCCTGTTTTCCTGGGGAGAGGGGGTACACCTTGGGTGAGGCTCTGGGGTTTGCTCCAGGTTCTAACTCAATGGCATGATCCCATGGTTTGCATTCTGGAAGCTTGTCAAATGACTCCTTTGCAAATACATCTTCACAGTCAGACAGGTAGTCTGGAAGAGTGTCTGAAGGTTGGGAGTTGTGCCAGGCAGCTTCTGCAAGGCATTGGGATGTTGTTGAAGAAGCACGAATGAACTCAGCTTCGGGAGGGAGCATAGCGACTAGAATGCAGTCACCCTCTTCTATAGCCTCATCAGATGTGCCTTCAGCCATTTCAGAATCACCCCCATACTGTTGACTCAGGAGGAGTTCTTCTTCGGCTGTTGATCCATCTGAATCATGCATGAGAATGGAGCAAGGACCAATACAGCAGGTGCGCAGTCGTAGGGCTCTCTGATGTCCTTCCTTGATGATGTTGCAACATGTATGGCACTGGGGAGGACACCACGTCATCCATACTTCTTGAGACCTCCAGTAAACTTCTGGACTTGATCTCTGCTGTATCTGTAGTTTGAACCTCGACTGGGAGAGACAGAATTTGGGCTTGGGGTGGAAGCAACAACATACTGTGCAAGAAGGTTTCATTCCCATTTTTTACGATGGAAGCAAGTATGAGACTGGGGAGGAGTTAAGGGTTGTGTGTCTAGCATTTTAGTCTCCATAGCTGAAGAATCAGGTTCTGAATCTGTATATTCATCATTTACCTGATTATACAGCAGTGGAGCGAAACAATTGGGAATTGGCAGCGGGGGCACACTATTCACCTGCTGCGTGACACAAAATCCTCTTCTTCTTCCTGAGGCTCTGGACCATCTTCCTTGATAGGGCTTGCAACTCTAGGACCGGTGGATGACAGCAAATGTGCAATCCATTTGTCCTTCTCTTCAGTGGTCATGGTCCAAACACCAAAGCCCTGAGGACATTCTCGAACGAAGTGGCCTGGTTTTCCACACCTATGACAGACAAGGGAACTGGGTTGACAATGGCGAGCAGCATCTACCTCCATTGCCACTGGTTGGGCACCCATGGTAGCAATAGGTGGCACTGCTTGAAGCTGTGGTGCTGATTCCGATTGGTGAGGTGGGTGTGGGTTTCGGTGGTTGACACCAACAGAGACAGGAGAGGGACAGGTAGAAGTATTCAGTGTAGGGCGTGAGGCGCTTTGAAAGGCTTCATTAGCAGCACGTGCTTGTGAGATCATCCTAGCCACTGAAAACCATTCAGAAAGGTCATTGTCCAATGGGCATCCTTCAACCATAGTAGCAATCCAGCTCTGGATGGAAGGGTCGAGACCATGGTGGAATTTCATGATGAGGGAGGCCTGTTCTCCATATTCAGACTTCTCGACCAGCTCTTCAAACTTGTCAATATAGTCATCAATGGCAATGAGTCTGATATGAGAGACGTGGCCTGGTTTTCCACATCTATGGCAGACCAAAGAACTGAATTGGTGACAACAGGTGGCATCTACCTCCAAGGCTACTGGCTGAACAGCTGTGGTGACAGCAGGTGGGGCTGGCTTAAGCTGCAGTGTTGAGTCAGATTGGTGAGGTGGATGTGGTTTTCTGTGTATAAGAGCAGGAGAGACAACAGTGGGGTGGGTAGAAGTGTTTGGTGTACCATGGGAAGCACTTTGAAACGCTTCATTGGCCACATGCCTGTGAAATTGTCCTAGCCACTGAAAACCATTCAGAGAGATCATTGTCT
>MU134392.1:0-27092 GCA_015039355.1 Ramaria rubella | reverse complement strand
TTAGTTAGTAGTTGCCTTGGCAGTGGGAGTCCTTAGGCTTTTCTCTTTGGATTCCCATCTGCCAGGTATGTATCCTTGCCTGTAGCCTTCCTTGAGCTCATATACTTTGGATTCCCATCTACCAGGCTATAGTGTGATATTCCACTGGCCCCAGAGGTTGCCCTTATAGTAGAAAAGCCTACGAACTTACTGGACTGGTCATTGTCGCCATCGTCTCTGAATTGATATCTTCAGGTGCATAGCAGCTCAGGATCCCTCTGGTACATTCCCTAACACTCCATTTACCTCTACCATGTCTACACCCATACCAGAAGACCCAAATCCCTTTGATTTTCAAGCAGCTTACAATGAGCTGCAGCAGCATGTCACAGTTCTAGAGGTTGCTTTGCATGCTGAGAGAGAACAGAAGGAATTACTGGCACAACAGGTTCAACAGATAGATGCCTAGAGGTGCACACCTTGAACCATGATGTCACTAGCCTTATGACTGCATCCCTTTCCCCCCCTACTACTCAAAAATGTGCCACTCCTGCCACTCCTGCTGACTTTAATGGTGACAGAGAAAAAGGATGAGCTTTCTTGTGTAATCTCTATCTTTCCCTGTGCCCAACTCACTTTCCCAATGATCATGCAAAGGTCCTGTGAGCCCTGTCATTCATGAACTCAGGTCATGCTTCATCCTTCGCCACACATATCTTTGAAATGGAAACTAGAACTGGTTGCCCTACCCATTCTACCTGGGCCTCTTGGGCAAAGGCATTCAGGTCAACATTCTTCCTTCCCCATGAAGAAACTACTGCCTGGACCAAGCTCGAGTCGCATCAATATTATCAGACTCATTGTACCATTGATGACTATATCGACAAGTTTGAAGAGCCGGTCAAGAAGTCTGGATATGGAGAACAGCCCTCCCTCGTCATGAAATTCCGCCATGGCCTCGACCCTTCCATCCAGAGCTGGATTGCTACTATGGTTGAAGGATGCTCATTGGACAATGACCTTTCTGAATGGTTTTCAGTGGCTAGGATAATCTGACAAGCACGTGCTGCTAATGAAGCCTTTCAAAGTGCCTCACACCCTACACCGAATACTTCTACCCATCCCTCTGCTGTCTCTGTTGGTGCCAACCGCAGAAACCCACACCCACCTCACCAATTGGAATCAGCACCACAGCTTCAAGCAGTGCCACCTATTGCTACCATGGGTGCCCAATCAGTGGCAATGGAGGTAGATGCTGCTCTGTTGTCAACCCAGTTCCCTTGTCTGTCATAGGTGTGGAAAACCAGGCCACTTTGTTCAAGAATGTCCTCAGGCCTTTGATGTTCGGACCATGACTGCTGAAGAGAAGGACAAATGGAATGCTTTGTTTCTTCACAAGCACGCTGACAAGCATGATACTCGACAGCCCCTACTACACTACAAAAGACGCTCACTGCACACGCGCCTATCATCATCAGCTTTCGCCAGACCATCATCTGCTGTGCTACCTCCAGTCCGCCAGACACATCATCTCCACACTCATTCTATTTTTCATCAATTCTATTTTCAATATGCCATCCAGCATTGCCGCCACCACGTCCCATGATTCGTTTCAGATGACCGCCAAGCCAGACATACATGTTGGACCACGCGTTGAACTTTCTAGTCGATGTTCTCCCCTTGATGTTCATTTGTCCAGTCCTCCTCCACAAGTCGCACATCGTTGGTACTATCCCCTATATGTCAAATCTCCTGAAGGCCCATACCGAATATTCCCCTCATATCCTCCTTATCACATTCACGATTGCATATGGGTATTCGATCAAACCTTCCATGCTCCCTTCTACGTCATCGGTTTTGACCCAAACTTCGAACCAGTGAATGGTTGGCATCGTATCGTCCTCAGGAATAACTGGTACATCAAAGAGCACAGACCAGGAACAGAGATTTGCTACGGTTATGTGCCTAAGGACTTCGTCAAGAAGGGCTCGTCTTCGTTCCCTCTCTGGAGGAAATTCGTATCCAAGTGTCGTGATTGGTTCACATGTTTCTGAGTCGTCATCAAGTCACATGACTCACTTACTCATCTTCGGAGATATTTGACAAGCAACTGGAATCCTATTGGATGGCTATGACTCATTTTCATCACCTGACTCACTCGCTTCTTGGCTGTACTTCTATTTCCAATTGTTCCACATGGTCTATTGTCTATGACTCACTTCTATTCTCTTTCTGGCTTCTATTTCAAATTCGCTGCCATATTTCCCTTCATTTCTTCGACCACCTGACTCATTTTTCCATTTCCTTACAAACCACCTTCCTATTTTGGTTTTCTGCCTCTCGCCGTTAGTCATTTCTTCTGTCTGCTGTCGACGACATCGTTGTATGGCATACTTGCATCGTTTGTTGTTCTGCTCATGTATATAAGGCCTGTTTTGCCTTAGTGTACCCCAATTCACCTCTATCAGTTGGATTCACTCGTCTAAGTCTCAAGTCTAAGTCTTCTAAGTCTACTACTACTACTACGTCTACATCAAGGCCAGCTTTGTCAATCACGTGACATTTGCTGTTGTATCTCGTCTGCGCTTACGTCAGCGTATTACATCATCATCTTCGTCACTGCTACGTCCTCATCTTCGTCTTTGTTCTACCCTTTGTTGCTGCTGATAGCAAAGCGCACTGAGCCGAACACCAGTGTAAGTAGCCGTGCAACGACGACACCGCTACCCACTGTCTTTTGGATCTATTTCCGAAAGTAAACCGACAACACACTTGTTTTCCTGGCTAAAACACTCCCACTATCCCCTGTTCCCCCTCAGGGGGGACCATCCCCCTGAGCCTCTGCCATCATGCGCTGCCAATATTTTCGGGGGGTGACTGTATCAAAATGAAAGGTGAGATGTCCCTCCACCTCTCACCCTAAAAAACTCACCCTCCCAATCATTTTCATGACGCTATCGCATTTCCAAAAACACCAGGGTGAGGCCCCTGCTCGGAGCACAGATAGTGGTCACACTATGTGTTTGGTGGGCATCTGACGCAGCATATGAATTCTTCCGCTCCTTGTATAGGGGGCAGTGCCATCCGCTTTCATACACATATAGTGCTGACCATTGGGTTCTTGTATCAATGGCAGCAGCTGATGAGAAGTTATATCCTACACTAGATATCCTGATGTATTTCTATTGAAAACATGCATGTAAACAGAAGACTTAAATAAGACCTAATATATGTCAGAGTATGAAAACCCCTATAGATTTCAGCATGGAATGACATACCTCCGGGGAAACACAACTTAGCTTTTCCTTAAGCTTTGAGGGTGATATCCTTCTGAATTGAGTCAGTGGGTATAGTCTGTGCAGTTGAGGCATAAGTATCATTGCAATTTAAGGCATATAATAGTACTTCGTCAACTTTTCCCCAATGTAGTTATGCAAATTCCAGCCCTCACGAAGGTCGAGTCAAGTGTAAACCGTCCGTAATTGTCGTCTCGCAAATATGTTTACAAACAAGCGCTAGCTTAGATTACATGATGATGCTACTGTCAATAGTAGATGTACGTTAGCATTTCATAGGGGAAATAATGCAGAAACAAAAACAAAAATCACTTCACCTGCCCATACTCGAAAACACGTGCTGTTTCAAATCAAAATTTTCTCACTGGCGTGTCGGTGCATAGGATCTTGGCGCCAAGTCGTTGGATAAGATTGCGCATATTTTGTTTATACTTAGTCATATATACGCCATGTCCACTGATTGCTCATGCATGTGTCATGCCAGTGGGCCGGGTGTGGGAGGTACGAAGATAGAGGGCACAGAACACTCTTCTGACTTCAACCACCCCACGAAGGGCGTAGCTTTCCATATTCCAGGAGTGCTAAGAGTGACAAACCGCATTGGTGTCGTATTTTAAGTAAGGGCGACACACATACTTGGGACGGAACATACAATTTTTGCCACGTATATATAGGAATCATTCACAATGAGACGACTATAATCGTCTGAAACTTTGTCAGACTTCCACCATCAGGTCGAAGAAGTTCTACTCCACCTTCATACACTGCGGCAGTGCCTGCGCCTTGCATCCAATATTAAGTCTTGACACTGCCAACGGACATAATCGTATCTGAATACATGGGCCTGCTGGGGAGTGAGGCTGCGATCTCAAAATCAGTGAGTAGCTGATGTTGATGTTGACAGAACACGGCATGGCAACACCACAAACACTGGCCTTCATCGGCCATGCAACGCTGCTTCTGCTTCTGCTTCTGCTCCTGCTGGTGGTATCTTCTCAAATGGCATCATGGCATGCGTCTGCAAAAACATAAACCAGGCTAGGATGCAGCGAGACCGGATCCCGAATCTATAGCGGCAATGCGGCTGATATTTAGGAGCATTCCATGATATCGATTGAGATGGGAACTTTATTGGTAATATCCTGCTCCGTTGTGGCAAGTTGGATCAGCGGTTCAGGATCAGACGACGAATATGATCAGGCCTGAAAAGACACCCTCAGGGGAACAGCTGTGTCGTTGGCACAGGAATCACATATTGTCGAACGATCGTTTTTCGAACAGCCGTCATGTTGGTCCACAACGGCCCAATTTTGCGAGGCAGACGTCTTCAACTGCAGATCTCTGCACCCACACGGCTCCTCGGGGTCAATAAATCACGAAGAACGTAAGTGAAACGCTACGGCCACCCCTCCGCTGGATCCACGTCGTCCAGTTGTATAGAAACCAGAGTGCGCTGCTTCACTTGCGGGTCATTAAGGAATGCCCCGCCTCACCTCCAATATCGTGAATATATGAATTAAACATAGACGTCTGCATAACACCCACTATATCTTCCTAACTTTTAATCTTGTGCTCAGTTGCAGAACCAAGTGCGGAGAACAGATGACAGAATCAGCTGGAGCGCGGAATCAAATTGCAGCCACTCGAACCGTGTCGAACGAACACGTCGACGACGTACATCACAATGGCAGACGACGAGCGCGCTGCCAAAGCGGCGCGTGCAAAAGCCATGGTCAGTCGCACCCCCTTGCGTTCCACCCCCGTATATCGTACACTAATCTCAACCGCACACAGCTCAAAAAGCGCCAGCAGCAAAAGGCTGCCGGTGCTGCGCCACCTTCACGCACTGCGACGCCTGCACCTGCCTCTGCTGTCGCCCCACCCAAGTCACCACCACCGCTACCGAGGTCCCCCAGTCCCACCCCGGTGGTGCGGACGGGACATCAAGATGCGTCGGTGTTGTTCGGCGATGCTGGTGGTGCGCAGGTGGATTTCGGAGAGTTTGGTGTGTGAGTCGTGTTTTCTGTTCATTATTTGTACCCGTTATGGATGTACTGAAATATATATACTTTGGAATGTAGGCTTGCGCGGGCGACGTCACCCCCCTCTGCTCATGCGTCACCTTTGTCACCACCCCCGCAGCAACATCCTCGCAGCCCCACAAGCAATGGCGACGCATCACCTGCGCCAGCACCCATACTAGCACCTACATCTCCCACATCTGATGAGCTCCGCACACTCGTCGCGACCCAGCAACAAACCATTGCTCTCCTCGTGAACGAGAAAGCGACGCTTGCGGCGCAGCTTGATGGACTGGGAGACCTTGAGACGAGTACGTGCCCATCCCCTCTCTCGTACTCATTATTGTCCATTCCACGGACGAGCTTGTCGTATATCCACCCACAAACCATGTACACCCCTTTCACCTTCTCCGTGCCCTCTTCGTTCACTCCACGTCTCCGTTTATGTATTAATACGCCACTGTACTAGGATTCACACAGAACGAACACCTCCTCGCTAATGAACGCAACAGAACCGAAAGTCTTGCGGGCCGTCTACGCAGTGCTGAGGAGCAAGTGAAAGCCGGCGCGAAGCGGCTCGAGGAAGTGGAACATCAAGAACGGGAGGCGCATGAACACTCCCGGGAGTTGGTGCGCTTCGTGATCATTTCGCTGTTCGTGTACTTACGTGCGTGTTACTACACAGGACCGCGAGCTGGAACTCGTGCGGAGAACGGCCGGCGAACTCAAAACACAGTTGGAGAATGGTGATAGGGAGCTACGTGCGCTGCGGGATCAGATGGAGTCTGACGACCGTGTGGAGACGCTCGAGATAAGCTTGAAAGCGGCGCAAGACCGGACGGAGGAGCTTGAGTTCCAGCTTGCACGGGTTAGACAGGTGTGTGGTCTGACTCTCTTTATGTCGTTTTCTGCGTTGAATTTCATGCTCTCTCATTAGAACCATACTGTGCTTGCGCATGAACGTGACACGATGGCTGCGGAGCTAGCTACACATACGGCATCCGAGTCCGAGTGGATGCAAAAACACACAACCCTCGCGCAAGACCTCGCAGCCTCCCAACACGAACTTAGCACGCTCTCTATATCCCTCGAAGCTGCAGAACACGCGCGTTCCACGCTCGAAAGCCAGCTCGGCACCACCGAAACGACGCTCACTGCACTACAGCAGGAACTCACACACGCCTCGTCCGAGCTTGCATCGCACGCGCGCCAGCTGCACGTTGCGCAAGCCGAGGTCGCATCTGCACAGCGCCGTGCGGAGGACAGGGAGGGCGCGCAACGCAGTCTGCAAGCGGAGAACTCGGGGTTGCTCGCGCAGCTTGAGGAGGTGCGGCCGAAGGTTGTTGAGCTGAGCAACAAGAGCGCAGCGGACGAGGAGCGTATTTGGGACGCAGAGAAGCGAGTTAGGGGGCTTGAGGCAGAGGTGGCGGACTTGGAGGGGAGGCTGGAGGATTCTGAGCGTGGGCAGAAGGATGCCAAGGCAAGGGCTGGGGTGTTGGAGGGAGAGAGGGAGAGGGATGAACTGAGATGGGGAAAGGAGCTGAAGGACCTGCAAGATGCGTATGCGGGGGTTGTGAGAGAGCTGGAGGAGGTGAGGGCGCGTGCGACGCGGGTGGAGAGTGAGCTGGCCTTGCAAAAGGTCACCATGCAGACAGCGAGAAGAGAGCAGGAGCATTGGAGGGGCGTTGCGGAGGAGAGGGCGGCGGAGGCGGAGGCGGCAAAGGAGGAGATGGGGGCGCGGAGGAGGGCGGAGGAAGACGCGCTGCAGATTATGGAGCGGAGTCAAGCAGAGGTGGAGGCGTTGCGTGATCAGCTTGCGCTGCGTGAGGACGAACTTGCACGGCTTCGGGAGGGCGAGGGCGCATCTTCGTCTCAGCCTACATCGCCACACCAGCGTCATGAAACTCTTGGTGACGAAGTTCTAAGCGCGGTACGACAACAACACGCACTGGACCTCTCTACGGCACACTCGCGCATCCGCGCCCTGGAGACAGAGGTATTCGACGCCCAGGCTGCAGCACATAGCTTCCAGCGCCGCGTCGCCGCCCTCGAGGATGAGCTCCTACAATCCCGCGTGCACACCCGCACACGCACACCCCCACCCCGTTCCTCCTCCTTCGGCCTCGCTGACTCGCGGCGGCACTCGGTCAGCTCTACGCGGCCGCACACGCCGTCGTCCCTCTCGCGCGTATCCACCCCGATGCACCCGCGCCCGGTGTACGAAGATAACCTTTCCGCGGAGACGAGACACAAGCGGAAGATCAGCCTGGGCATGTTAAAGGCGCGCATTGAGAGTGAGCGCGCAGCGGCGGAGCACGCGCAGGGGCTGACGCTGTCGAGAGTCGCGTCGCCATCGCCGCTAGCAAGGGTCGTCATTGCAGAGGCGGAGGAGGATGGCGCGCGGACGCCGAGGACGACGGGGTCAGAGGTGCATTCTACGTCGCATTCGCATTCGGGCACGGGCACGGGGAAGCGTGCCGGGCAGTTCTTGGACGAGACGCATGTGTTTTGGTGTCATTCTTGTCGGGGCGATCTGGTGGTCCTCTAATTGGTCTTTGCGGTTCTGTATATATCTTACTTTTTTCGGTTACGCTGCTGTGTATGTGCTGGCACGGCAGACAAGTCTCCGTAGACGCGTGCGATCACGTGATGCACGTGACGCGCACACGTCTCCTCGACAGTCGCTGGAACAGTGGTCAGGAGGCTCTCAGGCAGAATCACAAGATCATCGTACAATTAACCCTACGATGCCTCAATATACCGATCCGGTGCTTCCAGCCGCTCGTCTTCGCAATGTGTTAGACATTTCTTCATAAGTCGACGCTTCCCAGCATCCCTTCTTCCTGCTCTCCCCCACCATGCGCCCCCAGCTCCCACTCGTTCCCGTCCTCTCCGTGCTGTTCAACGTAGCCACAGCCGCGGACAATGGGCTCGCTATCACTCCGCAGATGGGGTGGAACACATGGAATCACTTCAGCTGCTCTATCGATGAAGATCTTATCTTAGGAGCGGCGCAGTCGTTCATGAACAACGGTTTGCAGAAGTTTGGATATGAGTGTACGTGGCGTGTTTATGTCGGGGATCCGTGTTGACTGAGGGGGTAGATATCTTAATGGACGACTGTGAGTTGGGGCTGGGGTTGGGAATGTGTGCGTGTGCGTGTGCTCAGATGGGCTGTAGGCTGGCAAGCCCCCGCGCGGGATCCGGCGACGAGTGCTCCCGTCGCGGATCCGATCAAGTTCCCCAACGGTGTCAAGGATCTCGCGGATAAAATTCACGCCATGGGTCTCAAGGTGCGCATGTGCATCCTATATCTCCATAACCTCCGCTCATCTATGTATACCCTCAGTTTGGGATATACAGCGATGCGGGAAGGTAACCACGGTTCATTCCCACTTACCACTTTTATTCGGACGCATGACCTCTCCCACAGGTTTACCTGCGGCGGCCGCTTCGGCTCCCTTGACTTTGAAGAGATAGACGCAAAGACATACGCGTCCTGGGGAGTCGACTACCTCAGTACGTACTTTTTCCATCTCTCTGTATCCCCGCTTACACCCCTCGCAGAATACGACAACTGCTATAACGAGGGCCGTGCCGGAACCCCCCACATCTCCTTCGAGCGCTACAATAACATGTCTCAAGCCCTCAACGCGACAGGGCGGCCGATTTTGTATTCAATGTGTAATTGGGGCGAAGATGGGCCATGGAACTTTGCGAGTGTGAGTGTGGGGGTGCCGGGGTGATCGTGCTTGTTAACTAAACTGAGGTTTTCTTTGCGATAGACGATAGCCAATAGCTGGCGGATCTCCGGGGATATTATGGATGTGTGTCTGTGAGCGTTGTTTGCGGTGGAGACAGGCTAATGTGTCCTTTGCAGCAATTCGACCGCTTCGACGACCGCTGTCCCTGCACCTCGGTCATCGATTGCAAACTCCCTGGTTTCCGTGGGTCTCCTATCATTTCGTTTACTCCAATCCACGGGAACTTATAACCGTTAACCTTGAATAGACTGTGCCATGTCGCGCATCATTGACTTTGCGGCACCCGTAGGACAAAAGGCAGGTCCAGGACGGTGGAATGACCTTGATATGCTCGAAATTGGCAATGGGGGGATGAACTTCGATGAATACGGTACGTGGTGGTGGTAGGGTTGTAGATGAACGTGTCTTGTGACATGGTGCGGTAGTGACCCACTTCTCAATGTGGGCTGTGCTGAAGAGTCCGCTTATACTGGGAAATGATGTAACAAACATGGTAAGTATGCTTACATCTTCTTTGAGCATCTGTTCAATGCCGCTGGCATCGTATTTGTTAGACGAACGAGACCCTTTCCATCATCACGAACGACGCCATCATCGCCGTAAACCAGGACTCTGCCGGCGCACCTGCCAACCGCATCTGGAAACGCACTGTGGCTGCTGGTGGGGATTTGTCATTGTGGCAGGGACCATTGGCGAATAAGTACGTGACGCTCCTGCGTTCTTTTGACTACGTTACACCGCTAATCCTCTTCGTCCACAGTGAATTCGTCATCGCACTACTTAACACGAGCCCTGATACACAGACAGTAGATGTTCTCATGAGCGACGCATTCACGGACGAAGTACGTTCCGTTTCTTTTTCATCTTTTGAACATCGTTTCATACTCTTCATTCTCGCACAGGGCCCCGCCGCACAATCCGCCCCTTGGGCCCTCACTGACCTCTGGCAAAAGGATAGCAAAGGCGCATGGGGAAAATCTATTGGGACAGTGCAGGGTAAGATTTCGGGTGTGAAGATTGGACCGCATCAGACGAAGGTGTGGAAGGCGGCGGCTGTATCAGGTACAGCGAGGAGGGAGTTATGACTAGAGCAGGATAGGGCGGGAACGAAGTGGACGGTCGCCTTGGCGTTGTGGCAGCGGGCCAGTGCGTGGAATGCGCGGGTGCGAAACTTGTGGGGATATGAGACGGTATGGGCTTGGAGTGCCTTCTACAAACCAGAAATGTATTATCAACTGAACTCTGAAGGCTAAATGGACTTCGATACTTTTGGCATAAACTCAACGCCCGTGCCAAGAAGAGACGCAGTTTCTCTCATTTGCAATTATAATCTTCTTTGCATGTTTTTCACTCTGGGAGGGGAGAGATTAAGAATAATAGACGACGGAGCTGCGCCGTATGTTCGAATCCAACACCTATCCTTCAGCCAGACGAGTTGGGTCATGTCAGAGCTATGAAAAGACGACAGGAAGCAAACGAGATGGACACACAATATCCCATTCAGAGTGAGCGTATGCACTGGAGCAGGGAAAATATTGATATGGTAGGCGCGTTATATGGAGACACAGAAAAAGGATTAGTACGAGGTTGAAGGATAGACCTTCGGAAGGCACAGGACGCGCTCCGTAACTCCGAATTCAATCGAAGTTGATGAGGGCGACCTCAAGCGGCAGAGAGCGCCTCGTTACGCATACCGCACAAACGTCTACGGAGTAACCAAACCCCAGATTCATTACATGAAAGAGAAGGGGAGATTCCAAATTTGCTACCAAGCAAAATATTTCTTGTTCTTGATGGCTACAGTGCTTCAGATCTTCCACCGTTTACCCTTGTCTACAGTCTTCTGTCCTAGAGCACTGGTCTATATTCGTGGGGAACACATTGTGAATACAATCAGGAGGCATATTGACGCCTACTCTGAAAAGTCTAGCTGTATGCCACAATGTAAACTTGAACCTGGGGTATTATGACGAGCGTAAATAGTAGGATACGAGTTCGTCGTCATGGTTCCGTCATGGTGGTCGAGGAAAGCAAAATTTTCAACTACCTACAGATTCACAGACAAAAAATCTCTGCGCATTCGATTACACAAACGTCCACCGCGTTCATGGGACTACTTGCGAGCGCGGCTTGGTGATGCGATGTGACAACACGTTACTGTCACACCAGGCTCGCGCACAACATTACCATGATTCATTCTCAAGTTAAGAAACAAAAGAGAACACTATCACAACCGAGTACATCACGCTTGCAGATCAATGTGCCTCTATCGCGTAACAGTGACATTTATTTCAAGGACGGCAGTATTGTTTTAATCGCCGAGACTACGGCATTTCGCGTACATCGAACCCAACTTGTGCATCACTCTGAAGTGTTTCGTGATATGCTATCCTTGGCAGGCCAACTGGAGAAAACAGAGGAATTTGATGGATGTCCCACTGTCCATTTGTCTCATACATCCAAGGACATTCCCAGTCTTTTTCAAACATTATACCATCATGTGTAAGTTTATTGTGCACTCTATTCACAATTATATAATGACAAAAAATAAGGGCTTTAAACTGGGCCATGTTTGAGCACTTGAGTAGTGTACTACGCATTTCAAACAAGTACCTTATCGAATCTCTTCGCACTGCCACTATCAAAGAAATCTCCGAGCTCTTCCCTTCAAGGCGCCACAATTATGAACACATTCCTATCCCTGGGGATGGGATCTATCATGACCGTATAATCGGAGATGTAATCAAAATTGCCCATGAAGTTCATGCCGACATCCTCCTCCTCACAGCATACTATGATTTGTGCAAAAGGTCTCTCACCTGGATTAATAGACTCAGTCTCCCCCCGCGTGTTTTTCATGCACGAATAAAGGGGAGAGAGCTGCTTTCACATAGGCTGGTTTTCTTTTTGACAGACAACTTCTTGGAGGAGAACCCATAGGAGTACATGAATCTCTTCAAGCAAGCAGAATGCATGCAGCATGCATCCAACTTCGCATTGATGAAAATATTCTCACACCACACCCTTCAGAAACCTTGGATGAGATCATCAGAACTTGGGGTTTCAAGAAGATGTGTCATAAATGTCAATCCATTATTATCAACGAGATGGAAAAGGAGAAGAATGATCTTTGGAAGGCACTTCCTGAAATATTTGGTGTAGGCTCTTGGGACAATTTGCGTAAGACTAATTGATCTGAGTGGCTGCTGGTGAGTTTCAATTGCCTGTCATTTCTCATGGTCTCACGCAGAGCACAACCATATGTATAGAGTACTGTCTCAGACTCATCCAGTTTTTACAGTAGAAGCATTATGCACATTCCTACGAGCTATGCATTGGTACCCTCTCCTAGTGTTCTCTCGAGTCTCCTTCATTTTTCATCCCGAATCAACATGAAACAATCATAAAATGAACACGATAGACGAGGAGAAATGGTGTCTACAATATAAATCAACACGGAGGTCACTAATATGACAAGAAAACCTACCGCAGCCCCGCGTGTGAATCGCAAAGGAGTTTCCAAATAGAACACCTCTGCTGAACCCGAGCACTTCCTTAGAATTTGGTTTATTCCCCAGAGACCGAATTGGTGAGGGAAGTGAATGTGATCGTGAGACTGTGAATCCGGAATGAAGAGTAGGAGCAGCAATATGCTAAAGAAGCTATGGACTAAGCAGCGGGCAACAACCATCAAGTCGAGAGAAGAGGATAAGCAATGCAGGGACAGAGGAGTTCCTGTCATATCCAATACGCCCCAAGCCTGCATTCAGACCGTACGCTACTCATTGGATGGCAAGCACGGGAGTGAAACGACATGTTGATTCATAATGAAATGTTTTCATGGGGGAATCCCTGTACGAGCAGATGTAGTAACGAGAAGCGTTCGTGTGCCCTCAGGCTTAACTTGGACAGAGGCCTTCGGCAATGCGAATTTAACACCAGTGAGCTCCATCATATATTCTTATACATGTTAATCCATGAGTCTTGGTGTTGGTACGTCACGCCATATGGTATACAAGGCTTACAAAAGCTTATCATCCCCGGATATTATGTGTCTTCAAGGATGTTCTGCTCGTTTGGCAACTGGGCCCGTGAGCGTCTCTTTGTGCTTGTAACGGTACCATCATGGTCACTTTTTGTACCACACATCCTTCGCCAGTTGCGCAAACCAAGCACAAAGTGGTTATAAGTACATTATCGAGGTCATGTAGAGAACTTGAAGGACATCACGGTGAACTTTCAGTTGCTCCATAAAGCAGGCTCTAGCATGCTTCCCGACCCCATATTTGTTCATTTGAGTCTACGAATATCTCCGCATGTGAGTGATTGTATGGCCGCTGTATTGCTGGGCTATCTCTGCACTCCATGGCAGGCGTTGGCCCCGTCTGTATTCAGCTCGCAGTTGTCCCTAACGGGACGGAATCTAAGTGATCTGGGTGGCACGGCACAGTCACGCTCTTTCGTTATATAACATTGATTCCTGACCGCCGATGTGTTATTTGTAAGGATCCTCAAGCACGTACCGCACAATCAGTATTAACCAAATATTCTCTAAGCCTGCCAACAATGGAACACCGGTTTTTTCTCTCGCCGCCGCCGCTGTGGAATCGTCGGGGCCCTTCAATCAAATAGCGAGTATTCGGTGCCAGCTTAAGTTGATAGCATGCGGACGGTGATTCTTACTTGGCTTCCAGCCCGGCAGAAAAAAATAGAGTTCCTGGAGGAGGTAAAGATCTGTGAAGGAATCCCTCCGGCATAGCACCGATCAACTCCTGGTCTACATGCAAATAATGCAAGTATTAGTACGTGACACTACAATCCTCTCTTGATCTTAGACCCAAGTTGGAGTACTTACAGGTTGTTTCACCCCTTTACTCTGTCCTTCATTCAGAATTGTAACCAAGGGAACCGTAGGAGAACCCATGGGCGCCAACGTTGAAATTCTAGTACAAACGGAGTAAATGTGTTCGATAAGAAAGCTCGTCATGGTCTTTGGTTTGTCGTCAGGTAAGTGGACAACTCGTTATGTTAAGCTCTAACGATATTTGTACAGCAGTTTTAACCTACTATCTTAGGTTTGATAAAAACTGGCTAGTTGCTTCTGACCACATCGTACAACCCGTCAGCATGCTGCCACGCTACGGGTCAGCGTGTACATTTACTCCCTAATCTCCTCGCATGCGTTGGAACAATTGCTAGAGATGGGATTACTACGGTCCCTAGTCACGACAACTGCACTCATATGCCGTGTTGTTCGGTCCACCGAACATCCCGAAGTTCGCGA
Organism: Ramaria rubella; assembly: GCA_015039355.1. Classification (NCBI taxonomy): domain Eukaryota; kingdom Fungi; phylum Basidiomycota; class Agaricomycetes; order Gomphales; family Gomphaceae; genus Ramaria; species Ramaria rubella. Next base: position 12,748 of record MU134392.1, on the reverse strand, counting down.
ATGTCCATACATTGCATTTTTACGATACCCATGAAAGGACATGCAACTCCCGTACATTCTCTCGCCCAAGAGCTCAGTGATTGCGGCTACGACACTGATTTCATTACTATGGACACTCCTGGCCTCACGGACGAAGTCATTCGCTCGTGCCACAGGCTCACATTACATTTCATTACTTACATTTGATCATGCTTGTCCGGCAGAAACGCTACATATGACCTACCTTATGGCAAGTAGGCTTGGGGTCGGCCGTGAGACGATAGAGTGCGAGGAGTCAATCCCGCCCGGATACTGTCAATCTGGAGGTGCCCATTGACCTATTATGAAGATTTTCTACCTGCGATCACGCATCACTTTATGGAACGTCGTCCCGATCTTGTGGTTGCGGATTATTTCGCTTTGGGGGCTATCGTGAGTCCTCTCATTTTTAATTTCCGAATGACTCGCTGAAAAAGGCAATTTAGGTTCAGGATGCGGCATTCCACCTGTATATGATTGCACATGTGGATCATAACCGTATTTCACGCTTTAGAAGGTTGTAAACCATCGTGCATTCCCCCAACATTCTACCACAGCCTTTATCCTTCGAGGCCTCCATGGTCCAGCCAGAAGACACTGCGCCAGCACATTCCCTCACAAGGCCCAGCAGTCTGCTTACAAACGAATATATGACTACCAGTATACTCACTTGAAACCCTGAAGCCGTCCTGATCAGTGGTATGTGCGCTGTTCGCGTGAGACATAGACTCGGTAACATGTAAAGCAGGGTTGGGGAAACAGAAGTTTGCAGGGCGCGCGATCTTCGCAGAATCGTACCACTTGAGCGCACTCGAATCTAAATTGGACGTTTGGAACCCTGCACAAGCATGGACCTCGCCCGAATTGGGTATATAAACTTATGAGTACATGTCTCACTTTTCGCCCTATACACCACTACTAGTAGCTCACCTTACCATACCCTGCACATTGTCTTTCGTTCCATCGGGGCAAGTTGTATCGTTGTGCTTTTTCAGCAACTTGTTGAATTTCACGCACTGATCCAAATGGCATTCGACCTCACGAAATTTCGTGTCAAATATCTATTACGGCAGTCTGAGAGACCTATTACGCTTCATTTGTTCATCTGATTATAGACGTTCGCGCCGAAATGTCCCGAAAACTCGATGACAAATTACGAATGGAAAGCTTAGGAACATTTTCTGGCTATTCGTGAGTTGCAGCCATCACAGCGCCCTTTTCAAGTTGTATATTTCACATCGAAATCTAGATTGCATTGGATTAAAATCGGAGTCAAAACGCCCGCCATAAACGTACCTGGGAACTTCTCTACAAGATTACATTTATGAAAAAGTTTGATGCCTGCTTCATCACATTTAGATTGAACCACTTGCAGTTTTTCCGCCGCCATAGGGTAATCTGACAAAGAGATGCTGAAGGAGGGAGTGGGCGAAGGGATAAGAAGGTCTTGAACCACTCTAAATGCTTCAGGTGATGGTGGAAAATCTATTTCCACATTTTCTAAATTGATAAAGTTTCGATGCTCGGCCAGTGCTTGCGCCATTGACATCCACTGCCCGGTTTTGGGTTAGCCGCTGCCCGTTAATAAGGCGCAGTGTTCGGACCATATGGGAAACACCAATGTCCCAGGACGGTAGCTCCTTCCAGAAAGTCTCCAGTTGGAATGTTTCAACTTGCGGAAAAATGAGCAAAATATTTTTTTGAATATTTGGAGCCGATACACCTGGACCAGACCAACAAAAGTCAGGATCAAGCTCATTTGCCACAGTTTGCATCCAGCCAGACACCTTCCCCGATACAGGCTGGACCATCAGGAGCTTGATCTGGCTGAGAAGCGTGATTGGGTGGCCTAATCGGTTTATATGCTGAAAAAAATCCACGGGCACTTCATTTATGCAACGAACAGCCAGCTTGGACAGGTTGGGCATATGGACTCCAACAAAAAAATCTAGCAAATGCGGAAGGGAGCAGCCCTGCAGGGAGAGTGACTTAAGATAATTGAGAGCAAACTTCGGTATAAATAACGGTGGCTGCAGAGAAGGAGGATATGCCGGAGATATACAATCTTTTCAGCTTTGGTGAATTTGATACGACCTGCAAATGTTCAGAGAATGTCATCCGTACTTTATGCAGATCCAAAACCTCGACATTGTTCCAGATGGTAGTGGATGCATGTAGTGAACAATTATCGAAATGTACTTCACGAAGGACGGGGGTGCCCTGGACTAGCCGCGGTAACCTGTGCATTCCCGAGTCATAATTGGTCAGCTTCAGCCGCTTGAGACGTGGTCCAACGTCTTGAGCTATATGAGACCAAAATCGCCTAAATACGGAGGATGCATTGTAAATTTCGACTGAAGAGACACGGTGCAGATGAGGATGTAGCAAGTAAAGGCAGTTCAGAAGGTCCGAGCACTCTTCGCAATGATCTGGACGAAGGATTAGCTCTATGGAGGCATTCTTGCTAAGTCGCAGACATAGCGCGAGAAGAGGTGGATAGTAACGATTTATCTTTCTCCACAGGTCAGTTTGTGCACGGATGACATATCTCCAACGTCGGCACACTTGAGATAGATCTACGGCGATCATTGGTTTATGAGGAACATCACCAAATATGATGTTTAATACATCATCAGGCAGAGAGTTAACCGCGGAGGCATCATTTGCTGCTTCTGTCAGGCAGCGAGCAACCTCCAGAAGCGATGCCTGTACTTCAGTACGAGACGGTGAATTTCCTGCAGGGATCGAGCATAGTTAGCAGGCCATTGATGTGGACTACAAACATAAAAACCTTGCAATGTCCTACATCATGGTTGGATTTTCAGTGAGTTACATCGGTATACTGGTCTGTCACAAACATTTCCGATTTCAGGTTCTGTATCGCTGCGAGTGCCACGACGGCAGCATTGGCTTTCAGTTGCTTGATGGCTTGCTGTAATTCCATCGATTGCTGGATTGTGTGATTATTTGTTTGTCTTTGCAGCTGTAGACGCGGTGCATCCGCGCTACTGCACCCTAACCTTCGTCCTAGCTATGAAAGAGTTTCTTTGCTACTTAGTGATTCTCGTAAAATACGACTCCCTCAGCATTTGAGTCCTCTCCCGGATGGCAGTCATCACACTGGACCCGGCTTTCGCAGAATCACGTCTGTGGTATATACTTGGAACGGTTTGGCATGATGCCATCTCGTGAAGAGAGTGGACGTTGCGATTGGTCCCTATCGCTGTGGTTGGCGAAAGAAGGAATTCAAGGAAACAAGATGGTGCTCGAGAAGGAAAGACGCAAAGAGAGGCCTGGGATCCTCTGCCTACATACCGATTGACTTCTAATGTTGACCCGATTAAGCCCCCGCTCTTCTAAAATCAGGTTATTAAAATGAAACGGTCCAACATCTCAAATCCTAACTTCTAATACGCTATTGAAATAATGAACTGTGAAGTTCGGAACGCGGTTATGTGACGGTTAGATTTTCGCCAGTCTCAGTTTCAACATATTTGACTCAGTGTGCCCGAATAGATATGTATAATCATACATGGATGGAACAACAGTAGATTTCTTCAATTAGCGCATGTCAAGTCACTGGATGTCCCTTTGAATTTCAGATCAACCACACTCCCTAGTTCTGCACTGACGCATCGAGTTCAGGAAAACAAGCAATGGGAGCCATTGCAACTACGGCACAAGCTTTATTTCAAAGACGATGGGAGCGATGGTGCGAGAATGGTTGTGTTTGGTTCGGGGATTGACAAGGTGGTCAGGTGAGTGCGAGCGTGTGCTATCGAGCTCCAAATTGAATTTATGAATATATGTCCCGTAAATTGTTTCATAAGGTTCCGTGGGCCTGTACGTTGATTTGTGCTATTTTGAGAGACAATATAGAATATTGACGCAGCTAAAGATAACGGCTATTCAGCGGTTGTTGCGATAGACGTACCCACCCGCATGATCAAGCTCAACCAGCGGACGACTAAAGCCTCGTCCTTCTTGTGAACCCACAATCGTTGTCAATGCACACATCTCCAGGCTTGTCCATATAATCACACACATGCAAGAGACTAAAACACAACGATAGTCTTCCATATTGGTCTCACTCACGGCGTGTGGCCTTAAAATTTCTGCCCCTCACCAATCTGCGACCGATATCATTCATTGGTTGCGGCTGAAGCGCCTCCATCAATATCCCTACTCACTGGCTATGACAGGCCTCCCCCTTCGTTCCCCCTGATAACGCTTCTAGGTGCACATTTGCGCACAGATTGATAAGCTTAAAAAATACCCCAGGTACGGAATCTTTTTTTGTCACTCCAGACATCCGAACTCAAGCTTTTGCATGTTCCCTCGGCTCTGTAGTTAAACCTGTCTAATTTCCACACTTATATATTTCCTAGCACCTCTCCTTGTGTTGTTTTGTGGGGTTTTGAAGCGACCACTATGATTGATTTGTATAGGGCCACGTGCGATCACTCATCGCCTTCGACTCATCTCCGAGTCGAGTAGGTGCCCCTGAATTAGCCTATCCATGTCATGTCTATGTTCTGCTCCCCCCGTCGCTCTCGCCATCCCTGTGAGTAAATACCTTCGCCCCAAATGTTCGACTGCATCGCGGGTTCAGTCCTGACTCGTTTTAGCTTTCAGATGAGCTAGTTACCGCTGCACAGCACTTCCCCTGCGTATCTCCGCAGATTTGTGGCTGATACGTTACCAGTGAGCCCCAGAACATTTTTTCTGGGTTATCTATATGTAGTTTCACTCAATGTGCCACTGTACTGGAAGAAAATACATCTTCCTCGTGACTCTTTGCCTATAGGTCCCCTTGAGAATACACTTGCGAGCCTCCCATCATACAAAGCCCTCATTGCACCTTACGGCATACATCCGAATACTGTCAAAACGCTCAGACTGTGCGCGGCTGCAGCGATCCACCATATGGTCGTGGGCATTTGTGTTGTACCAGCAAGCGACCATCAACAGAGTAAGACTGCATAACTGTGTAAACAGAATGTGACTAATCCCATCTTTCTCTTCACTCGGTTCATGCATGTACGGATTCAACCTGGCACCCTCAATCAACCCTCTCCAACATCACCCACACCTGCACATCATCATCAACATCACTTGCATCCATTTGTATCACACCAATATATAACATGCAACGATGAAGAACAGTACGCGCGATGGAAACAATCGAACAAAGAAAGAAAAAAACAAGCGAGGGAGATAAAAGGGAAAGGAAGGAACACCGGGACTGGGGATAAGGGTGGGGGAGACAGGATGGGACGCGCAAGATGGAATGATAGGCGATGACGCAGGATGGATGGCTTGGGACCAGGAATAGCAAAACGTAGCACGGATTCGGAGGGTATGATATTGTAGAACAGAAAGCGAAGGAGAGTGGGACCGTCCTAATGGACAGGCGCATACGGGCGCATATGGAGGGTGTATGAACCCAACACAGCGGCAGGAACACAACGGAGCACTACGCCCAGACCTGCTCGACATTGTAAGCGCGCATCCCGACACTAAGAAAAACCAGCATCGCACCTTAAGAGTGGAATCCCAGCTTCCCGTGCACAGCGCCATCCCGTCCGCTGAAACACCTAGACAGCTGACGCGGTTCTCATGCCCAGTGAGTACGCCAACACGCTCGCCCTTGAGAGTGTCCCACACATTGCAAGTCCAGTCATCGTACCCACCGAAGAGGATGCGGCCCGAAACGGAGAAGGCGACGCTAGTGATACCGCATAGAATATTGTCATGCGTGAAGGCGTTGAGTTCACGGTCGGCACGGATGTCAAAGAGACGACAGGATGCATCGTCCGAGCCGGTAGCGAAGGCGTCGCCATTAGGGAAGAAGCTGCAGCAGGAGGGTTAGATGAGATGTAGGGAGAAGATAGAGGGGGTACGCACGTGACAGCGTTGATGTCAGATTCGTGGCCGACGAAAGTTTGGGTGGCTTTGCCGCTGCGGATGTCCCACAGCTTGGCGGTGGCGTCACATGCGCCGGACACAAAGGTGTTCTGGTTAGGAGCCAGAGACAAACTGTTCCCAATGTCGGTGTTGCACATCGTACACAGGGTGGGGTGCTTTACCTCATGACATCGCCGGTGTGGTCGCTAAACTCCATGACCCTGACGCCCGCCTCGATATCCCACAGCATACACGTCATATCGCCACTACTGGTCACGATCTGGCGATCATTAATAAACCGACAACAGGACAGGTATCCCGAATGCGCGCTCAGCTCCCTAGCCCCGTTGACGCGCCCGCCATCCGGCCTACGAAGGTTGTATATCGAGCATATGTTGTCGAGGCCGCCGCACGCAACGAAGTTGCCCGAGGGGGCGTAGGCGCAGGTCATGACCCAGGAGGAGCGGAGGGGAATGGCGTGGACCTTGTTGGTCGTGTAAGCATCCCAGACGATAAGCTTGCCGTCCTGTGAAGCGGAGACGAGGTGGCGACGATCTTGGGCCCAGTGCATGGCATAGATTTTGGCGAGGTGTCCGCGGAGAGCACGGCGTGACCTCATAACGATGCGCGGGAGTGGGTCAACTTCGGCGGCCATGGCGCGAACTGCGTGAGGGTGTGAGTAGGGCACTGTGGGGAGGTGTAGGAACGTACGGCTGGTGTCCGCAGACGACTCGCGCTTTGCGCGGATGCGCTCTTTGAGGTTCTCGGCCTCTCTACGTGCAGCGGCGATGCGCTCTTGGATGTCGCTCGGATTTTGGGACATGGTGTTTCAGATGATGTGGTTTTGCGGGAGATATCGACAGATATGGATGCAGTGTCTGCAGCACAAGTATTATCAACATATACTACTGAGCATGGCTGCAACATACCTTGGGTGTTGTCGACGCTGTGGATGAAAAAACGGATGAAGGGGTCGACGATGGAGGGAGTGGGAACGAAGCACTGCTCGGCGTTTACCGACATCAGTTCACCCATCCTTCTGTGCGGAGTTTCAATCAAGCATTGTACTGCGGCTTTGAAACTCGAACCACAGAAGCCAAACTTGCGCCCTTGAGCCTATGCACAAAGTTCTTCTACCCAGTAACGGCATGCAAGCCATACATCGGACAATCACACTTGCAATCGTAATACTCTCAGTGATAACCGACTCGTTATACGCTGCCAGATATGTCCATACCGCTAACCCTACGTGTATCGTTCCGAAGTTCGAACCTCACTGTCACAGAATATGGGGTAACGTAAACGCGGACTGAAGGTCCTCTCGCTCCGCACTCATTCGACACTCACATTTAGAGCACTTGCGCTTCTAGTCGTATGCCGGCTTGCGCTGCCACCTCTTCTCCTCACTCCCGCCCCCCTCCCACCACCCCTACTCAACCATTGGATGCTTGTTCGTCCCAGAAGCATGCATCTGAGTTGATGGCAAAAGAAAAGTGATTTTATAATACCAACCAACCGCGCCCAATCGTAAATCGTATACTGCAGTCATCTATTCGTCGGGTCCGGCCCGCCTCCCCTCGCCCACCTCGCCTTGAGTACCCCTCCCCCTTCGCTTCGATATTTGGTCCGATCCTTTGTCAAAATTTCTCCGCAGTCCAAGCACAGTTCTATTGGTTTATCGTCCTTGTTCGGTCACGTACGAGCACCAGGTTTCGCACTTGGAGAATTAAGTACCATGCATTTAAATGCCCTATCCTGAATGATAACCAAGAATACATGAATCGGAAACTAAATTCTTACGCTCCTGCCTAAGCATGAGCAGGACAATCTCGCGCAAGTTGGCGAATCCCATTCGTGACCGTATCCGAAGGGACATCCATTTGCTCCTCACTTGTACACGTGTAAGGCTGATATGTAGTGATCTCAGCGATACGAATGCCGTCACCAGACCAGGAAATGTTTCACCTATACCATGCTAATTGATTTGGGGCCGGCAGTACGACCATAATTTTCTCAATCAAGAGTGGACGCCTTATCGCCAGGGGATGCATTCATTCAAGTTGGGACAACCTGAAAAAAATACCACGTAAACGCTGACTGTTGAAAATGATTTCGGAAGACTACTAAAATGAAACGGCCGCATAAAGTGACAGGCTTGTCAACAGCTGCGGTGCATGAGCAAGAGCCATTTGCGCCGTGAACTAAGGTATGACTGACGGCAAGAGCTTAAAGGAGTAAATCGGAGTTTTTACTTTACGCGAACATATTTCACGTGACATGTAGGCGCAAACTTCACATGCTGACCAGGTTTTTGTCACGGAAAACGGCCTATGACTGGCGTTCACTCCATCGGCCAAGAATCCTGCAAAATCTTCTTCAGAGAGACGTTTCTGATCTGCCGGCTTCCCATCGTAAAGCATCTGCCTGTCATCTTTCCACCGCGTGACGTTCCTATCTACTACAGGAAGAGATGACGGAAGATACGAGGATTTCTACAGATGCTCTACAAAACGATGGCTTTATAATGAAGAGAAACGTACGTTTCCCCGCGTGAAACTCATTCTTTTGTCACTGATTTCGTTTCGTCCACTAGAACTTGCATTGCGATATGTACGGTTCAATGTCCTTGCCCTACAGAGCGTTGCCGCAAAGGCCTGCGGTGCCACAAACTGCATGTCTATGGTAAAGACAGCTGAGGGTGAATGGAATTCCTGGTTATTCCATGCATGGTTGAAATTTCTCCGTTTAGGATCATTTAACAAGGTGTTCACTCTGTGCTTCGACAATGGAGCGGAAGTAATTGCCAGGATCCCATGCCCAATCGCAGGTCCACCTCATCTCACAGTCGCCAGTGAGGTTGCCACACTAGACTTTGTCCGTACTCGATTAAAGATTCCGGTGCCGAAAGTTCTCGCGTGGAGCTTTCGTGGAAACGAGAGCAACGTCGGAGCAGAATACATTATCATGGAAAAGATTGACGGTGTCCCGTTGTCTGATCGCTGGCTTAAGGTAGCAGGTGACGACGTCATCTCCTTCATCTCGAAAATTATCAGCTATGAAAGAATTTTTTCCAGTGTCCGATTTTCCCAGATAGGCAGTCTTTATTTCAAAGATGATGTTGCACCCGAGTTGCAGGCGCGTCGCCTCTACGCGGATAATGTACCGGATGATGAGGCATCTGACAAGTTTCGGATTGGACCGACACTGCAGCGGGAATTCTGGAGGGGGGAGAGAATTGACATGGATATTGATCGGGGTCCATGTATGTTTTAATTGCCTATTTATCTACAAAGTGATACATATCTATATTTACAGGGCCCGATACCCTTTCTTACAGTGTTGCTATCGTGAAATGCGAGCAGAAATGGTTGAAGGCTCATGCGCGTCCACGCGCACACCCTCTCCTTTTCTCAGCGGAAGAGGAAGATCCTGAGACGCACATCAAGATGCTGGATCGCTTTGCATCCGTGGTCCCCTACATCAGTCCTAACACAGACCTTTTCCACCACACTCTCTGGCATACCGATCTCCATGACTCTAATATCTTGGTCCAGCCGGACGGATTCCCTGAAGTAATTGGCATCATTGATTGGCAGGAATGGATAGGCCCTCGCTTCTTACGAGCAGTTTTTCCTCGCCTGCTCAGCTATGAAGGTGATATGATTAACCTCGGTGCGGCCAAGCCTAGCCTACCAGAAGATTTTGATGAACTCTCTGAGGAGCAACAGGCTGAGGCTCGTTTACAGCTCCGGCTGGCTGCCCGGCATCGAGTCTATCAATATTGCATGCGGAAAAATGACCCAGCGCACTACAAGGTGTTGAGTTATCCACATCTGCGCACTTTGTTTACTCTCTTCCGAAATGCTTCCAGGACTTGGACGGATGGTGTAGTGCCATTACGACAGGCACTCATTGAAGTTGCGGAAAACTGGAGTGATCTAGCAGGGCTAGATGTTGCATGTCCACTCACCTTTTCGGATGCAGAATTGAGGAGCCACGCTACACTTCTAGAGAGAACGCAGCGACACGAAAATCGTACGAGGATCATTCATGAGGTTCTCAAGCTGGACCCGGACGGCGTCGTCGAGCCTCAAAGATATGAAGCGATGAAGGTGGCCGTAGAGCGTGTGCGGAAGGTATGGGATGATGAACGTGATGGCGGTGCATGGCCGCTACAGGATGGTGCATGGTCATCGTTACTTTGATCTATTTACACTTAAATGTGATAATTTGTTGTTTCGATTCATATAAATTGCAATCATTGATGGTGTATACCAAGTCGGACGCATTCGCTCTGCCGGTGTAAGTCGTATCAACGTTTGGGGTTACTACCTTAGCCACAATGGTAACATTTCATGACGGCAAATTAGACTTGTTTGTGAGTCTTGGCTCTTTTGCAGATTCGGCTGCCTAGTTGCGCGGTGTCTGCCATATGACCGTAGCGAACGTTCACCATTCTGCTTTATTACCACATGCTCTAGTTCACCCGTGAGGTGTTTTGATTCTTGTTATTTTACTTTTTACTTTCTTCCGCTGGAGGAGCATTATATCAACTTGGTGGTAAACGGGGCCGTCCCTCCAGTTGAAGTACATATGAGATAGGTATGGGTGACTCGGAGTAAAATAAGCCTTTCATGTATAAGAAACATACCGTGAGCTGATATTGTTTTCTTGAGCTGGTACCAGCGCTTTTACCTTATTCAATAACACATGATATGGGCCGCGGGTGTGGTGCTAGTATGGCGTGTAGCGGGAAAGGTCAGGACGTAATGTGGGTATTGCGGATGTTGAATGACATTTTATTGTTCTGTGCATGAACTTCCGCTCCCCCCCAATCTAACGTATGTCGGGTCCGGTTCTTTAGCGTCACACTTGGGATATCCAGCTGTCATTGTATATAACCTATGTTAATATTATGTACTACTTGCCAATGGTCTAAGTATTCGTCCTAACCTTCATCTGGATACCTGAAGTTATCCCTGTTCTTTTTGACCCGAAAACCTACTCTATTTTATAATTTTATTCCGCTGGGATCCTTCTCAGTTCTCTCAGGGTTCTGGGTGGAGTCCTGGACGTGTCGGCTCACGTGCTCCGTGAAGTTCAAACACCGTCAGTTCCCGCCCGCGAAACACCTCGCGTTGTCTGATTTCCATTCATCATCTCAACCAAAACAAAGGTTCAACACTTCCAACGCCACCACGACCATTTCATAATCAATACGAGCACATCCATACGATGAACGAACACAACACGGAGACAGCTACGAATATCCACCATCTTCCACGAGAGTTATTCACACGCATCCTCCTTCAGTTTGAATTCCTACGTGCTTCGCATCGCAAAGCTTCTCTCGGAGCCTGTAGCCTCGTCTGTCGTGCATGGGTTGCACCATCCCATCGAATGCTCTTCAAGTTATTCACCATATATACTTCCAAATGCGATTTACTTCTGACGTTGGAGGTCTTACCCGGCATTGCGCAGTATGTGAAAGGTGTCAGCATCATCTATGTTAATAGGCGCCACAAGGATCCCATGCCGTCTTTGTCGAAAGTTCTACCGATGTTCCATAATGTGCGCACTCTGAGCATCGAACCATCACATACTAATTATGAGGAGATGCAACTCCCCCTCGCCGCCTACTCCACCCTTCTCAATAGCTTCCCCCTTGTTCAAGAACTCATTTTGAAGCGTTGTACACTGGCGACCCTCAGGATAATGCTCCCAATAATTGGATCACACCAACATCTCGAAAGTCTAGAAGTAAAAGAACATATACTTTCTGATGGCATCCATACGCCTCCTTTAGACCTTACGCCTATAGCGGTGAATAACACTGAACCACCTAATCACCTGCTTCATTTCACGGTATGCGGCCCCAATTCCCACCCTATCCTCGTATGGCTCTCATCGCATACCACTGTCTATCTCACCACCATCTCTGTGATCAACATAACGCACCAAGACATCCCGCCTCTTGCTACGCTATTAAACATAACTGGTCCCTCTCTTCATCACCTCCTACTGAATCTCTTCTCCGCACATAATGGCTCTATAGGTAATTATGCCTTCATGATCTGAATGAACTTCTCTCATTCACATATTCTACTAGGGATCCAAAGTGTTGAACAAGTGCGGGAGCTTTCAATCTCCTGTAACACGGAATTACGATCCCTCGAATTGCGAAACCTGTGCTGGCACCCATCTTTTTTTGCCGCTTGGGTCCCCAACCTTCTCGCGCAAATCAGTTCAACGACTATGGAAAGCATCGTATTTGATCTGTCGTTCTATCCCAACACCCGGTTCGAAATGACCACGATATTGAACATATTGCCATTTGAGCGAATGGATAGTATCCTCACCAGTTCACAATTTCGAGACCTTCGACGGGTGACGGTTGAAGTATTTATCAGAGCAATTATGTCCGAGGACAAGACATCATGGCGATTGCTAACCTTCAAGGATATTAGAACAAGGATGAGGACATTGCAGGACGAGGAGCGGTTATTCGTTGTCCGTGGGGAATAGGCGGTAAAGCTTCTCATTGTGGAAGATGATCACTCATTGACCAGACATGCCTACAGTGCGAATCATACTACTAGTAAGGATAACGTTGAGAAGGGGACCAGTGTGTAGAATCTTCGGAATGTACCGCGTTCAGACATTCTTTTTCCTTCTTTGGACTAGGAGTTCCGGGACTACTGCACCAATAGTCTGAACAAATCGCACGAGCGCACACTCCATTAGCATCACTTCTGTGTTATCAGCAGCATTGTTTTCATTGTAATTGGATCTGTGCAGTGTTCTGCATAAAATGCCATTGCCA
>MU134391.1:248083-277488 GCA_015039355.1 Ramaria rubella | reverse complement strand
TGACTTACTCCACTGGAAGAATGCCAGTAAGCATGCAAAAAGCAAAGAAAGGAAAGGAACACATACCAGATAGCAGGGCTCAAACGGTTATAAACTTGCGAAAAGGTTCGGGATGTGTGTGGCCAGTCATGTGGAAGGATCGGAACCACAGCACCGTATTGACTGGTCATGTGAATGAGCGTAAGCTTGCATGGTTGAACCAGCAGCGACACCCGACAGACGCACGTGACCAGGCTGCCAGGACGCCATCATTGATGACGGCATCACTGTGCGTGGCATTCCACATCACACCGGCGCATTATCACTGCCACCACGATGACAGCCACATCAACAGTGTGCACTGCCCAGCCACAATCACCCGGAAGGTCCACATCCATGCCAGGGGACCCCAATAGGTCCAAGGATTCTTGGACTGCGTGTAAGCCGTGCTGTTGCGCACTGCGACATCTGCGCACCCTGGCGGTGGTGCATGACCGTATGGTGCCGTCCTGGCCTGGACGGCCCTCTTCGACACTCACCACCACTGCAGGCAAACACCGGGCAGGGGGAACATATGTCGGTACAACCGACATCCCCCTTTGTCCTGGCTAAGTCCCGCAATGCCAACCGCCGCAAACAGCAATCCACAGCGTGGCACACCTCCTCGCATGCCCGCTGCCCCCGCCACCTTCCTGGCCCTCCTGGCCCCTTCCACGCATTTCAACACCCCACTGCGCCTTATGGGCACTACTGCTGCCATGCTCGCCCCCTCCCCGCTTTGTGCGCACTACCGCTGCCCTCCTGGGTCCCTGTGCACCCTGTGCGCAGTCCTGCCACCCTCCTGGCCACCTCCTTGTCTTCTGTGCTCCCCCACCACCCTCCTAGCTCCCCCACTCTCCTCCACCCTCCTCTCCCCTTCCATGCACCCCGCCACCCTCCTAGGCCCCACTCCACCTTCTGGGCACTCCCACCACCCTGCTCGCCCCATTCCCGCTTTGTGTGCACCACTGCCGCCCTCCTAGGTCCCTGCATGCCTTCTGCACATTCCCGCCACCCTCCTGGCCACTTCTGCGCCTTCTGTGCACCCTCACCTCCCTACTTGGCCCTTCCACGCCCTCTGCACACTCCCACCATGCTCCTGACCCCCTCTGCGGTTTCTGTGCACCCCTGCCGACCTCCTAGCCCCCTCCATGTACTGCTGCTGCCCTCCTAGGCCCCTCTGTTCCTTCACCACCACCTCCACCACACACAAATGCACACCTTTTGCCACCACCATTGCACCCACACCAGCACCCATGCCCCTACTGCCATCTTTGCCATGCACCCACACCTGCCCACCCATCCATGTGTATTTATCTTTTAGTTGTTCATCACCATACTTATTCATTTCAACATTTGAACCAGTTCAGAACTGACTCATCACTACAGGCCCACAGCCAAATTGGTCTAGGCAATGGTGTAGTGACATGGCCACCTCCCTGTTCTGCTCACTGTCTCGCACCTGTGAGATGGTTGATGATGCATCTGCCATCTTTGCATGATGGGAAGGCCCCACAGCCAGCTTGGTCTAGACAATGGTGTAGTGATGTGGCCAGCTCCCTATTTTGCTCACTGTCTTGCACCTGTGAGACAGTTGATGATGCATCTGCCATCTTTTGAAGGGAAGGCCCCACAGCCAGCTTGGTCTAGGCAATGGTGTAGTGACGTGGCCACCTCCCTGTGCTGCTCACTGTCCCACACCTGTGGGACAGTAGATGATGCATCTGCCATCATTGCATGATGGGAAGGCCCCATAACCAGCTTGGTGTGCCAACTAGATGGCGCAGTGTCATCGCTACCTCCGATGCATCTGAATTCTATCTGTACACACAGGCCCCTCAGCCAGCTTGGCACCCCTGCACTGACAGCCCTGTAGAAGCTAGCACCATTTCCCAGGGCCTTCCATCTGGATAACATAGAAAATGGTGCTCTCGCAGCTACCTCTGCCTTGCATCTGTGAGATAGAGAGGATGTATTTGTATTATATCTGTACATACAGGCACCTCAGCTAGCTCGCACTGACAGCCCTGCTGAAGCCCTGCTGAAGGTAGCACCATTTCCCAGGGCCTTCCATCTGGATAACCTAGGCAATGGTGCAGTCTCGTGGCTACCTCCCCATTCCACTCCCTTGCTCCTGTGAGACAGAGAGGATGTGCCTGTATTCCATCAGTACACACAGGCACCACAGCCACCTTGGTGCCCCCCCACATCAACAATCTTGCTGAAGCTGGCTGTTACCCAGGGCCTTCCATCTGGATAGCTGAGGCAACAGTGCAACATAGTGGTTGCCTCCTGATCATCTTGCATCTGTGAGACTGAGAGAATGCATCAGTATTCCATCAGTAAACAATTTTGCTCAGCCCCTGCTCACACTGCTGCCGCTACTGCAATACCAAGCATGGCACTTGATTTCCTGTGAATACTGTGCTGTTTAGCTCTGTTCAAAACCATCTTTAGCTGTGGAATGGCATTACCACATGCACCACATATCTGCACAGCACAAATAAATGGTTTTCCAGAGATTACAAACACGCTCCAGCTGTTCCAGTATATTAATGCAATGGTCACACACGCTGTAGAACTGGCTCTATGTGCTTGAATTAATATAGTACATACTATTCAGTGAATGTGAGTGGCACTTTGGAC
Organism: Ramaria rubella; assembly: GCA_015039355.1. NCBI lineage: Eukaryota > Fungi > Basidiomycota > Agaricomycetes > Gomphales > Gomphaceae > Ramaria > Ramaria rubella. The sequence continues at coordinate 274,824 of MU134391.1, read as the reverse complement.
AACTAATTTCTTATTTGTACTTTGCCTTAGCCTTGTCAATTTTTTTCTTTTGCTTAACATTATTGGCCATAGTACTGATATCAAGGGGCAAGGTTAGTATATAAATGTGAATGTGTTTCTTTAAATTTGAAGATCTTGGTGATACACAATCACCTTGTTTCCCTGAACAGGTGTAGGTTTGGTCACTCTACTCAGAATCATATGTTCAATGAGCATACACGCACCATCAATGGTGCCCAAAAACAGTGTTCACCTTTGACTGCCATGAGCAGTTAGCACTACACAGACTCAAACATCCATACAAAACAAGGCTCCTAATCTTTTACACATGCCTATATATATACCACTATGATATGTCATAAAATTGGAAAAATATGAATACAAATGCACCAACTAGGTGAGACCACCCTGTCAAGCAAACAATAAACTTATTATGTTCCACATATGAACAGACATTGTGAACTCAGCAGTCCATCATCCTCACCAGGATAACCATGGATGGCAATGTGGCACAAGTAATAAAGAGTGAAATTTATCATAAGTGTGCTCATCCCCTATGTTCAACTTTCCTGATATATGATAATCAGAAAAGACCTAGAATCTTGGATTATGAGGCACAGACTATGATGAATTAAGATATATGGCTAAAATCCCTTGGAATCGAGACTTGCACCAGCTGGTGAGTTGTGGATGCACAGCTGCTACAGCATGGTCACATGACTACAATCCCAGCAGGATTGTGTTGAGATACCATGATCACAAAAACATTAAACATTTTTAAAATAAAATCAGAGTACCTAGGAAGTTAGGTAGGTAGATTACAGAAGAGTCTCTGCATAAATCCTATGTGTAGGGTTCCAGCTGCACCCAGACTAAGCAGAATGAAAGTGCCAAACATATGGTCATTCCCAGGAGAACCCCATCAAGACCCCAAAACCATCCTGAAACCCATGTTTCGTGCTCAGCTTGTAGGGTTTTCTTATGTAAACTGTGGACCCAAATGCATAATCTTGGATTACCATGGGAAAAGGGGGATGATCTTTTGAAAGGTGAAAACACCCCACTAATAAAAGCCGATTCTTTCCTTCGTAAACTCAGGGAATCGGAATAACTATAACTGGTAACCACCATCGGAACCCAATCCATGAATAATATTATAATTTATTCACCACTAAACAGGTGAAATGAACCATGGGAATTTGGCACCAAGAATATACAATTTTTTGAAAATGCCTGTAATGCGACAAGAACAATTCTAACTCCGCTAACACTACATAGGGCATAACTAGTAGTCATCAAATTGTGGCCTGGCTTCTGCATGTATTTTAGAGTACCTATGAAACTTTGTGTTTGCACTATGAAATATTCTCATGATGTATTAGCTGTACGCCATGTACAGCTAATACATCATTTGTCGGACTATGGATTCTAAAATAGACAATGATTCTAGAGCTGCTGAATACTTGGTGCCATGTCATTTGTTTGAGTACATATCAAATCTCAATTTTGAGGAGAGTATGGCAAATATGTAGCTCTGTTACCTCATGCAGCCATATCAGACTGAATGTCAGCACTTCAGCAACGCAAGAACATAGGTGAGTCAATATGCACCAGGGTCCACAGATGAGTGCTGACCCTTGCTGCTTAAAGTTTAGTTGTTGTTCTTGCCTGCAAACAAGGCTCAACATCTGTCATGAAGAGGATTGGCAGCATGAATAGGATCTCAAGGGAGAAAGTGCTGTCCTCTAAGTGCTTCTGTGCAGGAAGCCTGTTTGGGGGTTTTTTTTTTTCAATAATTGGGATGTTGTAGGGAGGATTAATCACTTTCAAGTGCAGCTGGAAGTTGCTCATGATTTCTTCCAAGGATAATTGCCCAAGGTGGTATCATTTCAGGAATAATTGTATCCATAATTATGGTATTATATTTTAGGAGAGGATTATCAGCTGATATTAAATTATTGTCACAAAGATAATCATTTTGGATAATCTATTTGGTGAATCATACTAGTCCAGGCTGGGCCATCTATGTACATCTGTTTGTACATACATGTCAGGTTTGAGACATATAGTAAGTCTGTCTTTGTTCATATACATTGCAAATACTTACTATTCAATCCCCACAATCAGACCTGAGTTTATTTGGTACCTCTATGTCAACAGTCAGTCTCATCATTAATCCATGTTCACTGAAAAATTGAATGTATGTCCAATTTCTTCTGAAGTAACTGCCACTCCTTGCTACAGCCCAGGTGCTAGTTGATACCCTGTATCACAAGTCTATGGTACATTGTTTATTTATTTTATTGGTGTACTGTCTATCTCTTCATATTCTACTTACAGGACCTAGACTTGGTGTGTTCCTATCTGTGTAGGCAAGTTGGTCTAAGAGTTGTTGCTCAGAGATTTTGCTGTACAAGTTGGTGTGTGCTGCTGCAGTCAGAAATGGCATGCACACTGAGTACAAGCCTACAAGACTCTGCCAGTCAAAGTTGCATGTGAGAGCATGTCATGGGGTAGGGACAGATTGGTTCACAGGACACAATAATACGAAGCTATGAGCTCATAAATGATACAAACATATTTTGACTTTTAAATATTAACCACCCCATGGATGATTAAATAACCATGCAATAAACATGCAGAGAGCATGATAGAGAGTGTTAATGGAACTTAAGAACATCTTATAACAATGCAAAATCTTAGGATCCTCAATGCCATGAACCAGTTGACTGCCTAATAAGGGAATCATCTTTTTTGCCATGTGGAGTAGCTGAGAGTTAACAAAAAGTTAGCCAGAAGTGAAGCCATGGGACAACCAAGGAAACTGTGGGATGAGATTTTCTATTCATGTGAAAATGAGCCACCTCCTAGGAAAATGGAAAAATTTTGAAATTTTGGTGTACTGGTGCATACGAATGATTCCAAACTCCGCTAACACTACGTGCTTGGGGAATCATAACATAACATTCCTTGTCCTCGCGTGCAAAAATGTGATGGCCCTGCAGGCCCTTCTGGCTGCCACCCAGCTGTATGCCCTTCTCATCCCAATTATACAGGTTCTCCGGGGGGATGTGATACTCTGCTATGACCTGTGTTAGTTGCGCAAAATGATCCTTAACTGTGGTAGGGTTGAATGCCTGCGCATGCTGAGGATTGAGGCCATGCCCCTTTGCAGCTGTAATGGCAGATTGGTGTTTGGTAAGGAAACGAGCCACCCAGTTCTTAGGTACCCTGCCTGCCAGCTCAGTGGCTTTCTGAGCAACCTGGATACGAGTCAGTGTGTTACCCATACACGAGTGGTACTTGCACCAATCAAGGAGCACCTCCTGCTGCATATTCAAAAGCAGTCATTGCTTTTCATGTCTGGCACAGGGGGATTTGTGAATGCCCTGGACATGGTGGCAAAGTGTCCCATACTTGACATTGAACTTCTGCCTGGCCTTGCCCATTGAAAGCTCACTGGAGAGGACTGTAGCAGTGGCCACCTGGAGACTCCCTCCCCTGTGTGTTCTTGGGATTGCTGGAGGAGCTGGGGCAAGAGGTTGAGCGAGTCCAGGTGTGTTTCTTATGTGGAGACAAGGAGGGCATGTGGCAGACATGAGGAGAGGTGATGTGGGGTGTGGACTCTGTGGAGGTGGGTAGGCACAGCACTTCCAAAACACTTTGATCTCCACCTGATTTGGCAGCAAGTCACACTCCTGCCATATGACACCCCCAAAACCAGCAATTAGCCTCAAGAGCTCATTGAGGCCTCATAAAAAATATTTTTAGTTAAATATTATGTATATATTTATAATTGTCTCCAAAATTTGTCTTAAAAAGCTATGTGCATGCAACCAGGGAGCATATATGCTCCTGAACAGGCCCTCATGGCCATATTTAAGCCTAATGTATTATAGGCAAGCTGTGGAACACATTGTACTGTTAGGTACTCATTATTAACATCATATTAAGAAGATCTAGCTGCAAATTTCAGTCTGACAACTATTTTACATCTCATACTAACTGTATTTTAAAGACCTGGTGTGTTCAAAGACCTGGTGACTGATGGTATGTACTCACATTTCATTTTAAAAATGTTTGATGTTTTCATGATCATGGTATCCTGACACAATCCTGCTGGGATTGTAGTCACATGACCCTGCTGTGGGTCCACAAGTAGATGGTACTTGTCTCAAAAATCAAGCAAAAACACCACATGTTATTCATGTATCTTTTAGCTACATTACAATAATGGAAGTATTAATGCTACAGAGAATGGCACTTGTTCAATGCATCATTTTTGGAAAACTGTGACATCTACACTGGAAACTGGAGCACCAGAGGTGAAAGTATGTACTAGAATGCAGTAATGTTGTTCATTCTTGCCCAATGGCAAGTCAAGCTGGACACAGCTTTCACCCTAAATCCCATTTGAAAGCAGGATTTGTATCAGTCAGCAACTTTTTGGAGTATCCAAGATATTTACAAAAATGTGACTACTCTGGCTTCATTATTACTAGTTTCACACTGCCAGGCCCAACTAGATACGAGTATCTGGAAAAAGTCAAGATTTTACAGTACTATACTAGTAGAAATACAAAGCATAGTTTATTCTAAGTTTAGTCCAAAGCCTCAAGCAGTCCTTTTCACCATCTTCAACAATCTTCAATGTGTTGGAAAGACCCTATTTAAACCCCAACATGTGGAAGAGGAAGAGTAAGTGATAGGAAAGTGAGAAGCAACAGGGGCGGCATACAGGTGTTGAAAGGTGATGGGGGCAGCATCAGTAGTGTTGCTGTGGCTCAGCTAGCAAGCTTAATGGCTAGCTGAGCCGTGGCTATGGCTCAAAAAGCCGGGGTCAAAACCCCGAGCTGTAGCCAAAGCTTCAGCTAGTTGCAGCTTCGACCGGCTAGCCAGCTTGTGGCTAGTAGTCGGCTAGATGTGGCTAGCCAAAGCTACAGCATGGCAGAAATAGTAGCCACAGAGCAGTGGGGGGCTGCACTGTGGCTACAGTGGCTGCAACCACCAGCTGCTGCATTGACTAGCAGCCTACTCACAGGGCCATCACCACGAGTGGTTCTGCTCTATGTCATCCATGTTCATGTGGATGACATAGAGCCCTTAGTGGCAGCATTGGCTGTGTCACAGCCAACGCTGCCCCTTGGTGCACCAAACGATGCACTGTGGCCACAGCGGCTGCTGGATTCGGCAGCCTCCGTGGCCACTAGCGAACCACTCGCAGCGTCAACAGCACTGCGAGTGGTTCTGCTCTATGTCATCCACAATGTGGATGACATAGAGCCCTTAGTGGCAGCATTGGCTGTGTCAGCCAACGCTGACCCTTGGTGCACCAACATGGCCATTGACATGGCAACTGCTGGATTTGGCAGCTGCTGTGGTCACTGGCAGAACCACTCGCAATGTCGACGGCTGCGAGTGGTTGTGGTCTATGCCATCCTCATGGGTGGCATAGACCAGCTTCGACTCCAGCTTCAAAACGAGCCCAAAGCTCAAGCTGAAGCCAGAGCTGTTGGAAAGCCGTTGCTTTGGCTGAGCCAAAGCTTCAGTCTGGCTCCAGCTTAAGAGCTAGCTTAAAGCTGGACCACAGCAACACTAAGCATCAGGGTGTTGTGAAGCAATGGGGGTGGTGTGCAGGAGGTGTATGGGTGTCAATGGGAGCAGTGGGTGGGTGTTGAGGGCCAACAAGGGCAGTGGGACGGTGTGTAGGGGCAATGGGGATGGCAGAAGGGTGTGTAGGGGTGACATGGAGGGCATTGAAGGTGACAGAGATGGCAGGTGGGCATTGAGGGTGATGGGGATGGTGTGTGGGTGTGTAGGGGCACCTGGCATGGCAGGGGTGTGTGTAGGAGGACTGGGGAGGTCATAGGGGCATTGAGGGGCGATGTTATAAACTAGATTTCTTCTCGTCGGATGTCGGAATTTGTTGGAATGTCAGCGTTTGGGGTTTGGAGTTGGAAATCGGAATGTACGGACATTGGCTTCAACTTATAGGTTGCGCCCTCTTGGATCCTTCGTGTCCTGGTATTTTGGAAGGTTGGGATGTCGGAGGAGTCAGACAATATCGGAGAGTCGGATAAGACTTAGAGGCAGAAGTGAGAAGTTATTGAGTCAAGGTGGGTCAATATTCGAACTGACTAATGAGTACATGGAGGAGTCGTATATAACGAACCGAATCAGAAAGATACGAACATGGAAATCCAAAATGGAGTGAATACAGGATTGGGGTAGAAATAAATATGGACATAAGACCGAAGATGTAGATCTTTGATGAAAATGACTAAATATAGATGGGATGGAGATAAGTAAAAATGGGTGGAGGAAGTTGGAAATACAAATTGGAATATATCGGAGAAAAGCAGAAAAGCTGGGAATGAATCTGGGTTCTAACAGTATCTCTTTAAGGCCGAGCCCTCGAGGCCTAAGATCAGCATGGGAGGTTTGGTTTGGTTATTAAGCGAAACCCCTAATGTGATATATAAGAGTGATGGATGGGGCTCGACTTATCAGTTCCCCTGATCTCTTATCCCTACCCTCTTCTGAGCTAAATGTCGATGCTGCCAATCATCTCGCTTGAGGACCTGATTTCCGAAGATGATTCGGAGTTGGGGACTGATTTAGAGGCACAGATTCGCGAGATTTCGGAGTTGCAAAAAGAAGCAGCAAAGAAATTGGAGCAGAGAAGGTCAGAGTGGAAAAAGGTGGAAAAGGAGGAGAGGAAGGCCGACAAAAAATCGGAGGAGAAATTTTGGGGAAGGAAAAGCAATGTGGTGGATAGAACCATTGCCCGTAGGAGGGTTCACGGATCTGTGATTAACCAGGTCGGACACGAACAGTATTGTTGTGCAAAATGTCGGGTTCGGGATATTTTTTGTTTGCCGATAGTGGGGGGAGCGAATGCGACATGCGATGAATGCACAAAGGATGGGAGGATGTGCCATCGACCAGGAACGTTAAGATTTGCAGCAGAAGTCGCAAAAGGCGTGGATATGGCTGAGGGAGGAACAGTGGAGTTGCTGGCGAAGGAAATCTGAGAGTTGCAGAAATCCATCGATCGCCACACGAGTTCCATGCGGACGCATTCTGAGGAGACACAGATTCTCACCTCATGGGTACAAAGGATGGTTCAGCACCAGGAGCGGGAATTGGAAGTAAGGATGGAGGAAATGGAAAGGGATGAAATATGGGATATGGAGTCGGAAAATTGAATCAGGATTTGCGCAGAAGCGCAAAGTGGAATTTCTTGGAACAGATGGAAATGTAATTAGGGACTTGAACATAAAAATGTAGGAAAAATCGGAAAAATTGGAAAAGGAAAGAAAAAGTTAAGGAAGAGTCGGACTGGGTTTATTGGGATATTTGTGATGAAAGTCTTCAACGATCTCTGAAGTGTTGCCTAATTCCGTAGTGGGAATCCACAAGGTTTCTTCATCAGTACCTTGATAACTCATCCAGCATACCAAGTATTGTATCTTGCAACATTGGCGATTGTCTATCTTGGAGTCCAGAATTTCGTCAATTTTGTATTCGGGTTTGCCTTCGATAATAACTGGCAGAGGCGGAGGCTGTATTTGGTTCGGGATTTCATTTGGTGTCGCAGGTTCTAGCATGGAAACGTGGAAGGATGGGTGAACAGTGTGCATACTGTGGGGTAGTCGGAGAATAAAGGCTCCATTACTGGTACCTGTGGGTGCGATGATATCAAAAGGTCCGAGGTATTTTTCGGCAAGCTTCTTTGAAGGTTGGGTTGTGTGGAAAAATTCAGCTTTGACAAAGAATTTGTCGCCTACTTTGAAGTCCGGAGCTGGAGAATGTTTCTTGTTCATGGGCTCCTCGTATTGGGATTGTGCGTTGGAAATTCTGTTTCAGAGTTCCTGGTGGAGTTTGTCTAAGTCGATTGCGAAATCTTTTGCACAGGATGAAACAAGATCGCATTCGGGATGGACGGAGATGTTGGGATTGTAACCTTTGTTAGCAAAGAACAGAGAGACTCCTGTTGTCGTGTTCAGAGCGTTGTTATAGGTGAATTCTGCGATTGGAGGAAGTTCAGCCCAATTGTCTTGTTGATAGTTACAATAAATGCGAAGGTATTGCTCAAAAGTCTGATTTGTTCGTTCGGTTTGTCCGTCGCCTTTGGGGTGATATCCAGAGGTGAAATGGAGATTCATGTCTAGCGCCTTTCCGAGTGTGCGGAAAAAGGAAGACATGAATTTGGAACCTCAGTCGGAGGTAATGTGCGTCGGAACACCGTGTTTGGAGAAGACGTGGAGAACGAAAAGCTGAGTGAGCATCAGAGAAGTGATCATCGTGACTGTTGGAATGAATATTGCTTGTTTCGTGAGTCTGTCAATGATAATGACAATGCTGTCAAAACCTGATGAAAGTGGAAGTGGCTCGATGAATCCAACGATATGGAATTCCACGGTCTTGGCAGAATTGGTAAATGCTTGAGGAATCCATAAGGCCAGTGTTGTTGGGATTTTGATTGCATACATGTTGTACAGGATTTGACATAAGAGATAACAAAGTCTGGGAGTTTCAGCCATGTATATTCACATTGGATGTTGCTGAGTGTCTTGTTTTGTCCGAAATGTCCAGAGATTTGGTGGTCGTGCAGATATTGTAGAACACGGAGTCAGAGGTTGTTAACATCAGGAACATAGATTCGGTTGTCGAGTCGGAGGAGTCCTCGAGGATCGACTGACCATCGGGGGGTCGGAGGATTTGCAGGATAATTGGAAATTGCAGGATCGGAGGAGATGGATTGTCGGATTTCTTCATGCAGTTCCTCGAAGTCCATGATGGTAACTGCATGGAGAATTGTGACATTAATGGATGTGGCTCGGAGGGACAATGACAGCTGTTCGTTAGTGAAAACTGGGCGGAAATTGTGCGGGTTAATGCTGGCATAGTCGCTACTCCCCTCTTTAGGATAGACGTCCCATTGTCTAGTTAAAGAGTCGGGTTTTGTTCCGAGTTTCCTGGGTCGGAATCGGATAACGAGGTTGAACTGACAGGTATTCCAACCATCATACTTGTTGTCAGGTTAAAAGCTTGGTGGTGGTGAAATATTCAAGGTTCTTGTGGTCGGTTACAACGTCAATGGTGGAACCAGAACCTTCAAGGTAGTGTTGCCAAATCTTGAAAGCTTTGAAAATAGCGAGTAATTCCTTGCCATGAACGTCGTAGTTTAATTCTGGGGTGGTGAAAGTTCTGGAATGAAAAGCTACAGGGTGAATTTCGCCATCTTCTGGAGAAATGATAGAGAAGATTGCCGCAAGGGCATAGTCCAAAGCGTTGGTTTCCACAACGAGTTGACAATCAGGAATCCAGTGTGTAAGAATAAGAGCTGTGGTGAAGGCTTTCTTAAGTGTTTCGAATGATTTCTGACACTCATCAGAGACATTCCACTTTACGGATTTCCGAGTAAGTCGGGTAAGCGGAATTGCGATGTCGGAGTAGTTAAGAATGAAGCATCGGTAAAAGTTCGCAAAGACTAGGAAGGATTGGATATCTTTTACTTTTCAGGGTTCAGGCCATTCTTGGATTACTTTGATTTTATTGTCTGCCATTGAAAGTCCTTCCGGAGAGAGTATGTATCTGAGATATTCCACTGTTGTCTTGTGGAAGTCGCATTTGTCGGATCTTGCATAAAGTCAATTTTTTCAGAGACGTTGGAGGACTTCGCGGACATGTTCTCCGTGTTCTTCCAGGTTGTTGGAGTAAACTAAGATGTCGTCCAAATAGATGAGGACTGAAATGTCGAGCATGTCGCTGAATATGTCATTCACGAATTGCTGAAAAGCAGCTGGTGCGTTGGTGAGACCGAAGGGCATAACATGCCATTCAAAGGAACTGTATCAGGTCCTGAATGTGGTCTTCCACTCGTTGCCCTCTCTAATGCAGACTAAATGGTAAGCATGTCGGAGATTGATTTTGCTGTAAATCTGCGCTTTTCTGGGGCTTTCCAAAAGGTTGGAAAGTCGGGGAAGCGAATATTAATCCTTTTTCATGATTTGTTGAGACCACAGAAATCAATAGAGAGTTCGAGTCCGCCTAATTTCTTCTTCGAGAATAGTACCGGACCACCATGCAGAGAAAGTGAAGGGTGGATGAATCCTATGGCTAGTGCCTCATCAATAAACTTTTGGAGTGTTTCTAGCTCAACTGGAGATAGGGAATAAATGGTTCCCGAGAGGGGACTCTCTCCCTCTATCAGGTCAATCTTGAGATCATACAGTTGATGATCGGTGAGGATTTCTGCTTTCTTCTTGCTGAAGACATTGGAAAACTCATGATATTCCAATGGAACACCATCGAGATTGGCTGTTGGATCGGGATTCAGGGAAGCATCGATGATGGAAGTGGATCTTCCTTTCGGAAATACACATAACTGAAAGATCTCCTCATTGCCTGGTTTGCACAAGCCAGTGAACGCAGAAGCAGGGACTAGGTTGATAGGTGAGTCTTGTTTGGATGTTGGATGGGCATCCGTGCGATCAGATTTCGGGATTCCAGAGACCGCAGAGGCGGATTTTGCGGAGAGTGACGTCGGAATTGAATCTTGTTGCTGAGGGGTGCGGAACGATATACTGCTCAATACCCAGTCAGTCAACGGATTGTAGCAGGTGAGCCAGTTGTGTCCTAGCATGACAGGCAGCTAGAATCAAGTGGTGTTACATACATAGCAACAACCTGATTTTCGCTGGACGGAAAGCGGATTGGCATATCAATAGCCTGTGTGATTGAGATGTTAGAAGTGCCATTGAAAATTTTTAGCGGGATTTGCAGAATGTTGTGGAACTCCAGTGGAAGCTTGGAAGCGAATGATGAGTCTACAAAACAGTGATTGGAACCAGAGTCCATGAGAGCTTGAATGTTAGTATTCGGAATAATGTCAGAAGTCAGTCGTATAGTAAGAGAATCAAATTTTGAAAGAGTGGAAGCATTGAGTCGAACCTCGGAAAGCGCACAGATGGAATCAACGCAGCTCTGGGTCTGTGTGGGGGTCTCAGAGCTGCTTATTATTATTTTGAATCCATAACAGCTGCATGTTTGGCCTTGAATTCAGGTATGCTCAGAATTGCGGAGGCTGCTCGAGCCTTCAATTGAGCATTAAGGGAGGTTGATCGTGGACAGTCCTTCGCAATATGCCTGGCTTTCCCACAGAACATGCAAAGGTTTTGGTCCATGCATCACTGTCTCTCCTGTTGGGCTAGTTTTCCATCTTTTCTGAGTATGTTGGGAATATCCAGAGTTTTTTGGAAATTCAACGTGGAGGACTGAGGTTTGGTAGAAGAGGCGGAAGCCGAACCATTGTTGTTGTTCATCCTCTTCTGCGATTGGTTCGATTGGGATTCTTGCTTGCCCGATTTGCTACTGTTGCCAGAGTAGTTATTGTTGGAAGTGGTGGCACGGTTGACCTCGCCTTGTCGTTCCCAATAACGGCTGTTGATGGTTTGCGTGAGTTGTCAGAGTTCTGGAAGTGTGTCGGCTTTGTCCTGGGTTGCAAGAATATCTTTAATATGATCAGGAAGTTTAGTATAAAAACTCCTATGAAGGGCAGTGTCGTCCCAATTGAATCTAGCGGCTAGGCAGTTGAATTCTACAATAAACTTTGTGATGTGTTGGTTGTCGTGCATTCGGAGATTGTCGAGTTCGATTTCCGCATCGCCGACAGGATCATAAGCTCCACAATTCTCTCAGAGTACCATTGTGAAGTCCCTATAGTTTGTAAGCCAGGGCAGGTCTTGGAAGGCGTCGTCATCTAAGAGTTCAGGCTCGAAAAAATCTAAAGCCATCCCTTTTAAAAGAGAGATAGTGTAAGTAACTTTCGCTTTGTCACTGGAAAAGGTCTGAGGACAGTCGTGGAAGTGGAGTTTGCATTGAAGGAGGAAAGGATGGAGCTTTTGGGAATTTGATCCGTCGAAGGTGTTGGGTTCACAGAGTTTGGTTTTTCCAGTTTGACCTTTATTTGGAGTTCCCATGTGCTTGGCTATCTGTTTCAAAGCTTTTAACATAGCCTTCCCCTCATCTTCTTCATCGTCATCGTCGTCCTCATTGTTGTTGATGTTGTTGTCATCACCAGGGTCGTCTTCCAGTTCATTATTTGGGAGGGTAGATCCGGGGTCTGTGATTCCGGTGACAGTACGGGATCTGGTAGAAGGCATAGTGAATGGATCAAGAGTTTCAGTTTGAATATACTGTTATAAACTAGATTTCTTCTCGTCAGATGTCGGAATTTGTTGGAATGTCAGAGTTCGGGGTTTGGAGTTGGAAATCGGAACGTACGGACATTGGCTTCAAATTATAGGTTGTGCCCTCTTGGATCCTTCGTGTCCTGGTATTTCAGAAGGTCGGGATGTCAGAGGAGTCAGACAAGATTGGAGAGTCGGATAAGACTTAGAGGCGGAAGTGAGAAGTTATCAAGTCAAGGTGGGTCAATATTCGAACTGACTAACGAGTACATGGAGGAGTCTTATATAATGAATTGATACAATCTGAATTGGAAAGATACAAACACAGAAATCCGAAACAGAGTGAATACAGGATCAGGGTAGAAGTAAATATGGACATAAGACCAAAGATGTAGATCTTTGATGAAAATGACTAAATATAGATGGGATGGAGATAAGTAAAAACAGGTGGAGGAAGTTGGAAATACAAATCAGAATATATTGGAGAAAAGCGGAAAAGCTGGGAATGAAGCTGGGTTCTAACAGGTGACATGGACAGCAGGTGGGTGTGCAGGGATGATGTGGAGGTTGTGGGGGCATTGAGGGGTGATGGGGATGACAGGTGGGTGTGTAGGGGTAAAGGGAGCAGCATGCAAGTGTATAGGGGCATTGGGGGCAGTATGTGGTTGAGTAGGGGCGATGCGGAGGTTGTGGGGGCATTGAGGGATGGTGGGCCGGCATGTAGGGGAAAAGGGGGGCATGTAGAGGCAAAGGGGGGTGTTTAGAGGCAAAGTTAGAGGCAAAGGGGGGGCGTGTAGAGGCAAAGGGGGTGTGTAGGGGCACAGGGGGCATGTATGGGCAAAGGGTGGGTGTGTAGAGGGGGCATGCAGGTGTGTAAGGGTGGCATGCGGGTGTGTAGGGACAACACGGAGGGTGTGTGAGCGTTGAGGGGCAACAGGGAAGGTGGGCAGGCAATGAGGGGCAACAGGGGCTGCACCATAAGTGTAAGAATGTAGATTCTTACAGTAGCATATATGCTACTAATTAGGGTATATAAGTCACCAGAGTGGCTTATGGATTGTATTACATAAGCCACCCACTAGGGGCGCCTGTAGATAGTGGACAACTATACAGTTGTCCACAGGTAATTACTTGTAACCACACGAGTCACAGACACCAATACAGTATTGGCATAGTCTGTTTAGTGTGAACTTGAAGTTTCTTACACATTTTTGACTGCCAAAAGTATTGGCAGCACTGCGATAACAAAAGATCAAACCAATCTTTTTACCCAAACTGACAAGTTTAATACTCGCCGGAATTCTTGGAAACAGTAGACAGACGTTTACTGTTTATTCTTCTAAATCAATAGAAGAACGCCACAGTGTGGCTGATAGATCATAGATCTATGACTTCGATAAGAACTCAAAGCCAAACATCCAGATCCGGAGAGGATCAAGATACGTCTGGAGCCACAGCCAAGGGCCCAGACAGGAGAGTTGAGCCTGCCCACGACGTGGACAGGCGAACGGGAATGCTGACGAGCATAGCTAGTCCTTGTATCACTACAAAGCCTGTAGCTTCCGACTCTAGGAGTCAAAAGCGAGTATCGGCGGATCTAAGAAGATCCGCACCGGAGGAATCAGAAATGGACGATATATCGTCCGTTAAGAGAACTAAAAGAACTTCAACTAGGTCAAAGTTATGATTGTCTCTCAATGAGTTGAGAGAGCTGCCGACTAGTGACACAGACAATTCGCTGGGGGTGCGAATGTCGCAGCTCCCACATGTCCAAGAACATCACAGATCGCCAAGTTCACCATCCCAAACCGGGACAATAGAGCAAGGATCAGCGTGCCGGGATGAAGAAACCCAGTGATTCAAACGTACAACCGGACACATTGCCTGGATGATTACGGCTCTCTTTGAGAGCCGTAAACACGTAGACACTACGCGTGAAGTGAGCCAGCGAGTGGCTGAGGCAGCTTGTGCAGTGGATGACACCGCAAACCAACTCCAAACACTAGGAGATGGTATGGAACTGTTAATACAGTCCCTGGAGGAGGAAATACAAGGACCTTTGCAAGGAAAGGCCCCTGAGCATGGCAACAATCCCAATAGGGATTGTGAAGTTGACCACGAAGCAGAGAAGGCTCACAGGAAGTGAGACAGACAGAGGATGCCACCTCTGTCTGGTCCGAGCACTAGAAGTGGTCCTCAAGAACCTAGTGCCATGATAGAACAAGACAGTGTCAGTGCGCGCCGGCATACTGAGGAGGAGATGGATCACGAGCTAGAGGCTTGCGGTAGAGAAAATATCTGCGAAGGAATTCACAGATCAAAAAAACTTATGATGAGCAAGAAGAGCTCAAAGCAGTGACCCAACAGTCACTGCGGGAGATGATGAAGTCTGATGCCAATAGCGTCAGTACCACAACTAGCACTCACGTTAGTCTTGAATGTGAGTTCAATCACTGGGATAAGATCAAACATAAGGCAGCACGACGGAAGCACTGTGCTCTAGAACTCCGTGCTAAACACACAGATAAACTTGTGAAATGGGTCACTGCTCTGCATGACAGAGGCCGATTCCCCTATTTTTGTCACCCTGACACCCCCTTGCTAACAAGGTGTAGTTCATTTTCTATCAAGTGCTCCTTTAAATAAGTCTATATTATTACCAGTGTTTGTATCCCATTGTTCTATGTATATTAATAAATTGGCGGTTATTTCTCCATCTTCTTTGTATATTCAAAGCTGTGTGCTGCTAAATGTAGGTTATCTACATTGCTCTCATATACCCCATTCTTATTTATTCCATGATGGTACTATACATCCCCTTCCTTGTCCATGTGCCTCGTTGCATTCTTGATATATTTACAAGCATTGCACAATTCACACCAAAATCTGTATAGTAGCAGTTATAAGGTGAATCCACTCTGCCCATACTCTATTCATAAATATATGGACCTGTGGCAAAGCACAGATGCCCCAAGCTCATTGACAAGTTCAATACCTGATTAGCTTTAACTAAAGGCTCTCCCAAACAATGCAAATGAGTATTTAAAGTTATGAAAGGATTCATGTATCTCAAAATGACAGATCAGTTTTCACACACCTATGAGAGCAGGTAAGTTTCATTGTATATAGTATCACATAAACCTTGATATATTTTTTGTCAAAATTTCAAGCCCTGTGAGAGGGGGGTGTTGTTACCATAGTTACCTATAGATATGGTCATCAAAGCTTCAAGGTCTGTCACATTTGAATTGTCAAAATGAACAGTGTCAGTAGCATGGTCACTGACCATTTGAATGCTTTGGGTCAGAATGATCACCATGACATAGTAGAGACATAGCACTGGCAAATCTAAGAAGTATTTAGGTTTACACACATAGTGAGAAATCCAATGGCTTGGCCACTTTGGATGTATATCCTTTTGACTGTCTTCTTTGATTGAATTTATTGGCAGAGGGTATGGTGAAGTTTGTTTGTTGGAGCTGGGGCCTCACCCATGCTTTCTCCATAGCAATAGTGTGTGTATTTTTATGAGCCACAGACCAGTTTGCATGCTCAGAGGCAATGTCATGCATTATGCAATGAACTAGGGGCCACCTGACCCATGATTGCACATCGTCTTTGAAAGAAGAAAATATATTGAAGGATACAGCCAGCTATGGGTTGTGACATGTTGGTTGTCATCAAGTTTTGATCAATGTGAAAAACTCAAAGTCCCGATGGGGACAAATTTGACTTATAAATACTGCTGACCAACAATCATAGATTTGAAAAATACAAGTTATTTTACAGGAAACTCTCATGATTTCCATACTTCCATCTAGTTCCTTCATTTTCCCCTATTGTCCTCTTCTCACTCCCAATGTGCCTGTGACTTAAAACCCAATCAGCACATTTGACAGTGAAGGCCTCTACCACCACAGGCGGCGATGTCGCATGCACACATTGGTAATAGAGGCCTGAGTACCTAGACATACTCTGGCACACCACTGGTGATGACGTCGTATGCACAGTGATGCCCATAGTGAGCTGTTTCATTCCACCCAGGTACTATGGAAACATTAGTCTGCAAGCTACCTTAGTATACTTTGCCTCTCTTTCACCTGCAACTAGAGATGCAAAGTCACAACTCAATCAATGACATGTATGTATGACCCACATAAAAATGATGAGAATCTTGCCTATAGATGAGCTCCAGGACATTTCAGACACACACACAGTCTGAATAGACCAACCATCTGCAGACCAATGATGTAACTGCAAAGTATTTGAATGAAAATATATGGGAGATTAGTAGAGAACACACTAAAACAAGCCAAGGGGATGGAGCTGATAGGTGGGGGACAGAGGTGGGGGACAGCAAGTAAAAACCACACAGGAACTGCTATGGTATTGCTCTGGAGTTGGTAAACAGAATGGGAAGAATATTAAGAACACTCACCATGATTATTTAATTTGTGAGATTGTGTTAGGAATCCAAGCACCGGAACCAAGAATCTGTTAGACCTGCATCAGTGAAAGATGAATAGCTGTGCTTTGAAAAGATGGAAACTGACACCACTGGAAGAATACCAGACAGTAAGCACAAGTAAAGAAAAGAAAGGAAACACACCAGATCAAAATACATGAAGGTTTGGTGCATGTGGGGCTGGGATCAGACTCTTGCCATGCTGTGCTGGCAGATCACATGAGGGAAAGGATCAACTTTGCTGACTATGCAAGAGCATACGCTCTTGCGTAGTTAGCATCAGTCACGTGAGCACTGAGCTGGCCAGGTGCTTCCTGCCATCACCGTCACCGTGCGGCACGATGCACACAACCACCAGGTGGCCAGGACACCGTCGTTGATGATGGTGTCACTGTGTGACGGTTTACATCACACCGGCATGTTCTCACTGCCACCACCACATCCGTGCCCCCAACACAGACCACAACTACCTGTAGCTCCACGCGGACCGCATCCACGCAAGGGGACCTTCAACAGGTCCCCCATCCACCTGGGACTGCGCATAAGCCGTCCTGCTGGGTGCTGTGACATCCGCACACCCCAGTGGTGGCACACGACTGAAGGGCAGGCCTGAACGATGCCCCACAACACCCCACAACCACCATAGATGAACCCCATCCAGGGGGAACGTATGCTGGTACATCCAATGTTCCCCTGCCTTGGCCAAGTCCCACCATGCGAAACACCGCAGATGGGCTAGGTCCACTGCCCCCTTCACTCCTCAACACCCGCACGCCTGCAGTGCCTGTTGCCTGTTGACACCCACATGCCCACAGTCCCCATCCCCTCTCGCTGGCCCCACCACACTCTCGCTGCCCCCCGCTGCCCTCTCGCCATCCCCACCACGCTCTCTCCAGCCCTGCCATGCTCTCGCCACCTCCACCGCCCTCGCGCCAGCCCCACCACGCTCTCGCCACCTCCACCACCCTCGCGCTGTCCCCATCACCCTCTTGCTGACCCCACTGCCCTCGCACCGGCCACACCTCCCTCTCACCGCCCCCTGCTGCCCTCTAACCCCCCGCCGCACTCTCGCCGTTCCCACCACACTCTCGCCAGCCCCACCGCCCTCTCGCTGCCTCCACCTCCCTCTCGCTGCTTCCACCGCCCTCTCGCTGCCTCCACCGCCCTCACGCCACCTCCACCACCCTCTCGCCGGCCCTGCCGCCCTCTTGCTGACCCCACCACCCTCGCGCCGGCCCCACCACCCTCTCCCTGTCTCCACCATCCTCTTGCCAGCCCCACCACCCTCTTGTGTGTCTTTTTGAGGTCTGAAGGTTGAGGGTGGGCTGGAGGAAAGAGGTGGATGCCCTGGGGGCCAGGCAACATTGCGCTGTGGAAGTAGTACCTCTTAGTACTGCTTGTATGTATGTAGAAGAATAAATGATATTATATTTCAGCATGCGCATTTTCTTGTGGACAGCAATGAAGTCACATGACAATAATCCCAACAGGATTCCTTGAGATACTAATATGACAAATAAAGCAAATGAGATAAAAAATTTAAAAAAGGACCTAGGAAGTCAGAGGGGTGGTCTGAGATAACACCCAGATAAAATTGGATGTTTTGTATCAGAAGGCCCTATGAACTGAGCAGAATAAAAGTGCCAAAAAAATGGTCATTCCAAGTAGAACCCCATCGGGACCCCAAAACCACCCCAAAATCCAAAAAGAGATGGGTTTTGTAGTCCGGTTGTATGGTTTTCTTACATACACTGTGGACAAAATTTCATAATCCTGGATTATCATGGGAAAAGGGGGATGATCTTTGCGAAGGGCAAAATGGCCAACTATAACAGCCGATTCTTTCCTTCATAAACTCAGGGAATCAGAACTAGTCGAAGAGGCATATACTGCCAGGATCAAAGGCGAGGCCTTCGATAAACTGATCGAGTCAGTGAGAGTGGCTCGATCCATCCTCAGTAGCAGTCATAGACTGAGGGATGCAGTTTTAATGGCTGACAAATGTCGACTGTTGTATCAGATTGACAAAGACATCGTCAATCCACCAGTGCAGCAGGACGTGAATACTCACGTCCCCTGGCCGCACAGGCAGATACAAGTGATACCGCATGTGGTATCACTAGCAGTCACGGATCCTGAACAGAGGATCCAGGTGGTAGGAGGAAATCTGCCTACATATGTAGATGGAGTCGCAAAGATGGTGCGAGCTGCCCTTGAGAAACACAAGGGCAGCGAGCCAGACAAATACGTGCTTGCCAAAGCCGGAGTAAAACTACCTCACCCAGCAGAATATGCTGGGAAAGCAGATCTCAAAGAATTCAAGAACTTTATCTCAGGGATCCTGAGATGGCTAGGCATGAACAGTCGATTGGGACCATACAGCACGGAACTCCAATTAAACCATTTAGGCACTTGCCTCAAGGGCGAGGCATTGGAGTGGTACACTTGAAATATCGAGCATCATGATCGAGTCATAATTGACTGGACCCTGTAAAGTGCAATCACTGGGTTACAACAGTGGTTCCTTTTGTGCACTCACACACAGGCATGTGTTGAATAAGTTCTACACAATTGTGCAAGGGACCAAAACCGTTCAGGAATTACTGAACGATGTTATGAAGTATGCAGTGTGGATGATACATCTGCCAGATGAGTATACGATCTGCAAATGGTTCATAGCAGAACTTCAAGAAGTGCTGCATCATGAAGTCTTAAAACTAGGCTACACGACAGAATTCAGTTCAATAACTGAGTTATATGAAGCCGCAAAGGCTGTA
Organism: Ramaria rubella; assembly: GCA_015039355.1. Taxonomy (NCBI): domain Eukaryota; kingdom Fungi; phylum Basidiomycota; class Agaricomycetes; order Gomphales; family Gomphaceae; genus Ramaria; species Ramaria rubella. Next base: position 255,385 of record MU134391.1, on the reverse strand, counting down.
GAGGATGTGTCTTGATATGACATCGGGTCATGTAAGATGGAGCCTAGCAGTGCTCACGCACCACAGGCAAAGCCAACTTTGACAACTAGTCGAAATCAGGCTGTGCCGAGCTCGTCTCGAGCTCCCAATACAGGAAGCCATTCTACTGCAAAGCAGACGATATATCGTCTGCCAAATGCTCAACCTCAAGCGGAAATGAGGCCAAGCGTACCCCAAACAGGGGTACAGGCTACGCAGAGAGCTGGAGCTGGAGCTCCTGTCGCTTCTCATCCTTCACAAATTCTGGAGGTTCAGGGGGTCAAGGACATAGCACAGAGATGACATGCTACGAGTGTGGACAGGTCAGGCATATCAAGCCAAATTGCCCACAGTGGAAGAATACACTGTGCATAGCAGGTGCACGGCTGGAAGAAGTGGTTGAGCACTCAGGGAGTGTTCAAGAAGGGGAGGAGGAGCCACAAAGTGGCGAACTAGACAAGCGAATGGACCTCCAGGATGACCATGAGAACGAAATCGGCGAACTAGTCACTGATTACCAGTCGGAGCTCACACCCTATCAATGGGATGATGATGATGATACAAGAACGCAAAGCTCCTATTGAGTGGACAGAGTATGTCCGCTAGGAGGATCAGATGAAGAAAGGTGGCGCAGACACCAACTACCACAATCAGTGGTGGTTTAAGTCGAAACAACGACTTCTGCATCCACATGGGAGTCGTGGACAGGACCATTGAGCCTGTCTATGATCATTGGTTCAGACCGCAGGATAAGACGCACCCCAAACAGGCATGTATAGACAACCAAACAATCTCCAGGTATTGGAAGATTGGTGGAGTCAGAGCCCACTGTCTACTAGACAGCAGGTGTGAGGGGGTTATGCTCTCTCCAGATTTAATATGTGCTGTAGGCATTAAGACGTTTGAACTCAAATGTCCAATTGGTCTACAGCTAGCATGTGTCGGCAGTAAGTTGACCATCAACTATGGAACGCACACCAACATCCACTTTGGTGAGCATAATATCGAGGAATACTTCAATATAGCGAACGTAGACTATTACGACACAATACTAGGAACACCATTCCTACATAAATTAGGGATATCCCTCAACTTTAGAGACGAGGGATGCATCTGTATGGGAAAGGAAGTAATTCCTAACCATGCAAATGCCTGGGAAGAGCAGCTGGACTATAAAAACCCAGCTGAACGCAAGACTTGAATCGCAAGTCTTAAGCCCAAACTGGTGAGCCACAAACCGTGACTCGCAAATGGCTCTTCATTGCACATAGATCCATCAACTAGCTTGCCATATGGGAGGCAAGACAAGGGAAAATGGAAAGAAAACCAAAGAAACATTGACGTTAGTCTACTCGACCAATGTACCGATGGGATTACTGTAGGATGTACTGGCACCAAGCAACCGTTATTGATGGCAGATGACTTTCCCAAACTAAGGGAAAGATGGGAGCTAGAGTATGCAGACCTCTTCGGAGGTGTGCCGTTAGAACTTCCTCCTTGGAGGGAGATCAACCACGAAATTAAGTTTGTAGATGAAACCAAACAGTTTCATCATCACTTACTGAAGTGCCTGGAAGCACTTCGAAATGAACTGATCGACAAAGTCGACCAGTATACCACCGCTGATTGGTGGGTATCAGTGTCTGTATGTTCTGCAGCGCCAGCACTATGCATTCCAAAGAAAAACTGAAAGCTCAGAACAGCGATAGACCTACATCTACGCAATGACAATAAGGTGAAGCATTATGCCCTTCCCAGACCAGGATATGATCTGGCATCACAAAGCTCGTGCCGTGCACCTGAGGTACCCACATTACGCTATCAACTTAGCTGGAGCAACCGGGGCGGTAGGCCCAACTAGTTAGATATGTTTCGCAGTAGAATTCCTGTACTATGGTTAATTCTACAAATATTTCGGCCTGAGAAATAACTAAGGTTTGGATGATGCATCCAAAACCCAGTATTTATGGTGCATCTAAAGTCAAATTTAAGACTCAATAGCATGTAAGAATGGTTTATACATTATTTGATTGAATATGATGTTATGGAGCATGGAGTTATGTACATGGCTAGTACACAGGCACACACAGCACCATAAATACTTTAAAATAACATAGAATGAGTTTTGTTAGTGGTCCAAAGTGACTGACACACTCTGACAGGTTTTTTTGTCAGTCACCAGGCAGAAACTACAGTGTGACATTCACTGGATCACCAAGCACATTAGCCAACACAGAAGAATGGTGGCTTGGAGTCACTAACAAAAATTATTCCATATTATTTTAGAGTATTTATGGTGTATCTAAAATTGAATTTAAGGCTCACTAGCATGTTGTAAAAATTTATACAATATTTGATTGAATATTTTGTTATGGAGCATAGAGCTTTGTACATGGTTAGTCTGTGGGAATACACAGCATCCATAGTGTTACTGTAAGTTTATGAAGGCATGGGACAGCCCTGGAAAATGGTTATCAATCGGCAACACCATCTTACTTGTCAAAATAAGTTTCATATTTCTTGCTCTCCACTCAAGCAAAAGGAGTTTAGAGGCCTCATAGAACTATATATATATCTATATATGCATTAAATGACCCTATAGCCATGTATAACTCACTACATTATTTGATACAGCTTGAAGAGCCCAAAAGCCTCTGGAACCAGAAAGTGTGAGGAGGTGAGGGGAGAAGAATTAGTACCCAGACCAATACCCAGGAAAATTATTAATATAGAACTCATGGAATAGAAGTAAACAATGAGGGGAGTGTGTCAGACACAAACAAAACAAAGGCTGGAAGTGGCAGGAGGCATAAATACCATCTGACACCTTCCAGCTTATAATATGCTTCCCCCCTTGGTCACAGAGCTCCAAAGACAATATAAAACAACTAAATAAACATTACTGACAGTTCCATAGGTTGGAGACAGCTGAAAGTGATACACAAAGCACTGGTGAGTTGCTGAGTTGCTGGGGAAGGATCTATAGGGAATAGTCCAGTCAGAAGGGGTCAACTGAGCTTATTGATTGCTTTAGAATCAAATTATTGTCAATATGCATAGAATATATGGGTTAGAAGCATCATAAAGGCAAGGACTCACTGGTAGTAAGGTGGTCTGGATGGATGACCATGAGCACCAGCTGCTGCACAAGCTCTAGTGAATGTAGGATTTCATAGAGTGACCAGAAAAAGACTGCCAAGCTAAATATCTTGATGGGGCAGCTATCTATGCTCTTCTGAAATTTTTCCTAAATTTTCGAGAATATTTGAGGCTTATATGTGAGCTCACTGCTGTTGACAGTGCTGGCAAGGGGCTGAATGCTAGCTAGAATTTATTTAAATAATTCTATGCTATTGTATGAATTTTTAGGAATTTTTTCGTATTTTATCTGCAATTTATTGGGCCGGAATTGCCCCAGCATTGAGCTCACTGTTGGTGACAGTGCCGGCAGGTGGATGCATGATGTGGGTGTCCATGGTGCCCGTGATGTTGTCAGCCGAGCGTTGTGGCAGCCGGGTCCAGACATTTTGATGGGTTTTGGATGCGTCATCCAAACCTTAGTTATTTCTCAGGCCAAAATATTTGTAGAATTAACCATAGTATAGGAATCCTACTGCGAAACATATCTAACTAGTTGGGCCTACCGCCCCAGTTGCTCCAGCTAAGTTGATAGCATAATGTGGGAACCTCAGGTGGTGCCGTATATTGATCCAAGCTTGACATGTCCGATGCATACGAACAAATACACGTAGTCGAGGAGGACATCGACAAGATGGCTTTCGCGACCATATTCGGTACATTCAAAAGCCGGGTTATACAGATTGGCGACTGTAACACACCATCTACATTTCAACGGCTCATGACATTGATTTTTCGTAACCAAATTGGTTGATCAGTCCACATATACTTGGACAATATATTCATTTATTCAAGCTCTATAGAAGAGCACGAAAAACACCTTTGAAAGGTGTTTGATATTTTACATGAGGCACATTTGTTCCTCAGTGGAAATCGATCCAAGATCGATTTGTATTCACCTCGCATGGAATGCCTTGGTCACATAATAGATGACAAGGGCATACATGCCGATGCAGATAAAATGGAGAAGGTTCAAGGTTGGAGAAGACCTCGAACATTTAACGATGTCCAATGATTTCTGGGACTTGTGCAGTATCTGGCACCATATATGCCAGATTTGACAGCATATACAACTCCCTTATCAGGAAGTGTGCGCAACAATAGGACGTTTCAATGGACACCCTTGATGGATAAGTGTTTTGAATCCATCAAAGCACTAGCATGTAAGGCTCCAATTTTGAAGCTTATAAATCATGCTAGTACAGAACCCATTTGGGTTGTGACCGACGGTTCCAAGTCTGGAGTCGGAGCAGTTTACAGACAAGGTCCAGACTGGACAACTTCTCATCCAGCAAGATTTCTCTCAAAGAAATTCAGTCCCACGCAACTGTGTTGCAAAACACATGAGCACAAGATGATTGCTATCCTTGAAGCACTTATGAAGTGGGAGGATAAGCTGCTAGGTCGCCAGTTCACACTGGTGACGGATAACAAAGGTCTCAAATACTTTGAGACATGACAGCATCTGTCAGACAGACAGGTGCGCTGGTGGGAATTTCTCTCCAGATTCAACTATACCACGGTCCATGTACCGGGGGTGGAGAACAAGGTAGCTGACTGTCTGTCATGCTACCACGAGAACAACAAGCAGGGTGAAAGTCACCCAGCAGAAGAATACGTCGACACGGATGCACAGCTAGACCCAGAAGGAGAATTTCTTCCAATGGATAGATTCGTAGAAATACAAATGGCCACAGCGCGACAGTCGCAATGATTACAAGATGTGACAGAGCAGCATGTCATAGACACGCAGCAGATGAAACAAGCAGGGGAAGAACCTTCCACACAGGTGGAAATTAATGAGGAGGACGATGTACTAGTTACAGCATTGGGTGCAGACTCAGAGAGTCTACGTTCACATGTAGAACATGAGTTTGACCTAAAATGAGCTGTAGCCAATGGCGATGGAACAGACCCAATACTCAAGAAAGTATTGGGAAATCCTGAGGCTCACCCTCAATTTGGGGTGAGAAACGGATTGGTTTGGACAAAGAACCAGTTCAATAAAGATGTAGTGTGTCTTCCGCAGGAAGTTTTTTCCAAGGGGAGGAGAATGGTTGAGATAATTATTGATCATGCACATAGAATAGTTGGCCACTTTGGGCAATTCAAAACCGATAAGTACATCAGGCAATCATACTGGTGGTCGGGAATGGCAGCCGACATAGAGTCATTCTGTGGATCCTGTGCAGCCTGTCAGGCTGCAAAGAAGGACAATAGATGACCAGCAGGGTTATTGCATACCCTGCCTATACCTGATAGACCATGGCAGTCTATTGGAATGGACTTTGTTGGTCCATTGCCAGAATCGAAGGGTCACAACTATTTACTAGTTGTGATTGACAGACTCACATCTATGGTGCATTTAGTGCCAACTACAACGAGAGTGACTGCGTGACAAGTCATGTGGTTATACCTCAAAGAGATAGTACACTTGCATGGAGTACCTGAGTCGATCATATACGATCACGACTCCAAATTCACCTCCATATTCTGGAGGGAATTGCAGCATATAATGGGCATGAAGCTGCTCATGTCCACAGCATTCCACCCACAGATGGATGGAGCGACAGAACAAGCAAATCGTTCTGTAGGGCAAATACTCCGCACAGGAGTGCAGAGTGATCAGAAGGATTGGGCTGAGAAATGCCCAATGGTAGAGTTCGCACTGAACAGCTCAGTCAGTGCGACCACAGGATACACACCGTTCGAATTGAACAGTGGATACTTGCCCTGTATTGCGCAGGTACTATCAGTGGATACTACATTCAGAGGAGTATGGCAGTTCACACAACAAGCATTGTGGAACCTGATTGATGCTCACGATGCAATCATCGCGAGCCAAGTACAGCAGACAGATACTGCTGATATGGGACACCGTCAAGGAACAACATACAAAGTTGGACAGCTAGTATATCTGTCTACAAAGAACCTGTCCTTACCTAAAGGATGGGCAGAGAAGTTAGTGCCCAATTATATTGGGCCTTATCCAGTTATAGAAGTGGACAATTTCATTTCTACTGTGAAACTTGAGTTACCTCCAGAGCTCATGGCTAGGAGGATACTACCAAAGTTTCATGCAAGTCTAATCAGACCACATATACCCAATGACGACGGATGATTTCCTCGTCGTGATGTAAATTATATGTACAACTTTGGGAAGGAGGACGAACCAGAATGGTTCGTAGATGAGATTCTGGCTCATCGCTGGACTAGTAACTCCAATCTGGAGTTACAAGTAAGGTGGACATTAGGAGATGTCACCTGGGAACCACTCTCTGCATGCAGAGAGTTGGAAGCACTAGATGCTTATCTAGAGCTAAGGGGAGTTAGGAAGCCACAAGAGCTTCCTAATTGTGCCTCATAGACACGAGAATGATGACGGTTGAGTCTTTAATAGAAGGACTCAACACGAACACAGTTCATGTCGGTGATTTGTGCAACGCAACGTCGTCACATGATGTTACGGGTGCACGTGCTTTGAATTAAAGCAACAATTTTATCACCACTTGCAGGCTCTTTGCCATCCACTCCTACACTCGCACCAGTGCGAGTGTATCAGTGAGACTACCCATGAATGCTGAAGCATCACATATACCTCACTCAGCAGAGGCACTCCCTAGTGCCTCTGAGCAATTCGCTATGCTCCAAAAGGAGCAAAGCTGGATGGTGCATGGTGTCAAGGACGCCATTGCAATCGTCCATTGCAACTCCTGCCAGGAGTGCAACATGTACATGCAGCACTTGCTGCAAGCCGCAGTTTTGCGGCTTATCAACCCTCAAATGCACAACATTGAATGCGCATTAAAAGTGGCCTGGCCACCATTACTCACCAAAATGGCACGTCCTTTTATTAAGGACACAGTAGCCTCCTACAAGGAGGACGTATGCGAGCTCAATTCAGAGCTCGACATGCTTCGCACTGCCCTCAATAAGGAGAGGCAGATTAATCGCGAAATGGTGGATAAAATATCTGCCATGAAGTCGACGCCATCAGTGCCGACTATAATCGATCTGACATTGCTGCCAGATTTGATGACGGACTCAGTGAGTCCATCTACGCCAACTACCAGTGCTTCACCGGTAGGAGGGTCATTCAGGATCAGAAGGTTGTTCATAACTTTATCCAAATGTGCATTTAATTTA
>MU134391.1:194466-241398 GCA_015039355.1 Ramaria rubella | reverse complement strand
ATGTAAAGCTATTAATTCTGATGTGTGATTGAGATAATGTACATTTAGTCTGCTTGTTTGCAATCTCAATACATGTGAATGACCCTCTAGGACCCAGTTGATCTGGTCACAAGACCACATCTAAACAGAGAACGCTGGTGGCGCCCTACCCAGTGTCACTGCACGCTCATATTGCTCCTGCCATCGGTGACTCACCTGCAACGCAGACAGGATTCTTGCCCCACCCTTTGGGCAAAGCACCACATCCCACGGCAGTGCAACAAGTTGTCGACCCACAGAGTGGTTCGACACCTGCCAGCTCAACGAGTCAAGATTCGTTGAGCAGCTTACGCTTGCGCGCACGACATTTACCTTGTCACGCAGCACTGTGCAGCACGCCATCATCAAGCATGCTGATTGCGAGCAGCGATTAGCGACTCAAACACCAGCGTTCAAGATTGCGCATGACACACCTCCCAATCTCAGGGATGTGTTGCACACGATAGGATACTCCCCAGAGGGAGTATCACACGCTATCCATGGGAATGGAGACAACACCCTCTGTCTAGAGGATGTTGATGTCTGAGTATGGCTTAAGTTAATCAAGCCAAAGAAAGACAGTCTGGTCTTTCTACAAAATTTAATGGAACTGTTGACAGTCTGTGGCCAGTGGGCCAATCTTGCTGGTTCAATCTGGCAGCAAGATCGCTCGACAATGTTGTCTACCAGCATTGAGAAGGTGTTCGAATGGAAACACCCTCATGAGAGTATGTCTCTCGATGAGCTAGCCCAATGGCTAGGCACATACACGGGTGTAGATCCCAGTAGGGCTCTCATCAATATTGAGCCCTACTTCATGCGTAAGCAGAGCAAAATCTGCTATAACGAGACCACACAGAGGGTCCTTGACACTCATGAAGGCTGAACATTTACCAGCCTTCACATACCCATGCCCCCTCATCCCCCAGGATTTTGGGGACAACCGTCGACATTGGATGATGAGTCGTCACTCGACAGACATGGTGGAGGGCTTCCCTGCTTGAAGGCATGCTGACAACGGAACCTTCCACCTTGTCTGCTCCCCCGCTGACAATCATGATACTCGACAGCGCCTACTACACTACAAAAGACGCTCACTGCACACACGCCTATCATCATCAGCTTTCGCCAGACCATCATCTGCTGTGCTACCTCCAGTCTGCCAGACACATCATCTCCACACTCATTCTATTTTTCATCAATTCTATTTTCAATATGCCATCCAGCATTGCCGCCACCACATCCCATGACTCGTTTCAGATGACCGCCAAGTCAGACATACACATTGGACCACGCATTGAACATCCTAGTCGGTGTTCTCCCCTTGATGTTCATTTGTCCAGTCCTCCTCCACAAGTTGCACATCGTCGGTACTATCCCCTATATGTTGAATCTCCTGAAGGCCCATACCGAATATTCCCCTCATATCCTCCTTATCACATTCACGATTGCATATGGGGGTTTCGATCAAACCTTCCATGCTCCCTTCTACGTCATTGGTTTTGACCCAAACTTCGAACCAGTGAATGGTTGGCATTGTATCGTCCTCAGGAATAACTGGTACATCAAAGAGCACGGACCAGGAACAGAGATTTGCTATGGTTATGTGCCTAAGGACTTCGTCAAGAAGGGCTTGTCTTTGTTCCCTCTCTGGAAAAAATTCGTATCCAAGTGTCGTGATTGGTTCACATGTTTCTGAGTCGTCATCAAGTCACATGACTCACTTACTCATCTTCGGAGATATTTGACAAGCAACTGGAACCCTATTGGACGGCTATGACTCATTTTTCATCACCTGACTCACTCGCTTCTTGGCTGTACTTCTATTTCCAATCGTTCCACATGGTCTATTGTCTGTGACTCACTTCTATTCTATTTCTGGCTTCTATTTCAAATTCGCTGCCACATTTCCCTTCATTTCTTCGACCGCCTGACTCAATTTTCCATTTCTTTACAAACCACCTTCCTATTTTGGTTTTCTGCCTCTAGCCGTTAGTCATTTCTCCTGTCTGCTGTCAACGACATCGTTGTATGGCATACTCGCATCGTTTGTTGTTCTGCTCATGTATATAAGGCCTGTTTCACCTTAGTGTACCCCAATTCACCTCTATCGGTTGGATTCACTCATCTAAGTCTAAGTCTAAGTCTAAGTCTACTGCTACGTCTACTACTACTACGTCTACATCAAGGCCAGCTTTGTCAATCACGTGACATTTGCTGTTGTATCTCATCTACGCTTACGTCAGCGTATTACGTCATCATCTTCGTCACTGCTACGTCCTCATCTTCGTCTTTGTTCTACCTTTGTTGCTGCTGATAGCAAAGTGCACTGAGCCAAACACCAGTGTAAGTAGCCATGCAACGACGACACCGCTACCCACTGTCTTTTGATCTATTTCCGAAAGTAAACCGACACCGCCTGCACCCGCTATTACAGCAGATGACACCACCATGGAAGTCAATCAATCTGACTCCATTTACTACGACAACACCGTCGAAGTAGCCGCGCAGTCGTCATTGACTGCACCTGCACCCATATATACTGATCCCCCATCAGCATAAAATCTCCCAAACCTTCCTGAGGTTTGGTCTGTGGGGAGGATGTAAGAATGTAGATTCTTACAGTAGCATATATGCTACTAATTAGGGTATATAAGTCACCAGATTGGCTTATGGGTTGTATTATATAAGCTGCCCACTAGGGGCGCCTGTAGATAGTGGACAACTATACAGTTGTCCACAGGTAATTAGATAAGCAAGCATAACTTACTTGTAACCACACCAGTCACAGACACCAATACAGTATTGGCATAGTCTGTTTAGTGTGAACTTGAAGTTTCTTACAATAAGGTGGCGGGAGGCAGCAGTTTGCCCTGCAGGTCTTTGGGGGACCATAGGGGTATGTCAGTTGTATCAACATACATCCCCCCTGCTGGCAAGTGTTTGTGGTAGTGTGGTAGGCTGTCATAGAGGGCCATCCAAGCCCGGACAGCACCGTTTGGTCATGTGCCACCGCCAGGGTGTGTGGATGTCTCAGCATGCAACAGCACAGCTTACATGCAGTCCAGGAAGGCTTGGGAACCTTTTTAAGGTCCCCTGGCATGCATACGGCATCTGAGTCATTGTGGCTGGGCAGTGCGCATTATGGATGTGGTCATGGTCATGGTGGGTGTAAGGGGAACCCCTATTCCCTTCTCTCTCTATCTATTATTTTGACTCCTTTTATCTTCATTTCCCCATGACCTTCCAGTTTTCCTCTCTCTTGCCATTCATTCTTCCTTTATTCTAGCTATGTCTTGGGCGCTTATTTAAGTGCTCAAATGTTGATATCAACATTGATCTTGCAAGCGCTCACGTATTGATCTTTCAGAGTTCATTCTATATTCAGTAGTGTAGTCACCAGTGGGATCCCTAGACTTCTCTCTTTGGATTCCCACCTGCCAGGTATGCATCCTTCTCTGTAGCTTCCTGTAAACTTATATATCTTTGGATTCCCACCTGCCAGGCTATGGTGTGATATTCCACTAGCCCCAGGGGTTGCCCATATAGTAGAAAAGTCTGCTAGCTCCCTGGACTGGTCACTGTCGCCATTGTCTCTGAAGCGATATCTTCAGGTGCATAGCAGTTCAGGACCCCTCTGGTACATTCCCTAATACTCCATCTACCTCTACCATGTCTACACCCATACTGGAAGACCCAAATCCCTTTGATTTCCAAGTGGCTTACAATGAGCTTCATCAGTGTGTTGCTGTTCTAGAGGTTGCTTTACATGCTAAGAGAGAGCAGAAGAATTATTGGCACAACAGGTTCAACAGACAGATGTCCAGGTGCACACCTTGAACCATGATGTTACTAGCCTTATGACTGCATCCCTCTCCCCTCCTACTACCCAAAAATGCGCCACACCTGCCACTCCCGCTGACTTCAATGGTGACAGGGAAAAAGGGTGAGGCTTCTTGAACTCTTGCAAGCTCTACCTCGCCCTGTGCCCAACTCAGTTCACCAATGATCATGCAAAGGTCCTGTGGGCCTTGTCGTTCATGAAATCTGGTTGCACCTCATCCTTTGCCACATGTATCTTCAAAATGGAAACTAGAACTGGTCGCCCTACCCATTCTACCTAGGTATATTTCAAGAAGGCCTTCAAATCGACAGTCTTCCTTCCCCATTAAGAAATTACTGCCCAGACCAAACTTGAGTCACGTCAATATTATCAGAATCGCCATACTGTTGATGATTATATCAATGAGCTCAAAGAACTGGTTGAGAAGTCAGGATATGGAGAACAGGCCTCCCTCATCATGAAATTCCATCATGGTCTCAACCCTTCTATCCAGAGCCAGATTGCTAATATGGTTGAGGGACACCCATCAAACGATGACCTTCCTGAATGGTTTTTGGTGGCTAGGACAATCTCACAAGCATGTGCTGCTAATGAAGCCTTTCAAAGTGCTTCACATGCTACACTGAATACTTCTACCTGTCCCTCCATGGTCTCTGTTGGTATTAACCGCAGAAACCCACACCCACCTCACCAATCAGACTCAGCACCACAGCTTCAGCCAGCCCTACCTGTCATTACCATGGGTGCCCAACCAGTGGCAATGGAGGTAGATGCCACTCGCCACTGCCAATCCAGTTCCCTTGCCTGTCATAGATGTGGAAAACAGGCCATTTCTCTCGAGAATGTCCTCAAGCCTTCAATGCTTGTACCATGACCGCTGAAGAGAAGGACAATGTAAGACAGCATAGCTGTCTAGTTGCAGATTGATTTCGGAGTCGTGTACACAATCACCCACACACATGCCGCTCACAAAGTACATCGTGTTGCCTAGACTCATGATTCCAAACCACAGTTCCCTTTATCTTAGCTAGTTTACCACTGATTTGTTTCTGAATATCTTTTTGTTCTATTTTCATATAAAATACCTCTAGAGTCACGAGAAATACATCATCTTTCCCCCTCTCACTTCCACTCGCCCGGCTCCCTTCTGAAACTACTCGAAAGAACTTAAAGAAAAGTTAGAAACAACCTGACAGTCTAGAAGGACAACAACGCTTACAATGAATGGATCACCCACTTGCTGTCATCTGCTGACCCTAGGGTCATAAGCCCTATCAAGGAAGATGGCCCAGAGCTTCAGGAAGAAGAAGAAGAGGATTTTGTGTCACGCAGCAGGTGAATAGTGTGCCCCTGCTGCCAACTCCCAATGGTTTTGCTCCATTGCTGTATAATCAGGTAAATGATGAATACACAGATTCAGAACCTGATTCCTCAACAATGGAGACCAAAATTCCAGACACACAACCCTTAACTCCTTCCCCATCTTGCACTCACTTCCATCATAAAAAAATGGGAACGAAATCTTCCTGCACAGTATGTCATTGCCTCCACCCTGAGCCCAAACTCCCTCTCTCTCTCAGTCAATGTTCAAACCACTGATACAGCAGAAATCAAGTTGGTTCATGCTCTACTTGACTCTGGTGCCACTGGTTTGTTTATCGACTCAGGATTTGGTCAAGAAAACTGCCTCACTGCATGACCACTCTCGCATCCTATTCCTGTGTACAATGTTGATGGCTCACCCAATGAATCTGGATCTATCACTGAAGTCGTTAATCTAATTCTGCAGTACAAAGGCCATTCAGAGAGAGCTGTGTTTGCCGTTACATGCCTAGGGCATCAACATATGATCCTTGGCTACACCTGGCTTCAAGACCACAACCCAGAAGTCAACTGGAAGTCTCAAGAAGTACAGATGACTTGTTGCCCTCCCCAGTGTCATACATGTCACAACATCATCAAGGAAGAACATCAGAAGGCCCTACAACTGTGCACCTGCCATATCAGTCCTTGTCCTATTCCCATGCATGATTCAGATGAATCAACAGCCAAAGAAGAACTCATCCTGAGTCAACAGTATGGGGGTGATTCTGAAATGGCTGAAGGCACATCTGATGAAGCTATAGAAGAGGATGACCACATTCTAGTTGCTATGCTCCCTCCCCAAGCTGAGTTCATTCATGCTTCTTCAACAACATCCCAATGCCTTGCAGAAGCTGCCTGGAATAACTCCCAACCTTCAGACACTCTTCCAGACTACCTGTCTGACTATGAAGATGTCTTTGCAAAGGAGTCATTTGACAAGCTTCCAGAATGCAAGCCATGGGATCATGCCATCAAACTAGAACCAAGAACCAATCCCCAAGCATCACCCAAGGTGTACCCCCTATCGCCAGGAGAACAGGCTGAACTAGACAAGTTCCTCGAGGAGAATCTACATGCAGGATGCATACGACCATCAAAGTCACCAATGGCCTCACCAGTGTTCTTCATCAAAAAGAAGGATGGTGCCCTACGGTTTGTCCAAGACTACCAGGTGTTAAATGCCATGACGATCAAGAATCGCTACCCCCTCCCCTTAATTTCGGACCTTGTCAATAGCCTATGAGGGGCCCACTACTTTACCAAGCTTGATGTCCATTGGGGCTTTAACAATGTCAGGATCAAAGAGGGTGATGAGTGGAAAGCGGCATTCAGGACAAATCAGGGACTATTTGAACCTCTAGTGATGTTTTTTGGCCTCACTAACAGCCCTGCCACTTTTCAGACCATGATGAATGACATCTTTCACAACCTCATCACTGAAGGTGTCATGTGCATTTATCTGGACAACATTCTGATCTTTTCAGAGGACTTGGAGAAGCACCACAAAGTCATACGCAAGGTGGTCCAGCGTCTCAGAGAATACAAGCTGTATTTGTGTCCCAATAAGTGCAACTTTGACAAGCCCAAGATAGAATACCTAGGTCTCATTATTTCGCATGGGAAAGCCAAGATGGATCCTGTCAAAGTTGCTGGTGTTGCTGAATGGCCAATGCCTAACAACAAGAAGGAGGTGCAGTCATCCCTTGGTTTTGCAAACTTCTACTGTTGTTTCATTGAGAAGTTTTCACACCATGCTTGTCCAATGTTTAACCTCCTTCACAAGGACACACCTTGGATGTGGGGACCATCTCAACAGGCTGCCTTTGACACAATCAAGAGATTGGCAACATCTGCACCCATCTTTGCATTCCCAGATGATGACCTCCCATATTGTGTTGAAGCAGACAGCTCAGACTTTGCAACTGGGGCTGTCTCTCAGCAATCCAAAAATAATAACAAATGGCACCCTATAGCCTTCTTCTCCAAGAGTCTCAGTCAAGTAGAGTGCAACTACGAGATCCATGACAAGGAAATGCTCACCATCATCTGTGCCCTTTAAGAGTGGTGACACTTCCTTGAGGGGGTGAGACACCATGTCGATATTTGGACTGACCACAAAAACCTCAAGTACTTTGGCACATCTAAAAAGCTCAACTGCTGTCAAGCTCACTGGTCACTCTACCTGTCTCAGTTCAACTACAATCTGTACCATCGCCCAGGCAAAATAATGGGCAAGTTGGATGCACTCTCTCATCAACTTGATCATGGCACAGGCTCAAATGACAATGAGAACTTCTCCAACCGGAACTCTTTGTCATTCATGCACTCAAAAGGCTGGAATTTACAGGCAGAGAGCATGACATCTTGAGGGATGTTCACAGTGGCACCAAGGAAGGAGAGCTTGAAGAGTCAGTTGCATGTGATGCCAAGGAGCTTCACAAGACCACAGGGAAGTCCATTGTTGGTTTACTTTCGGAAATAGATCCAAAAGACAGTGGGTAGCGGTGTCGTCGTTGCATGGCTACTTACACTGGTGTTTGGCTCAGTGTGCTTTGCTATCAGCAGCAACAAAGGTAGAACAAAGACGAAGATGAGGACGTAGCAGTGACGAAGATGATGACGTAATACGCTGACGTAAGCGTAGATGAGATACAACAGCAAATGTCACGTGATTGACAAAGCTGGCCTTGATGTAGACGTAGTAGTAGTAGACGTAGCAGTAGACTTAGACTTAGACTTAGACTTAGACGAGTGAATCCAACCGATAGAGGTGAATTGGGGTACACTAAGGTGAAACAGGCCTTATATACATGAGCAGAACAACAAACGATGCGAGTATGCCATACAACGATGTCGTTGACAGCAGACAGGAGAAATGACTAACGGCGAGAGGCAGAAAACCAAAATAGGAAGGTGGTTTGTAAAGAAATGGAAAATTGAGTCAGGTGGTCGAAGAAATGAAGGGAAATGTGGCAGCAAATTTGAAATAGAAGCCAGAAATAGAATAGAAGTGAGTCACAGACAATAGACCATGTGGAACGATTGGAAATAGAAGTACAGCCAAGAAGCGAGTGAGTCAGGTGATGAAAAATGAGTCATAGCCGTCCAATAGGGTTCCAGTTGCTTGTCAAATATCTCCGAAGATGAGTAAGTGAGTCATGTGACTTGATGACGACTCAGAAACATGTGAACCAATCACGACACTTGGATACGAATTTTTTCCAGAGAGGGAACAAAGACAAGCCCTTCTTGACGAAGTCCTTAGGCACATAACCGTAGCAAATCTCTGTTCCTGGTCCGTGCTCTTTGATGTACCAGTTATTCCTGAGGACGATACGATGCCAACCATTCACTGGTTCGAAGTTTGGGTCAAAACCAATGATGTAGAAGGGAGCATGGAAGGTTTGATCGAATACCCATATGCAATCGTGAATGTGATAAGGAGGATATGAGGGGAATATTTGGTATGGGCCTTCAGGAGATTCAACATATAGGGGATAGTATCGACGATGTGCAACTTGTGGAGGAGGACTGGACAAATGAACATCAAGGGGAGAACGTCAACTAAGAAGTTCAACGCGTGGTCCAATGTGTATGTCTGGCTTGGCGGTCATCTGGAACGAATCATGGGACGTGGTGGCGGCAATGCTGGATGGCATATTGAAAATAGAATTGATGAAAAATAGAATGAGTGTGGAGATGATGTGTCTGGCGGACTGGAGGTAGCACAGCAGATGATGGTCTGGCGAAAGCTGATGATGATAGGCGCGTGTGCAGTGAGCATCTTTTGTAGTGTAGTAGGCGCTGTCGAGTATCATGCTTGTCACCGTGAGGTCATCAGAGTGGGATGAGAAACATGGTACACTTCTGTCCTGTGAAAAGGTATATGTCCCCAATCAGCATGACTTACAATGTTGAATTGTCTCCCAACATAACATCACGACACTCGTATTGCTGGCCACACTGGACTATGCCTGCACACCAAGGCTCAGCGTCAACTGCCTGTTGGAGAACTACACCCTCTAGAGGTTCCTGAACAGTGCTGGGAGACAGTCAGTGTCGACTTCATCCTGACTCGCATGAGTGTGATGCAGTGATGGTCATCATGGATTCCTTATCCAAACATTCTCACTTCATCCCCACATTGACCACCATTACAGCATTAGGAGCCTCTTGCCTTTTTAGGGATCATGTCTGGAGACATCATGGCCTCCCCTTTCATGTGGTTTCAGACTGAGGTACACAGTTTGTCAGTGAGTTCACTCATGAGCTATAGAGACTTCTGGGTATTGAGGTAGCTGCCTCCACTTTGTACCACCCACAGACAGATGGACAAACAGAATGTGTCAACCAAGAGCTCGAGCAATATCTGTGTCTATTTGTGAATGAATGACAGGGTGACTGGGACAACCTCTTGCCCCTTGCAGAGTTCGAGTACAACAACCATGTCCACTCATCCACAAAAGAGACTCCCTTCATGCTTGACTCTGGTTGCCACCCACGGATGGGCTTCAAACCTTGCCAACAACCATCTAGGAAAGAGGCTGTGAATGAGTTTAAGCAACAAATGGCTGAATCCCAGTCTGAAGCCAGAGCTGCCCTAGTGAAGGCCAAGGAATACATGGCTCAGTACTATAATCATCGCCATGAGCCAGCCCCTACCTTTGTTCCTGGTGACAAAGTCTTCTTAGATGCAAGTGACATCAGCACCACTTGCCCTTCAAAGAAATTGTCACACCAAAACTTGGGCCCCTTCCTAGTAGAACAGGGTGGCTCCCATGCTTATTGCCTTTGACTCCCTCCCCAAATCTATGAGTCACCTACACCCTGTCTTCCCTGTGGTCAAACTCCTCCCAGCTCCCCCAGACCCCATTCCTGGTCAGAAAGCCCAACCGCCACCACCCCCAGTCCTGGTAGGGGAAGATGAGCACTATGAGGTTGAACAGATCTTAGACAGTCAGCTTCGTCATGGAAAACTCAAATACAAGGTTAGGTGGAAAGGTTATGGGTATGAGCATGATAAGTGGATCCCTGAGGCAGATTTAACAGCCCCAGACCTCATTGCTGACTTCCATTGCCTCCACCCAGGTGCCCCTTGTTGTATCCATGTAGCTGATTTTGACACCTTTTATCAAATCCCACTTGTGCCTCCCATAGGTGTCAGTGTGTCAGGATGTCACACTCTAGAAGGGGGGTAATGTAAGGGAATCCCTATTCCCTCTTCTCTCTCTATCTATTATTTTGATTCCTTTTATCTTCATTTCCCATGACCTTCCTGTTCTCCTCTCTCTCACCATTTCATTCTTCCTTTATTCTAGCTACATCTTGGGCGCTTATTTAAGCGCTCGAACGTTGATATCAATGTTGATCTTTTGGAGTTCATTCTATATTCAGTAGTGTAGTTAGCAGTGGGATCCCTAGACTTTCTCTTTGGATTCCCACCTGCTAGGTATGCATCCTTCTCTGTAGCTTCCTGTAGACTTATATATCTTCGGATTCCCACCTGCCAGGCTATAGTGTGATATTCCACTAGCCCCAGGGGTTGCCCTTATAGTGGGAGCAAAAACGTGCCAGCAACATCACACACAGTGATGCCATCATCAACAACAGTTGGTGTTGGATACTGCTTAGTTCAGTTCAGTTCAGAACTGGTTCAATGATTTGCCTCATTAGCCAATTCAGGTTCAGTTCACCAGTGGTTCAGTTCACAAACCGGTTCAAAAGTGTTTCTGAACTGGTTCATTGGCAGTTCAAAACAATTATTTAATTTAATTTTCATTCACCTATGTAATAATTAAGTACATGTGTAATAACTAAGTACTGTGGGGCCGTAACAGTGGTGGGGGCCATCACGGCCTGGGGATGGCCTGGATGGGGTAGCAGATGTGGTGGATGGCAGCAGGGACTGTGGTTGGGGTGGGCTGTGAGGGCCATGCAGGTGTGGATAGTGGTGAGATGGCAGTGGGTGGCAGTTAGAGCCACGTGGATGGTGGTGGGGGTAGATGGATCATGGCGGTGGGGTGGGGGGGGATGGCAGCAGGGAGGATGGCGGCAGGGAGAGTGGATGGCACTGAGGGTGGCCATGCAGATGTGGTGGAGGGTGCTGGGGACCACAGTGGTGGTCGTCGTCGTTTGGTGGCGGCATGGTGGTAGAGCGTTGTGGTGGAGGGGGTGGTGGTGGGTGGCAACGATGGTGGTGTTGGGTGGCAGGGTGGGGTAGTGGTTGTGGTGGGTGGGGTGGTGGCGACAACGGCGGTGGTGGGTGATGGCATGGGGTGGTGGTGGTGGTGGGTGGGGTGGTGGTGGCGATGACAGTGGTGACAACAGTGGTGGTGGCGACAATGGCAGTGGTGGGTGGTTATCGTCATGTGGTCATCATTGTCATTGTCATCATCATTGAGGTTGTGGTGGTGGTGGTGGTGGTGGGTGGCTGCATGTACATGGCACAGTTGCCTGTGACATGTCATGTGGTTCCTAGCTAACTAGTGCTTGTGAACCAGTTCAGAACCAGTTCATGATCAATCCAAACTGGTCCAGGGATTTCGACCAGAGCCGGTTCAGGTTCAGTTCATTTACCAGTTCATGAACCAAATCAAACCTGAACTGAACTGGTATGAACCAGTTCGAACCAAACCAGATCCAACACTAGGTATGGATGTTAAAGTGCCGGATTCGACATAGGGGTCGGATTTGGTTGGAACTCTCCTTGACTGAGATTGGTAGTTGCAATATTCAGAAATGCGCGGAATATTGCATGACTCGGCAGTCGGAGACCCAAAGACTGATCTATATGGGTGTTGGCTTCAACTTATGGGTTGCGCCCTCTCGGATTTCTAGTGCCCTGGTATTTCGGATTGACTGGAAGTGTTATTGGGGTTCCAATTGGTCGGGTCTATTTGGAAGGTCAGTGCCAATGATATGTTGAGACTTATTGGAGATGACCGGGGGTTTTGGGTATTCGGGAATGGAATAGTCAATGCAGACAGAATAGGGGTAATGATAAATCAATATCAAGTAAGGGTTAGCTTTACTGGAAAGCGAGTGTAATCAAGGAGGGTTTTGGAATGTCAGATGAGGTAGGGTTGGAAATAATCAGAATAATCAGAATAATCGGAATACCGAACAAGGTTTGAAGGCCTTATTGCAGGTAGAAGTTTGGAGCAATGAAGTGTAATAAAGGTTTAATGATATAGGATGGGTGGGATATATCAGGGTGTTGCGAGTTATATTGGAATAACAAGGTGATATAACGAGGTATGTGAAGGATATGTGAGATATAAGAAAGAGGTATAAGATATACAATATAAGAGAGATATACAAGCTAAAGAAGCTTGATCAAGAGGAAATGTATTTAAGAACGTGCAGGATTCCGAAATCGGAAATGGAAGATAAGGATGCATGATACGGAGTTCCGAAGTCGGAGCGAATACAGAAATCAAGATAAGACATATGGGGATAATATCAAAATAGAATCATGACTAAGAATAATAAATGGGGACATGTCGGAAATAAGCAGAAAAGGGCTTATCAGAATACGTGAAAGGTTGGAATAACACAAGTCGGATCTGGGATCTAACAATGGATTGAAGACAGTGATGATATAGCTCTTTATTAGGCAAAATTGTCGAGAAACAATAACTGAGTCAGCCTTGTAGTCAGCAGTGCTTACTACTTATAAATCAAATCTGTCTCCATTGGGACTTTGAGTTTTTCTTGGGATTTTCACATCAAAACTTGACAATAACCAATCATGTTGCAACTGTAAGGGAATTATAATTCCCTTATATATATAATTAAGTATGTACAAGTATATGTGTTATAACATAGTTAGTATATGCATAGACTATACAATGTGGAGATAGATCTGGTCATGTCGAAATGTTAGGAGAGTGTCGAGGACGAATCACTGTTGAGAGTATGTTGTCATTGAAGAGAAAACTCTGAGAGGTGTGTTGGGCTGCCTAGATGGGAGTAGGAGGACTGCTTGACTAAGCACAGTCTCTCTCTTGGCAGAGAGTGTTGGAGCTTACTAAGCTCATACCTCGCTAGGTTTGCAGTACTCAGTCGATTGTTACCATTCGGCATATCGGCAAGTGCCCCAATCACATCGACAACGGTCTGGACGAGGCTTGGCCACAATCCCCCGGAGTACTGCTGGTATTGTCACAGACCTATGGATCCAAGCGCCCCTAGAAGAAACGCCGGGGCACCTACACTCGAAGAAACGGTACAAACATAGAGATAGTTTGTGGATAGGAGGGTATGATGTAGGAACATGACATGGAGGTGGTAGACATGACGGTGTTTGGAAAATGGTTGTGTGAGTGCCGTTCTGATTGAACTGCTGAATGTACTGGATGAGATGATGAGACATAAACCCCAGTGAAAACCCCCACTGCACGGAGCTGCTGGGATCTGAGTCAAAATGTAGATTAATGTCCAGATCTGATAGACACAATGTGCTTATGTTGAGAACTGTGAATGAGCATATCAGGAATGAATTTGACATGTAAGATGCATTTTTGTGTTTTGCAATTGTGCAATTGCACATGCATTGTATAACATTTTTCACTGCAAAATGATGAGTTTGATCACATGATGGGTGGGTACAGGAACAGGTAGCCTGGGGAACAATGAACAGCTTCAAGCAGCATGAGGCAGATTGGACCAGCATGTTCAGTATTATTTTTGCACAGTTTTTTTTTTATGCATATTCAGCCAGATAGGATGTACTAGATAGTTAACAATTCAAGCATACTACACCAGTTCCACCCC
This sequence comes from Ramaria rubella, assembly GCA_015039355.1. NCBI lineage: Eukaryota > Fungi > Basidiomycota > Agaricomycetes > Gomphales > Gomphaceae > Ramaria > Ramaria rubella. The sequence goes on along the minus strand of MU134391.1, from coordinate 227,396 downwards.
ATCTGTGGCCATGGTGCTAACATATTGGAACAGTATTAGCCAGCAAAATATCTGGAAAAGTCTATTTTCACTGTCTGGAGCTGTGGTGCGTGGGTGAAAACGGGTCAACAGCTGGGAACAGATCTGGACAGACCCAGACAGACCCAAACAGATACCAGCAGTGGGGGTTTTCACTGGGCATAAATGTGTAAACATGGGGGAGTCAGTGCACAAGGAACACAATTTGGGTCAAAAAATTATATAGGCGAGGTCCCCGAGCTTTGACTCTCACCCTAATTTCGAGAGATAAGTTCAGCGTAATGGTGTATAGGCAAAAGTTCTGACTCAGCCCCAGTGAAAACCCCCACTGCTGGGATCTGTTTGGGTCTGTCCAGATCTGTTCCCAGCTGTTGACCCGTTTTTGCCCACGCACCACAGCTCCAGACAGTGAAAATAGACTTTTCCAGATATTTTGCTGGCTAATACTGTTCCAATATGTTAGCAAAATGGCCACAGATGGGGTGGAACTGGTGTAGTATGCTTGAATTGTTTACTATCTAGTACATCCTATCTGGCTGAATATGCATAAAACTGTGCAAAAATAATACTGAACATGCTGGTCCAATCTGCCTCATGCTGCTTGAAGCTGTTCATCGTTCCCCGGGCTACCTGTTCCTGTACCCACCCATGTGCTGCATCCCACAGAATAGCGCTCCTTGACACAAATTACAAGCTGAAGCTGGATAAAGCAATGTTGAGTGAGAGGGTGTTGGGGTCAGTGGTAGTATGCTCACCTGGATCATGCCATGATTGAGAGAGAACGAGTGATAACATTATGTAATTGAGGGTTGCCATGTTCAGGTCAATGCCCACATATTCTAGGAAGAAAATTGCATCAGTGTTCGACCATAAGTTGTTGCACTAACATACCTATCACCAAAAGCAGGACTGATGCGTTGGTGACACTGTGCAATGTGTCCAAGTCTGGATGCTCGTGTTGGTGGCATTGACAACTGTACTGGTAGCCTGATCATCGTGTCAGTCAGCCACAGTCAACATGAATGTACCTTGGAAACCCACAGTCACGAAACCCAGGCCGGTGTGGTGTTCACTCTCAATGCCTAGGGGGATATTTAAGCATGCCCTCGATACCAAACTGTAGCTTACCTACTACTTGTTACAATACCAGTACTTTATTGTTATGAAGATAGGCGGGAGACAAGTGGGAGACAAGTGGGAGAGGTTGGGAGAGGTGGTGGGGGAAGACAAGATGGGAAGACAAGACAGGAAGACAAGTCAGTTGAACCCCAAAGTATATATGTGGTTTGAACACGTGATCGAACTCATCATTTTGCAGTGAAAAATGTTATACAATGCATGTGCAATTGCACAATTGCAAAACACAAAAATGTATCTTACATGTCAAATTCATTCCCGATATGCTCATTCACAGTTCTCAACATAAGCACATCATGTCTACCAGATCTGGACATTAATCTACATTTCGACTCAGATCCCAGCAGCTCCGCGCAGTGGGGGTTTTCACTGGGACTCAGCACTTGCATTCACTCGTACCACTCTGCTCAACGAGTCGCTTAAGCATCGAACAGTCTACATCCAGCAGGATGCCGGTGATAAAAACTTTGGGCTGAAAACCCCCCCAATCGGTAAAGACTTAAATAATGTGGTGACTTACCGCTAAAAGACTTTTCAAACTCTGACTAAATCTGTTTCGTTTCATTGAAGTTAAAATTTTCATTTTTATCATTTGATAGTGTTACATTGAAATGAGGAAGGAGTTGGGACTAGCCTGGACATGAACTGTAATGCCACTAACAGATATATATAAAGAGTAGCTGGGGACTTAGAACAGTAGCGAGTTGATAAGATCAAGCCCTTGGCCGGTATGCCGAGTGGTAACAATCGACTGTGAACTCTAAGGAGTTCATAGGTTTGCTCACCCTGATGTTACACTGTAACAATCCTTTTAGAAACCACATAGTTCACATAAATACAAGCCATAATAGTGAGCAATGATCCTCCGAAATCTCTTAAGTTCCACATCTTTGACAAAGAGCATACAATGACTCTACATCCTTCAGGGAATACTAGCTAGGTAGCGCGCTCTTGCGGCGTCGGCCTTGCCGTTATTTGTTTACAATGGGTAGGCTTTGACGAAACTGGATGCGTCATAGTTCAAAGCTCTAACAGAGGGGCATGTACTACTCTTACGCTCCGCAGATGGCACCGTCCATCCAGCCATTGTGTTCCTATGATCATGATAGTCCACATCGAGCATGAGTAGAAAAGATCACTGTAAAAACAATGCCGCACAACGAACAGGACCGTGTCACAGTGCCAGTCTACCTAGTGCAGCTCACCGATATGTCCCCTGTGCTAATCTTTACCAAGTCGGATCTGAATCCTCCTCATCAGACTAGAAAGAAAAAAAGCAAGCTTAGAAACATGCCAAAACATATCAATATACTTACGAAGTACTCTTCCCGCTCAGTTCTCTAGCGTGAGCTCACGCCTACTCATGGCCTGTGTGAACTTCCATTGAACTGGTTGGGGATGGTGGGGCTTCTTCGGGTCGGGCTTCTTCTGGTCGGGCTTCTTCTAGTCGGGCTTCTTCTGGTCGGGCTTCGTCTGGTGGGGCTTTTGTTGGAGCGGAAGATTTCCATGAACCCCGGAATGGACGCGCGAAGCGCTGCCCTGAACCCTTCAAACCCCCCAACAACCTCTGTGAACGCGACGCTGTCCGAGTTGTTGAAACAGGATCGGAGGTTCCAGGTGAATGAGGATCGGAGGTTCCAGGTGAATGAGGATCGGAGGGTGAGTGCTTGCAGACAAGGGGTCAACCTTTGATGGTAACGTGACAGTATGAGGAGTAATCACCACATGAGCAGCGAAAGATTTTATCCTCTCAGGAGCGACGATCTGAGGTGTTTTAGCACCAACATCTTGGAGAACATCGCTATCGTCTAGTTTCTGAGGAGTATGAACGGTTGTGAGCTGAGGTTCCTTCTTAGCATCAACAGATTTACGTCTACCTTTCTGGGGCCACCTCTACGCTTGAGGGTACGCGTCAAAAGGCCGTCATGCGTATCAGACTGTCACCCAAGTGAGAACTGCACCAACAGAAAATATGTCATGGATCACGCTCACAAAGGACTCGCGCGCATAAACGTTTGCTACCTCGCGCACAAATAGATCCTCGTCATTCTCATCACGTTGAGCCACCTCGCTCCAAGCTGGAATGGCAGCGCCGACACCATCTTGGGCCCGACGTGCAAGCGAGTAGCTGCAGAATTGAATCAGCACCATAAACGATACAGGGAGGAGTGACCATTAACGCACATTGGGGCAGAGACGGCAACTTGGGAAGCTGCGAAGAGGATGGAAGTGATAGCGATAAACCGCATTGTATGTATGTCAAAAACTTGAAATTTCAAAGGAGGGTTGTGAAAGAGGGTAAAGAATAAAGAGCGATAATTAACGAAGGAAAGCTAGTGATAAGCGGATAAAAAATGTCAGAACAATAAACACAGCGAAAGAAGTTGACCGCATACCGCACAGCACTGTAGAAAGAATAGTTAAGAGACGTGTAGGAACATCCTCTTTATATTTTTTTGCGACTGGGGTCACGGCACGACCCTGGACCAAATTACCAACAGTCAGGCGCAGGGAGGCACAGGGCTGCACTAGGTCGCAAAAGCAAGGCAGTAATAGCAAGCAACGGAACTTATTAAGTTAGTCCAGGTTAGCTAGTCCTCGATTTTGAGATTCCCACGTTTCCCTCGCCGGCGAAGGCCAAGTTCGCCGGGTCGCAAACGTTATGTACTTACTATGTAGTCCTCCTCAATTCTAAGATTCCCTAGTTTCGCAAAGCTACAATTCGACCAAGTTGTGGGGATGCCTGGGGACGCCCGGTAATCAGGCGGGCCATTTCACCGGGTTGCAAAAACCTTGCAGGCTACCGAGAATAGCGTGATCGGCGTTCCCTCACCCACCGGTCATCAACCACCGACAACAGAACGTCGTCCGTCCCTGCACTAGGAAGTTATTGGTGAGGGTGATGAGGAGACTGGTGCAGCAGTCTCCTTTCTCCAACCTAAGGCGCTGGGTACTGGTGCATGCTGGTAGTGTCAATGGCAGTAGCTGAACGGCTTGCGATCTAAATTGAGTGCAGCTACATACGAGTCAATTGCGATTCCCGAGTTTCCCTCGTCGGCGAAGCTAGCTATCCATCAAGTTGCGGGGATTCGCCCGGTAGTCAGGCGGGGCCTGGCAAGCCACTTCACCGGGTCGTAGTAAGAAAACCTCTCGAAAAGAAACACCTCGCGAGGTGTTTCTTTTGTCTTTTCTTTTCGGCCAACAAGAATCGAATGTTGTCAACACCCATACTCAATTTTGCAGTTCCCACATTTTTCGTGCTTAGTTCTGCCTAGCTCGGCATGGCCCCAGTGCCCGGTCACCAAGTTGATGGGCTCACGGGAACTTTTGAAATTGAGCATGGTTTCCCGGAGGGTCATGGCCGCACCACTCGCGATTACGCCGTCGCATCCGTCTCTTCTCGCTCGAATTCTCTCTCACACTTCGCGGACGCGGCAGGTTACCACACGATGCATCTTCCCAACAAACGTGTACCACAAGTCCCGTCAACACCACAACTTGACCAGGCTCCACTACCTCCTACAGTGGCACGCGGGTTTAGCCCAAGACTCCTGATCACTGTCACGGGCCTCCGCAGATCGTCGAGGCTCAGTCCGTCACTCATACCTTAGCACCGCACACCCCGGAGCCAACGTCTATCCACCCCCACGCCTCCGAAACGTACCGACTCCACCCGTTCTCGCGATGTTTCGAAGTAAAAGAATCGAACAACAACGAAGCAACAAAGAAAAGAGGGACTTCCGAGGATCCTACACCACATAACGCTCTAAGTATGTACATCATGTCTTCTGGACCGTAGACTGTGCGCTCTGGATTCTCTATTGGCCGTAATGTCACTCCAGCGCCACCGTCGCCTCGCGCCACACAGACCAACCATACATTCGCACCCTCCGTACACCCAATCCCCAGACCCCCAACCCAACAACACCTTCCATTCCATCCCACCTCCCTTCCACCCAGTCCGGACCCCATCCCAAATCACAACACAACACCACCCCCTGGCAGGACATGGGTCTGGCTTTGTGGGTTGCTGGTAAGGTGTTGTTGGCGTAATGTTGTTGGTATGGTTTTGGTATTGGTGTCCGCCGCCGTTGCATTCGTGCATGCGTCGATGCAGCCAGCCATGGTCGTCACCGTCAGCATCGCGAACGTAACTTGGCCGTTTTGCTGGGATGTTGAAGTTGGAGAGGGTGGAGGGCTCAGGCAATGTTCGGGTGGCGGGATGGGACCACAAGCAGGCAACAGGCATTATGCAGTGGGCAGCAAGCAGTGAGTACAGAACAACTCAGGAGTCAGCCTGACACGGAGACGCGGAAAGTCACACGGCTCGATGTGTACTGGTACTGAGCGTTGGGCATCCAGAACCGCTAACTTGCGTTGGGCCTGCGGGAGGTGGTCATCAGCCCCCGCGTGCACGAAGAAATCACTGCTTTTCATATGTGAATGGTCAAGGATTCAAGTTTGAAGTGAACTTGAGATTAGAGTTCATTGTTGGGGCGACAACATTCTGGCAGAGGTTGAGGTGCGACCAATCAGCATTATGATGAAGGTAATCCTAAAGGTGAAGCTGCAGGGTTGATGAATGTAGGAAGGGGGCTTACAGGCGTGGACACGCACAAGGAGTCAAGCGGCCGACTTGGATGGCATATAACATGCGACGCAAGGGGAGGCAAGGACGCAAGGATATGAGGACGTGAGGACACAGTTTGCCAGGATATCGCTCAGTGTTCGGTATTCAAGTGGTGGTCCGCAGTGCTGTACCCCGCACTCATCCCACTAAAATCCTTATCCTTATCCTTGTTCTTCCCCAAGTCGCGGTGAGACGTCCCACACCCAGACTTTATGTCACCCCATCCCAACCCAGTCCAGTGTTCAACGTCAACAACAATAAAACAAACAGTATTCAAGGAATATGAAGGCTCTGCAGATAAATGGCAAGACTTACAACGTAAGCACGTGAAATTCGTAGTAATTACTCTAAAGTCACGAATTTATTGGTATAGCTACTGACAATCTGTCCGAGTAACAAGCCATACTGCGGGCCGCTTCCGAAGAAAGAAAGAAACACATTTGTAACATTCATACATGGTTCTAAACTATCCATTCTTTGGACGCCCTTCGTCAAGCATAGCTAACTAGTCTATATCAGAATTACGACTAAAGACCAAGGCCTGAGAGCGGAAGGCCCGAGAGCGGAAGGGTGCCATTTCCAAGTGTCGTGACACACGCAAGGCAATCAGTTGGCTATAAAAAAAAACAAATATGTTTTTAATACGCTAAAAGATAAATTGCCAATGTGGACTCTTACTACTGTGGTCAAAGAGAGGATACAACTAAGAGGATCTAATTCTAATCGGAGTGTAATCACCATAGAAGCCTGAGTATACTGCTTTTATAAGCTTAGACACCACTTACCACTAGTAGCATCAGCACAACCTTCAACGACACCCGCAAGGCCCGTAATATCAGTCAGGCAAGCTGTAAGAGAAATTCAGACGGCGGCAGGTATCGGCTCGGATTATAGACGTACCACAATCACTGAGTTGTCTTTTGCTGAGGGGTACTACGCTAGCGGTGACGACGACGACGACGCTGAGCAGCGCATAAAAAGTTCTGAGCGGGGCCATAATATTCGTGATGTAGTGGGCTGGGGGGGAACTTGAAATGGTCCACTGGTGACTCGAGAATGTCACTTCAAGGAATTTATAGCCTTCGTTTCGGAAGAGCCGTTCATCAGCTTGCCAGCTCAGCAGCTTTTTTTTGGAATCCAATGCGAGAATAATAAGCCTTAAAACTGTGACACAGATTCGTCAGGGCGAAACTTACCAACACTGGCATTACCAGCGAAGTGTTTTGACTTCAAAAGATACGCGTACGGCGTGCCACTGTTATTCTCACATAGAAAATTAGGTGTTGCAGCCATATAAGAGTTAGTAGGAACTTGTCGATGAATGGACTCGTGTAAATTGAGAAGGCTGCGCAAAGTATAAAAGGGAACGGGGCTCCGTTACAGTCAGAAGCGCATCCTTGAAGCTGACAACCAGTTCTATAGAGTTTAAGTACCGTTTTGCGGGTGAGACCTTGTTGCGATGAACGTACACGGTGGGCAATCGGTTTACTAGCATCACGTTCACCAGATTAGACCGCTGCAGGATTGAGTGTGTCGATTCGTCACCTTTTTGGGCTCCAGACGCGTCCATGTATATAATGAAGCGTCGTATCCAAACCTGCTGGCCTGCTGAAAATGAAATCGAAACATCATATATGATGTCAGCCGGGCCCTCTCGTGGGTGGACTGGTGGATGCAAAGTTGGAAACTTCCAAAACTTGAGCTTGAGCTAGCTGGCAGGCAGTCAGTGCACGCGCGTATGAACACACGCCGAAGAAAATGACATGACCCTTGAAACAAAATGAGGAAAGATAATGGTATGTCCAACAGATGCAGTTGAAAATTATCCACATTCGGGCCTCCGTTCCCCCCTTTCAGATAGTCGCGTATCCGACTCAAACGCCAGATATTGTATACAAAACCTAGGTAAAAAAAGGCCTAAAAGAGAGACGCCTCCAAATAAAGTTCTAAAGGTAAACGCCTTAGGTTTCTACATTATCATAACCTCCACTACTTTTTCTTTTTCCCCAGTGATAGTATGCCTTTCCGGGTACCTGCGCTCAAAGGATTAGATGACAACAGGAGAGGACGCGTCTCTGATCGTTTTCCTCCCTGGCGTTTATCGCGCGCACGACCTAGTCCGGCATTGAGAACGGGCGACCCGCTGCTCCGCTCCATCTCCTTCAGCACCTGTTGAAACCGCAGTGACCACCATCCGCGCTCCTCCCGCTCTCCCTGCACAAGATCCGTCGGTCTCCCCTTTTTCGCTTCGCTTAGCTGCTGCGACGGACTCATCGGAAGTGGCAGCCCCGATGCCAGGATCGACATCACTGAATTCTTCGTGTCCAGCTCCAGATCTGGCGTCCCACCACTCGTAGTGGAATTTCCGGCGGTATACGAAGGGAATGAAAGGGAGCGCAGTGTAAATCGGAAGCAATGCTCAAATGCGTCTAGCCACTTTGCTCTGGCTTGGGTGAGCGCCTCGAATGCGCCATCTGCGCTGGAAAGTTTTTCTTCAGGGATGGTGAGGTGTACTGGGGTCGAGGGTGCTCCGTCTGCCAACAAACCCGTCTGTAGGGCTTTTGGTGTCATTGGCATCAATTCCAGGGTGATGAGGTGGTCATGAGATGCTAAATGCACAATTTGAGCTCGAACAGACAAATTGAGGAAACAAGGACTAACTGAGCTGCCCTGTATGATCAGCCACGCCCAGAACACGCGATACACCAATGTCCTCGAGCAGTTTCCACGTTTCCTTGGGCTCCGTTGCACTTTTGGGACTGCGGAGAAGGTGGTGTCGTTCAGGCACTGGCGTCGTCAGAACCACCAAATCGGTGAATACGAAAGCATAGACTGAGCTCTCCTTTACTCTGTGACGGATAGACCCTCGTAGAGAAGAGGATCTCGAGCGGTTTGGGGTTGCTATTCTCGACACCCCAGGCCGACAGTCTTGCCGCGGAGAATCATGAGGCCAAGAATCCTGTGACTTATCTGATGATGTTGAATCCGCTCGAAGAAGACCAAACTCTTGTTCGGAAGGTATCTGCTTGCCTGTACCACGGGCAGGATGGTACGTCCAGTCTCCAGTAAAAGAAGAGGAATTAGACGAGATGGACGTCTTTCTGGATAGTGATGTGTCTTGAGAACTGCCAGCCTTGGAAACGTCGGAAGCAGAGTCCAAAGCATGCCGTTCTTTGTCGCTCAAGATTATACGATGCAAGAGACCCTGCGCAACCAGCCTACGTTCTCTTCGCGCCAATTGAAAACTAGAAGGTATGCCCTTGATGCGGGATGCCAGGTTTTTTACGAGTTCATACTCTTCCTCGCGCGCTTTGACTTCCTGCATGACACGGATGATCATATCCGTAGAATGCAGTAGAGAGAAGGTCGCCAGGTGATCTGGATGGTTCCTAGGTGTGAGCTCCCAGAGTTGCTAGACGGGCGCGGATCAACTAGTAATCACTCGAGTGGAAAGCACGCCCTACCTTGAAGAACAGTGGATATTTCATCAAACGCTGCACAGGCTTCAGCAGAAAGCTCGGCAGGTTCATAGACTCGCATTCAGGAGAGGCTGTCTGGATCCTGACAAATTCTCCAAAATCGCTAAGCAGGTCCCTGCTCATTCCTTCGACCGCCGAGGTGACGCTTTCCAGGCGGACCAAATAAGGTTGATGGAGCTCAAGCCGTGGCACGAAAGGTCGCAGAGTCTCAGCAACTTGGATCACAACGGGGTATTGGGTCGCACGTGTAGCATGTAAGGCAGAAGAAATCTGGGAGTGTAAATGCATAATGTCGTCGAACCAGTCGAAAAGGCGGGTCACGTCCCGCGGAACGCCAGTGATCCACGTTTTATCTTCGTGACGCAGAGGCTGGACAAATAGACGTAGGATCAAACGGAGGCTTTTGACAAAGGTAAGCTCAGTCTCGCACAGCTCCCAGATGATTTCTTGCCGTCGCATCTCCGATGGGCCGTGGCGCTCAGCAAGGGAGTCATATGCGCCTAAGGGTAAAGTAGAACGCCACGTCCGAATCATAAGGGAATCTGAAGTTATTGGATTCGAGAGAAAATCATGGGAACTTGTTTTTCCCTCGAGGAAAGTCTGGGCACCCCTCTCTAGATATGAGTCTGAGATACTATCATCCTCCCCTTGTTCCGTACGTGGACTGTCTCGTGCGTCGGCCTCAACTTGTAACTTCTTAAATAATGCTTCGGCTCCACAGCTTAATGCTCCTGCAATCTCAAGGCCAGTTTCAGACAGTCGTCCACCACTAACGGATGAAAGTTCATTATCAGTGGCCATAATACTTCCCATAGATTTCTGGCTTGAAATGGAATCGACTCGCCGGGCAGTTATGGGAAAAGGCACTTTACGAGACAGTTCACGATCCTCAACTTGAAGAACTTTAGGAATGTTCGAGGACTCGGAGCTGCCTGTGAAAGTTATGCACTCCGTCCGATTGAAGCCCTCCCGGGAAGGACCCCTAATTGTGTGCCTGTTAGGTAGATCTGGAAGGAGGCAGGGGGCCCATTCGTTTCCAGTATGATCATATACTCGGCGATTCTCGTCGCGGTAGTGTGATTCCGAGGAAAGGGGAGTCGTCGATATCCTATGAAGACTAGCGACACGTGTGATCCTCGACTCGAGGTCATCACCGTCTGTAATTGGATGCACAAAGTTCGGAGTTGGTGGCAAAGGGGGTTCGACATCTTTATATGTACCTCCCTCCCCCTCTTCTTGCTCGTCATCTTCGGTATAGATCTCATCCTGCGAATCAAAATCTTCATCAGCATCGTCGTCATTATCATCTCTGAACACGGCTTGCGGCTCTGGCTCTTCCAGCAGGGAGAAGTCTTCACCGTGCATACTTAATCTAGAGAAGAATGTATCGTCGTCCTCGTCGAGGTCTTGAGCAGATTCCTGAACAGAATACTTTTTTGGTGTTTCAAATATTGTGTGCGGTGAGTGACGTTGGCTGGCAGAGTTTTCTAGTAATTGACTTTGCTGGTCATGTTTGTCTAGATTCAGACCATTTACAAGGCCCACCAAGGCCTTGCGCCTTCTTTCTTCGTGAGTCGCTAGTTCGGCTGCAACCTCATCAGGAACAATATAATTACTACCAGAGTTGGCAAGACTTGTCTGCGAGGCCGAGAGAGCCAAAATACTGAAGTCTTGAGATTGAGAACCATCATCAGCGAGAGAAATTGGTGTTTCATGGTTTGAAGATGAGGACGACGATGGTCGCTCATTTGCGTCTGGGTTACAGATCACGAGCTGACACTGCCGGGGAAACGAACGAGCAGAACTATCAGATCCAGTAGGACGGTGGGCGGCGGAATGCTCAGGATGTGATTGACTCGAATGCGGTATATCAGAACGAGAGGATGCCGGCTGCTTTCTTCCGAGTGCTTTATTGGAATGTCGAGGGAATAGTGAGGGTGACGACAATGTCTGGTTAGTTGAAGCTGCAACCTGGCCTTGCATTGGGGACTGTTTTGGTCTGCTCTAAAATCATACCAGAGTGAACGTGACACTGAGAAGGGTTGAGATACTGGACGAACCTGTTTTCGACTACTCGATGATTGTTCATTTTTGTGAGATAAACACTGTGCCTTCATCAGCGTATTGTTAGCTGTTATCTTTTCTCGTTCTAGTTGGCGGAGAGAGCAGTTATCGCCGAAAGCATCACTCTCTGATCTAGCTTCCTGCTTTTTCTTCAGCGAAGGTGTACACCCGTTAGATCGCGATAACCCTGACGAAATGGCGGCACCAGGGCGGAAGGGAACGCTCGTTTCCATCCCTTTCTTTGAAAAAAGCTGCAGCTCAATATCCGACCTCTCACCTAACACATACCCGTTTTCGCTTTTGATCGCCAGTCCATATTTTGGTTTAGAAACTGCAGTCAAATGGGAGTTTACATGCAGGCGTTCAGGTACCTTTATATTCATCTTTGAAAGTGATATAGGCGCGCCAGTCTCGTTTCGAGCACTCTGAGAGCGAAATGGGATAGGAATATAGCTGAAAGGGAGCTCCTTCGGCAAACCATCGTGCCTAGGTTCGGAATCACAGAACTGATTTTCTCGACTTTGCCCTAAACGACGAGTGACATCTTTAAGCGTCCGTGGACCCAAGGTTGGAGTTATGATTTGGGAACTTTGAGAGGGTGGCCTTGGTCGGAAAGGTGGACCCGGGATGGCGTCGGGCTCAATGATAGTTGTGCCGTTATGGTGATCTACAGGGAGACGTGATACACCAGATGCTCGAGTAAAAGATAAGGGTGACGGCTTCGTAAGCGGAGTGCCAGTGGCAGTGTTTCCATGAGGACGGAAAATAGGTGTCGCCATAGGGGCAGGAGAAGCAGCTCGAGACATGGAGGCTGGCAATTTAGATTGCTGCCGTGTCGGAGTATCAGGGCACAGTAAAGAGTTGGTAGCTGCTGCCTGGGTGAGCTGAGATTCTCGGAGTTCCGTTCTCAACTTGTATCCATGAGAGTCCTTAGAATGACCACGAGAGATAGAATTTATATCAGAAGGAACGGTGAGAGCATCGGATGAGGAGGGCATCAGAGATGGAGAACGCGAATCCGATTGACTTCTAGGTCTGGGGAGCAGAAATTTCGACCCTTGCACATTGTGTGATGACTGTTTGCCAGCACGGTCACTAGCGTCACCAGTGTAGTCTGAGTCTAGCAGCAGTGAGACATTGCCTGTATTCAGGTCAGACTCGTTACGTGGCCTCGCAGATTGGCTTCGCCTTTGCCTTCCCGCCTTCTTTCCGGACGCAGGGCCACTCTTCTGGCCGGATGGAAGAGGTACGCGTGGCACGCGAGGGGACAAAGACCAAGCATATTCATCATCCAGCTCAGAAGATCTAACAGCAATGTTGCTTTTGGCTCTACGCACGCGTTTAGTACGGCCCTCTTTCCTAGGGTTTGATCTGCTAGCTCCATTCGACGTGTTGAGGGATTCTTGTAGATCAGAATGTGGCGGAGAGTCATAGTAGCTATCTCGATGTTCTAACTCTGGGGAAGCGACCTTTACCGCAGAAAAGCGACGTGTCTGACGTAGCGAAGTCATAAAAATTGCGAAGCCCTTGAGCTGCCAGAGCTGGAAGAGTGAACGAAGCAAGGCTCAGTTATTTCGTAGGAGGCTCACCTCATTAGACAGATAATGTAGGACCAACAGACAGGAGACTAAAAGAAAACAACAATATTATGATGCGCCGCTGTCTTACGTCAAACTATCCCCTATGTGTGACCGTGATGTAATCTCTTACATAAGGTCTTTTAGAGGGACTCTCACTAAATTACCGTTTGAATAACCTTGTCTATCCATGTTCTACAAAGATAAAAATCGCAGGATTGTCTATCGGCCACTAAATGATGATATACAACAAAAAACTCTTCATGATGCCTTCGAAGTCTACTTTCTACGTCTACGAATCTGCAAAGTTATCAGGAAGACCTAGGTCTGCGAAAGTAAGGTTCTGGCATCGGGTCCATGTTAACAGTGAGCAGAAGTTTTAGTGATGCGGAAATACACACGTCTGCGCTCAAGACATCCTCTCCACCCTGCTGCAGAGATGTAACATCTGATTGGGCAGTCGCAATGTTGCTTGTTAGGGTTGAATCAGGTGTCGTAATTGCTGCAGTCATCTGGTTCACGGCATCACGGGCTCCCTTGATTCCTACAGCGACGGTTTTCTGACTATTGATGTTCGTGTGAGTAGTCTCCTCCAGCCTGATTAAGATAAACTGACTCGGCAATAGAAGGCTTTGTTCCTGATACAAGGGCCTCCCCAATGTTATTGATGGCGACATGTGCGCTCGAGATTCCGGTCTGCGCCGTATTTGCTAGAGTCGCCACACCAGTGTTCCCAGTTGCGTTGGCTTGGGTTCCAATCTGGTTAAGATCAGTGCTCATGTCACTCAAGCCCTTAAGAACAGTGATACGAGCTGGTTAGAGTGTCAACTCCTTTTGCACAATACTGGATTTAAGTACGCACCTGCGGTCAACTGTGGGTTTTCAACGCTTTGTACCACAGTTCCCGCCACTCCTGCTAACGTGGCATTGCTGTTGATTAGGTTGCCGACCTCTGTGGCAGCCCCTTTAATCCCGTTGCCAATATCACTAAGGAGACCCCGCCTGACTGGAGCCGCGAGCGCGAAAGGAGACAAGGCGAGGCTTGCAATTGCAACGCAAGAGAAACGCATGATGTTTATGAAGAACTTAACGCGAAACGAAGTTGAAAGAAGATATATTCAAATGGATACTTCACATGAAGAAAAAAAAGAAATTAAGCGGGGAACCCTGATATTTCCGATATGACTTACTGCGCTAAACAAGTGGAATTGAAGGCCTTCCTGAGGCTGGCAGTGGTGGAGGACGAAAGGGAAAGACTTCTCAAGGAGAATATGTAGGACTGCCATTCTCGACTTTATAAATCATTTCCAACGCTTCTCCTCTCACGATGAGGACTCAGATTGATGAGCCCTAGAATGGGCTCTGCGTACTTAAGCCATTTGGTTCTATCAGCTTGGCTCAGTTAGGTACGATCACGATGGCACCTCGTTGAGAAGTTGATTTGCTCATTCAAATGTTTCGTTTGCGTTGTCATGTAGTTGATGATGTTCACAGAAGCTTATGTATTACACTCAGTTCCCTTTGTTGAGGCACAGTTAGAGCCAATCTAAATGGCTGGATGTTTCCAAACAACATGTTGCGGTCGTGTCGCATACTTACAAATCAATGCCATCTCGTCAAAGCTCCCCACGTTTCATTGCTGCTTTCTCCTTGTCCTAGGCATCTTCTGCAAGCAGAAATTCACGTCCCCACGTTCATTGCGAGGGAAGAGCTTGGTCGATTGCGTTGCTGAAATCAGCAATGATATCACTGATGTCTTCGATTCCAACCGAAACCTACACGAGGGCACTCTCAGTTGCGCATCCCCTAAAACGAGGATAAAAGGGGCGCTTACCCGAATCAAGTCTGGCGTCACACCAGATGCCAGTTGCTCTTTCTCACCCAGCTGCTGGTGCGTCGTCGAGGCGGGGTGGATGACCAAAGTCTTTGCATCACCTTAGCCAAGCGTAAGTGGTCTCTACGACGAAGTTGGGAATAGAGATGGTCCTTACCAACATTTGCCAAGTGGCTTGCCAGCTTCAGTTTGTCTACCACCATGCTCCCAGTCTTAGCGTCACCTTTGATACCGAAGCTCAACATTCCACCGTAGGCATTAGGCCTAAGCATTCTTTTCGCTACTGCGTGTGAGGGGTGGGATGCCAAACCTGGGTACTGCACCCATGCCACTTTCGGGTGTTGTTCAAGCCATCTTTGCCACAATGAGAACTGTTGGTAACGGATTGCCGTTAGAGGGACAAAACTCACTGGGCGAGCGCTAAAGCGTTATCACAATGTCTCTGCACTCTCAGGCTGAGGGTCTCCAGGCCAGTGAGCAAAAGAAAGGCCGCAAAGGGGTTGAGACATGCGCCAAGATCACGGAGGATTTCAACTCGTAATCGTACGGCGAATGCGAGAGGCCCAAACGTTTCGCTGAACTTGAGTCCATGATAGCCCTCCGCAGGTTCAGTGAATGCTGGAAACCTCCCTGTAATCAACAGAACGACGTCAATATCGAACGTAAGGAGTCGACAGAAAATAGAGACAAGCTTACCTTGAGTCCAGTCAAATTTACCAGCGTCGACGACAACGCCTGCGATCGTTTGCCCATGTCCACCAATCCATTTGGTAGCGCTGTGGACTGCAAAATGGGGCGCACAGTATCAATAAAGAAGCTTTCAGCAGCTGGTAGTGACTAACCAACAATATCCGCTCCATGTTCAATCGGACGGATAAGATATCCTAGAGGATACAGTCCATCGAATCAGCGATGATAAGATATTCAAGCAATTCACCTCCACAGCCGAAGGTGTTATCAACGATGAGAGGCATTCCATTATCATGGGCAACCTGCAGACAGGATGTTCAATCTCATGCAACCTGGAAGGTAATCACACGAAGTACTTTTGCCAGTTCTGGAAGAGGTGCAATGTTGTATTTTGGATTTCCAATACTTTCAACATAGATGGCCTTGGTGTTTTTATCGATCACTTTGGCAAAATCTTCGGGCTTGTCGCTCTGCACGAATTTAACGGTAATGCCAAATCGCTTAAAGAGAACTATGGAGAAAATGTAAATGGAATAATGGTGCAATCATGCGGGCGCGATTGACTTGCCTTTGAATTGGTTATAGGTCTGTATCGGGACAAACCGTCAGAACTATGTCTATTAAAGAAGTGCCCCGACACTCACTCCACCATACAAGTAGGAGCTTTCCGTTGCAACAGCAGTCAGTGACATACATCAAGCTTCCGAAGGGAGGTGTCCTTACGTCGAAATGATGTTGTCCCCAGAGCCGGCGATGGCGGCGATGGTCATGAACTGAGCTGACTGGCCTGAGGCCGTAGCCATCGCAGCGGCTCCGCCCTCCAATGCTGCCATCCGCTGCTCAAACACATCCTATGTATAATAATGTTAGGCCCGCAAGAGTATAATGTTCCACCAGAATGGACGTACGAGGGTTGGGTTGCCGATGCTAAAGACTGGTGTCAGCTTGCACGTATATCGACAAGAACGATACAACGAAGTACCGAGAATAGATGTTGCCGAAAGTTTTCAGCCCGAACAAGTCGGCACCATGCTATGACTCGCGCTCAGCTTTCCGATCAACAATAGCACCCGTTTGAGCAAGCACCTGAGAGTTGTTGAACACGAATGACGACGTGCTGTAGATTGGAACAGCCCGAGCCTACACATGCAAGCATATCCCATCCATTCAGGCATCAAGTTGCGACGGAAATCGGGTTATACGAACGTTGGTTGTGGGATCTGGAACTTGTCCAGCATGAAGTTGAAGGGTGTCAAATTCAGGTGTCCTGTCGGATCTAGTCAGAATCTTGCAAATTCCAATAGCAGAAGTTTATACACACTTGTAAAATCGGTTCTCAGCCATGATGTGAAGTCAAGTCAAGTCCAAACAACTGCGACTGGAAACGCAAGCCATGATATACATCACTACTACAACCAGATTATTAAACGAGACAGACCCTTGAAAACAGCCCTGAGAGGCTGTGGTTCGAAGCAAAAGACGGAGCGACATCTGTGGGATTAAGCACGCCATTATAAATAACTTACTAATACTGTTTACACGACCAGCAGTCGGCAGTTCCCGTTCCCGTGCCGGTAGCTGAGTCTCAATTCACTCGATCAAGCTGCGCTCACAAAGTAATGCTAATACCACATCGAGCAACATGGCTACTGGCATGAGCTCCTTCTTAACACCCTCACAAACGCAGCCGATAAATCCTCCAGACTCCCTGCAACTTGATATTGAAGTTTCTACAGAGACCACCTCCACTACCTTTAACCAAACTACGCAGAATTTACTCAAGCTGGGCTCTCTGGCAATGGACAAGTTTGCTCAGGACTCTTCTGAAGAATTGGATAGTTTTGATATTCCCCTCGTTGATCCCGCCAATCCGAACGTTCCAGGTTTTTATCTCGGCGACACTACTGCAACACGTCGCACGGCCATAGACGAACGGCCCGATGAGCCAGTTAACGTTCTACCTGCCGAGGCTGTTCGATATCTGCGAGACGTCGCATTCAAAGAATTTGGAATGACCAGCACTGATCCTTTAAAATATGAGTTTCTAGACGAACCGGGACAAAACCGTGAGTGTACAACTTTTCCGTCGATCGATCGCTCTGAGCGGTATACAGAGAAATCGTGCATTCTCACTATCACACGTCCAAATGGCCTCTCACGTTCATATCGCACGAAGGCCGAATTTGCTCGTAAATCAGAAGCAAAGGCTGCCGCTGCTTCTTCCGC
The DNA here is from genome assembly GCA_015039355.1 of Ramaria rubella. NCBI lineage: Eukaryota > Fungi > Basidiomycota > Agaricomycetes > Gomphales > Gomphaceae > Ramaria > Ramaria rubella. The sequence continues at coordinate 209,741 of MU134391.1, read as the reverse complement.
AATCCAGCTCGGCGCCATTCATTTCATCAGGCGTGGTGAGGCAGAGAGTGTTCCCGGAAAACGGAGCATGGTTCTCGCCAAACTTGATGTCGGCGTGAAGAAAAGCGTGAGCGGCGAATCGGGTCAAACCGAGTCTGTTATAGCACCTGGGACAGGCAAAAACGGAGGCGAAGTTGGCGAGACTAACATGAATGCAGCCGTTGATGAAATTGAGAAATGTTGTCTGGAATGGAGAGCGGGTTCCGTGGTGCCCCAATGGGTTTACCTTGTGGAACAGAAGCTTGCTGACGGTGAATGAAGCTCTGCTATGGCGCGCAGTTTTACTAACGTTCATGTCAAAGCTTATGGCTGTGCACTCAAAATAAGCCTCTCCGCTAATATCCAGCGTACTTACTCGGTGCTTGTCTCGCTTGACTACCCCAGGAGGTCGATGGCAAAAGTCGCCTGTGCCAAAGTCGCTCTCGAACAGGACGTCTTGAACTTCATAAAGCACGGTGATGGACTGGAACATCCGGTTGTTACTCCCTTCGGGGGTGCTGAAGCTTCCCTATCAGGTGCGTCGCTCGCTTCTGCGTTGGCCTTCTTGACCTCCATGTTTATATGCCATAGCCCCAATTCCTGCTGTGACAACACTTCAAGCATTTCATGCTGCCCTTCCTAAGCCTATGCCTGACAACATTGGAATAAAAAGTAACGGTGAAATCAACGCCGTAGCCTGGTTAAACAACATGGTGCAGGTTCGCTGCAGCCTTCTCAACTGCAGCTCTTTCTCCTCAACATTACTGCTGATAGATCGCCAAAGGTTCCCGAATGACAGCAACGTTTCACTGGCATACAGACTCTAAGCTCGGAGGCCAGTCTGTCTATTATTCTCTCATCACAACCTACCTGAATGCCGTCTACAGTGCACGGCTGTCTTCTCCGCCTCACACGACCAGATGCACCTTCGCGATCTTACCTCGTGGACGCTGTGTTCTCTAAGCGTATGGACGCGAAACTTGCAGTTTGTTTGTTTGCATGTTCTCAAGGGGTGCGTGCGAATTATACATGATGAATATCTCAATGTGACGTCTATACGCAGCTTGGTAACTATGTTCGAAGCGTGGCAGCTGAGATAGAAGCACACGTGTCCCCAGAAATGAGGCGGCGTTGCGCCATGGAGATCCTTCCCGTGCTTGGGCAGGCCTTGAATAAAGTCAGACATGGCTTGCGTCCTGACTTTACCTTTGATTCCGATCTCTCCGGTGCGTAGAAACGAGTTCATGGCATCGCTTTTTTATCTTCTGATTTCTCTGATGTTGTAGCTTTCGGTTGTACCATGACGGTTGACCTTTCCCCAAACCCAGATGAGACAGAGCCGCAATTCAAGAAACAATGGAGCGTCCCTCTTGCGTATAAATCCAAAGCAGATGCCAAGATCGCTGTCGCATGTGCCGCCGAAGAGGATGGGTTAATGGACTTCATCAAGTTTCGCAGAAAAGAAAACGATGACGATGCGAGTCAAAATGCAGATTCAGAATTAGAGGAAGGTGAGACAACGGTGGAAAGTGGGAAGAGAAAAAGAAAGAAGAAGGAAAGTACTGTAGGAGATGATGAAGGTGGAAAAATTGTTGGAAAGGTAAATATTCTGGGCAAAAGCCGTGAGGTACCTTTTCTCGAGACGAAGGACGAAGGACAAGCCAAAGGTAGGTTTGGTATTCCGGGAAGAGGTCAGCAGCAACGCTTCCCCCGTGGAAGAGGTCGTGGTGGTGCCTTCGGCAGGCATCCACTTCGGGGCGGATTTGTCCCTGCTGACGCTCATGGTGGCATCTCTCAGCCCAGTTTTGGTTCAGCCCGACGCCATCCGCCTAGTGGACCCAGTGGTTTCCCTGCGTATCCTAACGTTCCTCCTTATATGTCTCCTGCTCATCCGTATCCTTTTCCTCCTCCGCCCGTGGGAGCTCCTCATTTTCATCCTTATTCAACTCTTTCTTCTTTTTCTTCTCTTGCTCATGTCTCGGGTTTCCCTGGTGGTACGTACCCTTTCGGCTATGAACAACGTGATCCGAACTATCATATTTCTGAGCCTGGGCTGGCACACGGGCGGCACATGCCTGGGTCAGGTAGAGCTGGTGCTGACACGGCAACGTCGTTCGCCCATGCTCCATCGCCTACGCCATCCCCCGTGGTGCCAAGGTACCATGGGTATCTTGACCGCGAACATGACTATGGTTATGCTCGTAAACGCGAGTATCACCATGCTCATCGCGCGCAGACTTATTCTGGTGCTGTTCCTCCACCAGATACTCCTACTCTTGCTGCTCCGCCACGACCATATGACATCACTTATCCCGATGTTGCTGGCGATAGGCCCCATCCTCCTCGTTTTCCCCGCGCGTATCTCCGAGAGATGCGTGCGGAGTACGGTTATGAGACCAATCAGTATGCAGGACGTCCGGTGCAAGGTGATTCCCGCGCCTTTGAGCCGGGGCACTATGCCCCAGACTACGATCGCATACCTGACCATGATCCTACCCACCATGATCCTACTCCTCCTCATACCGTTGGCTCAACCACTCTGCATCGCTCTGAAAGCAGAACTTACTTGCGGAAGGGCTTGCCGACACCACATCCGCCTCCAAACTCTTCACCTTCTCGTTCAAACTCTTCGCATTCGTATGCATCTGGAACAGGAATGCCACCAACGCAGCCAACTCCTCCACATGCATTCGGAAGACTTTTTAATCGTACACCACCCCAGACGCATCATCCCCGTCAAGTATATGACGGCTCCCCTGTCCCAAATACTGTGAGTGTTCCTAATGATGCCCATACCAGCCTCTTATGCGCTCCTCGGCTGGAGAGCAGCATCTCCTGCCAATGCCATTAAACCACGCACCTTCTCTTCAAGCTCATCCTGTGTCTCAAAGTCGGGCTCATTCTAAAATCGATGAGACGCTGGATAGCGTCATATCGCGACTCGAAAAAGAAGCAAATAATGTGGATGTCGGACGCTTGAGAGATCCATGCGATGTAAACGGTGGACGTACGTGCTTGCCATTCAATCAAACCTGCATTCCTCTCACTGTTGTTCCTCTTTAGCCCCTTGGAGCCCAATATCCGCCCATAAACCATCTTTATCTATCGAACAGAAGCTTCTCAGCACTGATGGGAGTAAACCCGCCCCGCACGAGCACTCTAAACGCGAACGATCCGTAGAGTCAGAGGATGAAGATGCCCCTTCTAGTAAACGAGCCCGTGAAAGGTCGCGATCAATCTCACAGCCTTCCGAGCGAGGCAGGTCGCTGGATAGGCGAGGTGGTAGAAAGAGTTCATCAGGCAACATTGGCTCCGCGTTCGAACACGGTAAGAACATGCGAGGGCCGGAAGACCACGAGCCAGAGGTGGATCCATCGCCACAGGATACTGCAGAGGATGGGAGTGACGTAAACATATTAAAGCGGGGCCGAGAGCGGTCGCCGACGAGCAAAAGAAACAAGGGAAACGAGCAGGAGATATCGTATGTAGAAGCACTATTCGGTCAGCTCTCCTCTTTGCATAACTCTGAATTTTATGATGTTTATTCGCATGCTTCAGAGCACTGTGTCAAAGAGGGTTTACCATCACCTAAGATCTGCCACGAAGAGGTATCGACTGAGAAGGACGGTCCCGGTGACAAAGTGTTCAAAGTATGGGTGATAATGGAAAAGGAGCGGTTGGAACTTCCCACAACCTTTCAGACATTAACCTTGGGAAAAGAACGTGTTGCCAAATCAGTGTTGGGAAGGCTGAGAGTTCAAACGAAGAAACGAGAAGGAGGCGAAGCTCAATAAGTCTCGCATTTTTTTTTGTTTTGCTTTACTTGGTTTATTTTTGATATTTTAAGCATCTTCTCATCACTCATGTTGTTCACCCGTTTTGATTGTAGTGCTACATTCCGGCAACCAGCAGGTCCGAGACTAGATTACCATTTAACATTTCAATCCTATTTGTGTCAATATCCCAGATGTATGAGCAGTGCTTGCCTGTGTTTGGGTATTACAAAGTTGAGCAGGGTCAAGAGCCCAGGCCTTAGATCTTGACCACTTTACTATATAGTATATATCCACTGCAGGAAAAACACCTGTGTGTTGTCCATGTTGTCCATGATTAATGTAAGGTTATATACCATTAAACTCAGATTATAATCAATGAAGATGGTAGAGATATTCTGCAGCCACCTTGAAGTTCCAGAGAGCAAGGGGACAAACCTATAGTTACTAAGGTTTGGATATCATATCATTATGCTGACAATGTGGCAAATTAGGAACTGTGTTTGAGAATAACTGTCAGCAGTGATGTAGTTTACAAAATGTACAAGAAATCCAAATGGAAATCAGTTTAAGCGTGTGTTAAAAAACCCTAGAAGGGAAAGCATCACTTGGTAAGACATACAAATACAAGGCAAGGAGAGGGTGTGACAAAAAAACTTGCTAGGTTATGTTAGTGAACTGGATGACAATGTGTGTGTGGAAATAAACCTACTAGGTTTGAGGCAGGGAAGTGGGTATCAATGGGCAGGAGTTCCACTCAGACAATGTCATCAGCAACTGCCTAAGCATGAAGCTATGTACAGAGACCTGCTTATCAATGTGAGACAGCTTGGATGGGAAGTGACAAAGTGGCTGAGCCTATGTGCAGACTGTAGAGGTGGTGGTGGTGAGAGTGAGCAAGTGAAAGTATGCTTACCAGCTAGGTGAGATATTCACTATGTGTAAATCCATACCTTATCTTATCTAAAATTCAACCAGTTTCTCTCAGGCTCTCAGGCAGTGGTAAAGTGAATGAGTATGGAGTAAAATGGCACCCCAAAGGAGGTGTCTATCATGTGTGAATAGCCTAACCATAGAAGTCATGTGAAAGGAGTGAAGAGGGGAACTGGTGGTGAAGGAAAGATGGTAAGAAGTTCAAAGATGATGTTCAAATAGTGTGTGGCTGTGGAGAAGGTTGTAGCAAGACAGGGTGTTTCTAAATGCAGAGATACAGGGAGAAGGCATGATGGTGTGGAGTGCTTTTTGACTAAAATTGTGTTGCCTTGGTAGTAGTGGTCAGCTTTGTGGAAGGGTAGGCAAAGCGAGAAGTGAGTTTCAGAGAAGGAGACAGTGTGGCACATAGAAAGTTTCTTGAAATCACATCTGGTAATGGCATTTGCTTATGTGAATTCAGCAGTATGCATCAGGATGCCAAAGCTGGTGAGGAGCATGTGGTGAAACAATATATTATCATGGGAGGAGTTGAAATGGAGATAGAGGATGTTTTTGTAACAGGTGGTCAGAACCATGCAATTTTATGCCGTCAAGGCAACAAGTGACTAGGAGGCCATTGTGTATTTCACAAACATCAGTAAGGTGAAGTTTGAGAGTGTTACAAATGCCTGGGACCTGATAGATTGAGTTTAATATGTTGACACATGAAAACAACATAGAAGCTATAAGGGCAACCTCTGAAGGGAGTGGACTATCACACAAAATTCTGATTTATTAAAATTCCTTTTATTTTCAATTTCTGACAACCCAACAAACACTCAAACTTGTCAACATTTCCAACATTTCCGACTTCACTGTAATCTGAGTACACTACCTTGTTTCCAACTGGGCAACCTCAAAGACCACCATTATCAAAGAACCAATGTGCGAAATTCTGTTCAATCTAGGAATGACATGACTACCTTTTCTGATTAATTCTGACATGTTTCAACTCAAGGAATCTTTTGACTTTCTGATAACCCCGTCTGGCAATGTAGCTCCATTCCTGATATTTTAAGGTAGACAATGGGATGTCTACCTTGAAGGTGGAGAAGCCACTCTGCTAACACTATGCCTTACTCTGATTATCCCACCCTTATTCTGTTTCTCCTGACATACTATTTTTCAATCCGTCTCACTGGAGGCAAACAACAATTGTCTGAGTCAGAAAATCTTTCAGAAAAACTTCAGAATCTGCCGTGTTTCCTGAGGATTTTCTGGGGACAGAAAACTGCTAAAAAACCTATAATTTTTAGAGGGTTTTCTGTCCCCAGAAAAACTTCATGAAATTCTAGAAATGTGCCCCAGAAAATTGTACAAGAAATACTTGCCAGAACTAATGATTTTCTGATGATTTTCTGAGTCCAAGAAACTTAGAGAATATTGTGGATTTCCACAGGTTTTTCTGCAATGAGGAAACCTTGCTAAAATCTTGCAGAAAACCATGGTTATTTAACAGTTTTCTGATCAAGGAAACTCAATAAATGAGTTTTTTGAACCAGGAAATTGTCAGGAATCAGAAAACTGTTAAATAACCATGGTTTTCTGCAAGGGTTTCTTCAAGATTTTCTGAGAATTTTAGCAAGGTTTCCTGGTTGCAGAAAAACCTGTGGAAATCCACAATATTCTCTAAGTTTCTTGGACTCAGAAATCATTAGTTTTGGCAAGTATTTCTTGTACAATTTTCTGGGGCACATTTCTAGAATTTCATGAAGTTTTTCTGGGGACAGAAAACCCTCTAAAAATTATAGGTTTTTTAGCAGTTTTCTGTCCCCAGAAAATCCTCAGGAAACATGGCAGATCCTGAAGATTTTCTGACTCAGAAAATTGTTTTTTGCCTCCAGTGTCTTCAACCCCAATTTTATTCCTGTGACCTTCCAAATTCTGATTCTTCTGACTATCCATTTGCCTCACATCCTTCTGACACTTTCCAGTTAATTTCTGATTTTCTGAAAATCCACTCTTCTGCAACCTTCAGCTAATCATCTTCCTATAACTCTTGCATTTTTCTTCTGTTCACTCTGCATTTTAAAACAAGTTCATTTCCTTTTTACATTTTTATTCTATATTACTTTTGTGCTATTCCAATTTATTCTGATCCTTCTGTTTCCTGCATCTTTCATCGTCTTCTCAATGCATTTCCTTCTCTGGTTCAGGCTCCTTTGCTTTCCCCAGTCCCTTTCCTCCACATTCTCTGGATCTGCCTTTTCTGGATCCTTAGCCTTTTCACTGTCCAACTTCTCCAGCTCCTTGTTGTTTTCTGCCCCATCCTGAACCCCACTTTCTGCTGCTTCCAGACCTCCTTCTACATCCATCTTATCAACCCCCTCTTCATTCTCCTTTTCCAACTCCTTTTCTTTGCCTTCACCATAGTATCCAGCTCTTTGGCTTCCAACTTGTTTTTGGATTTTTGACAGAATGTTCCATTGAACAATTCCCACCGCTTTTTCCAAAACTTGAAGTCAATATCGGCAATGGTGTGCGATGTCTTCATCAACCTGTTGAGGCTCACCGTTTCTTCCATGAGTCCAGATTGTACCTCAGCCATTTTGTGAGGTTGTAAATTGTTTTTTGGAGCCCAATGATTTCCTTCACAAGCCCTGCATCCTCCAACCATCCACCTGTCCAACCTTCCTGCAGTGCCTTCTCCTTCCCTCTACCCTTCCCTGATGTCCTTCTTGGCACCCCTCTCCAATGAACCCAGCCCCCTGACGACTCTTCCAGTCAACTTTTCTGTGACATTCCTAACAATCTTTTCCAACCATTTTTTTTTGGTTGCTGGCCCTGGTCCAGCCTCCATGTTTCTCTGATGAACCCAATTCCACACCAGCAATGTCATTTTTCCAGCCATTTCTGCTGAAAAATCCAGATCACCCACCCTTGTGCATTTTTTGCAGTCCAGCTCACACTGGACAGTGGACACAAGCCTTCTTCTGCAATTTTCCACTCTTATGATCTGTAAGGTGAACTCCACGCTCATCTTCGGCATATGCTAGGCATAGCTTGCTTACTAAAGCAGAATTCCTACTCTATGGTCTGGTAGACTCCTGGGGAGTGCATACCCTGTATCACATCCTTCTTATCTCCTTATTTTAGTCCATCCCCAACCTATCACAGACATGTGATAGACCTAACATTATATCTTTAGTTATCTTTTGGCAGGTTATCTCGAGTATCTCCGATTGGTAGATAGTGCTGCACTTATCGATTGGTTGATAGCCATTAGATATGTTTCCTATCTAGACAACCCTGGTCTCCACCCATCTATATAAGCAGTAGATAGCTCATGTACATTCACTATTTTTGTTATACACTTGGGTTAGAGGCATTCATCTTACAGTCCATTGACGTCCCCTCACATGATCCTTGTTGATGCAGACAATCCCCTGTGTCTGACACAGAACACACTGCTCATTGAATTCTTCCAGGTCCAACCACACTTCTTCTAATGGTCTCTTCCACACAGCCCTGACTTCTGGCATCAGACCCTGTTCCGCACTGCTTTTCTGGTCCTGACCACTCTTGCCTGACTATTCTGATTCCCATCAAACCAAAACTCACAGCTAAATGCAACAAAAGGACTTATTTTTTGAATTGAGCCTCCTCAAGCCTCAATTCTTTGCAGATGCTCCACATCAATTCTCCTTTTCTCCAGTCTGCCTCTTCTTTCCTTCTTTCCTGATCATCCTCTTCGTGTTCCTTTTTCTTCTGATCATCCTCTTCTTGTTCCTTTTTCTTCTGATCTTCCTCCACCTGTTTCCGATCGGCTTCATGCTTCTCCTCAGCCAACTTCTCTGCTTTTCTCTGCTTCACTGCTCCCTTCTTCTGCAATTCAGCCTCCAATTCCTTTTTCTTTCAGTCATATTTCACCATCTGCATGATGAGCTCATTGTCCAAGCTGATTTTGATGACGGACCGAGAGGGCAAGCAAGATTTTGAGGGAATGCAGGATGATGACAGAGATGACATTTTTTGGCTGGAGAGCTTGCACAGTGGTGGGGAAAATCAAGAACATTTTTGCACTTCATCACCCATTTTCCATTATTTATATCTGATCAGAGATCTCAGCCTTTATGGATAACTGTAAGAATGTAGATTCTTATAGTAGCATATATGCTACTATCTAAGGTATATAAGTCACCAGAGTGACTTATGGGTTGAATTATATAAGCTGCCCACTAGGGGTGCTTGTAGATAGTGGACAACTATACAGTTGTTCACAAGTAATTAGATAACCATCTTAATCTTACTTGTAACCACATGCATCGCAGACACCAATAAACAAATTGGCTCAGTCAGTTTGCGTGATATCATTTAAGTATCTTACAATTTTTTGACTGCCAATCAAATTGGCAGCACTGTGAAAAAATCTGAAAAAGATCAACCAATATTTTTGCCCAAACCGATGAGTTTAACACTTGCCGGAAGTTTCAGAAATGGTAAACAGATGTTTACTGTTGATTCTTCTGAATCAGTAGAAGAACATCACAGTGTGGCTGATAGATCAGAGATCTATGACTTTGATAAGAACTTGAAGCCGAGCATCTAGATCTGGAGAGGATCCAGATACGTCTGGAGCCACAGTGAAGGGCCCAGACAGGAGAGTCAAGCCTGCCCACAACATGGACAGGCAAACGGGAATGCTGACGAGGATATCTAGTCCTTGTAGAACTATGATACCCATAGCTTCCAACTCCATGAGTTGAAAGCGAGTATTGGCAGATCTAAGGAGATCCGCGCTGGAGGAATCAGAAATGGACGAGATATCACCCATTAATAAAACTAAAAGAACTTTGACTAGGTCAAAGTTATGATTGTCTCTTGATGAGTCAGGAGAAGTGCTGACGAGTGACACAGACAATTTGCTGGGAGTGCGAATGTCTCAGCTCCCACATGGCCAAGAACATTGCAGATCGCGAAGTTCACTGTCCCAAACAGGGACGAGAGAACATGGGTCAGCATGCTGGGATGAAGAAACCTGGTGATACGAATGTACAACTGGATGTATTGCCCGGATGATTATGGCCCTCAAAGAGAGCCATAGACACGTAGATACTATGTGTGAAGTGAACCAACAAGCAGCTGAGGCAGCTCATGCAGCAGATGATGCCGCGAACCAACTCCAAACCTTAGGAGATGGTATGAAGCTGTTAATACAGTTCCTGGAGGAGGAAGTACAAGGACCTTTACACGGAAAGGCCCCTGAATGTGGAAACAATCCCAATAGGGATCATGAAGTCAACCGTGAAGCTGAGAAGGCTCGCAAGAAATGAGACAGACAGAGGATGCCACCTCCATCTGGACCAAGCAACAGAAATGGTCTTCATGAAGCCAGTGCTACCCTAGAGCAGGATAGCATCAGTATGCGCTGGCATACTGAGGAAGAGACAGATCGTGAGCTAGAGGCTTGCAATAGAGAAAATATCCACGAAGGAATTTGCAGATTGAAAAGAACGTACAATGAGCAAGAAGTGTTCAAGGCAGTGACCCAACAGTCACTGTGAGAAATGATGAAGTCTGACACTGATAGTGTTAGTACCACAACTAGCACTCACATTACCATTGAACATGAGTTCGATCACTGGGATAGGATCAAACATAAGGCAGTGCAATGGAAACACCGTGTGCTAGAACTCCATGCTAAACACATGGATAACCTAGTCGAGGAGGCATATATTGCTGGAGTCAAAGGTGATGCCTTCAACAAGCTGATCGAGTCAGCAAGAGTGGCTGAATCCACCCTCAGCAGCAGTCATAGACTGAGGGATGATTTTTTAATGGCCAATAAACATCGACTGTTGTATCAGATCAATGAAGACATCGTCGATCCACCGGTGCAGCAGGACATGAGTAATCACGTCCCCCGCCTGCACAGGCAGATACAAGCGATACCGTGTGTGGTATCACTAGCAGTTACAGATCCTGAATGGAGGGTTCAGGAGGTAGGAGGAAATCTGTCTACTTATGTAGATGAAGTCACAAGGATGGTGCAAGCTGCCCTTGAGAAACACAAGGACAGCAAGCCAGACAAGTCCATTGTAAGGGAGTGCAGCTCCCTACACGGCGATTCTGGGATATTACATAGTGCCCACAAGCACCCCTTTTAGTGCCCCATTGTCAGTGATGTCACAAAAGTGGCTTTCCTTTGTCTAGATAGCTATATCAACTTGTAGTCTAGTTATTTAAAAATAAGGAGTTGTTCCCCCCCTTCACAAGTCCTCTGTCTGCGTCTACGGCAGAAGGCTAACTTACATCTGGAGCCCCACACTTAGTCGAACCCACCTTGAGATTAAGAGTCTCTTCTCATTCCAGCACCCTTCGTGTCTAGTTTTTTTCTCTTCCAGCACCCCAGTGTCATGTTGCCACCTACACACCCTTCCAGCAGCACAACTGCTAGTATTTTGGACCACATTCTGTCCAGAACTGTCACAGTCACCTTCAGTGAGCTTCATCAGCAAAATCTGGGAAAAATTGACTTCCACTGGCAAGACCTTGCGTGCACGGTCAGGTCTTGACAAGTTGTACATAGCTTATCGACACTTATACTTCAGTGAATGAATAATGCCAGGCTGTCGTTCCCTGGCCATCTCATATCAGCCTGTCGTACTATTGATAAGAAGCTGCCATGTATTTGGCAGGTTGGTGAGGGCCTGCCATTGTAAGTCTACTACATGGCAGACTTACATGGCATCGGCCTGGTAGTAACCTATATACAACAGACCTGGCCAGTGCTGCCATGGGATTGTCATTTTACTGCACCATCATAGGCATTATTGCGTGTGGTATGTACATCTAATCCTAGTGTTAAGCTGATCCATAACCATTACTAGTATTGCTCAATTCGACATCATCATCATCTGCTGAGTCAAACACATCATCATCGGTTTCTTCCTCAGTTCCATCTGTCTCTTCAGCTGCTTCCTCATCTGGGGGTTCTAATTCCTCAATTACGGGGCTGTGAACCTCATTTTGGTGTGTCAATTCTGCATTGCCCTCATCTGGGTCATCCCCAAGGGGGTCCTGATCATGCTGGTTGTCTTCTCCATCTTGACACTGGGGGCATGAGCATATTTTTAGTGTAAAAAATGTGATAAAAATGCTTTTTCCTTACAGATTATTCATTCACTGTTCTGGTTGAAAAATCTCCCAAAAATGCTGCTTTTTTATCAAGTTTTAGGACCTGAAAATCTGGAACATACTTCACATTTCTAGGCATGGGAAATGGATGTAAAATGTGAGAAATAATGGATTTACTCATTGATTTCATGCCACAAAAATGCAAGGACAATCTTGGTTTTCATTGACATTTTCAACAGAAAAGAACCAAAATTTATCCAAGATTTCATAGTAGAAAAAAGGAGAGAAAATTAGTAAAATATATGAGATTTTCATGAGATTTTTCAAAACTATTAGCCAATGAATAATCCAACATTTTTCTTTAGTTTTTGCAAGGAAAAACCTGATGGATAAATGTTTATCCAATGGATAATCATTCACACATAGGCAATATATAACAAGTTTTCTGAACCGAAAAGGCAATGAAAAAGTCAATGGATAAGAGTTTATCCCTTGGATAATCATTCTGCCATATGGGGTAAATGTTCTGCCTATGGCAGAATGATTATCCAAGGGATAAACTCTTATCCATTGACTTTTTCATTGCCTTTTCGGTTCAGAAAACTTGTTATATATTGCCTATGGGTGAATGATTATCCAAGGGATAAACTCTTATCCATTGACTTTTTCATTGCCTTCTCGGTTCAAAAAACTTGTTATATATTGCCTATGGGTGAATGATTATCCATTGGATAAACATTTATCCATCAGGTTTTTCCTTGCAAAAACTAAAGAAAAATGTTGGATTATTCATTGGCTAATAGTTTTGAAAAATCTCATGAAAATCTCATATATTTTACTAATTTTCTCTCCTTTTTTCTACTATGAAATCTTGGATAAATTTTGGTTCTTTTCTGTTGAAAATGTCAATGAAAACCAAGATTGTCCTTGCATTTTTGTGGCATGAAATCAATGAGTAAATCCATTATTTCTCACATTTTACATCCATTTCCCATGCCTAGAAATGTGAAGTATGTTCCAGATTTTCAGGTCCTAAAACTTGATAAAAAAGCAGCATTTTTGGGAGATTTTTCAACCAGAACAGTGAATGAATAATCTGTAAGGAAAAAGCATTTTTATCACATTTTTTACACTAAAAATATGCTCATGCCCCCAGTGTGAAGGCTGTAGTGAACGGCATGGCCCACACCTCCCCTGGTGAAACGCATTGCCATGTCACGATCTACAAACCTTGTTCATGTATTGGTTTGGGTATTTGTGGGTTAGTGTCTTGAATAACATTTGGAATGACTTACCAGTTGACATAATAGTTGGTCCAATCATCCTGCTCCTCCTCACGATGGGCAATGGAAGGGCTGAGGAGTTCAGTGGTTTGCGCTCAGGAAAAGGCTGGTATGAGATGATAGGCAGGTACAATGTTTGCTGGATCTAAAAACCCAAATGGCTCCATATCATCATCTTCTGTTACAAAGCCAATGCGGTCATAATGACTAGGGTGGATGGGATGTCTCTGAGTGTCTGACTGGCCAAACCAGTGAATCCAAAGGAAAGGAATTGGTTGCCACTGACTATCCCCATACATGTACTTGAAATTGACATGGAAGATGCCAAGGACATGTGCATACCAGAAGGGATGGTAACCCTGGTTGGTGGGATTGTCACGAGAATGGACCATAATGTCACAATGTGAGGTTCGTGGATTTATTGAGTCCTGACTTTGCTGAACATTGTATGTGGTGAAATTCAAACGGCATGTCTGGTGGCAGTAGAGTCGGTTGCTGCAGATGATTATGGTATCCTGGTCTTGCTCAGAAAAGTCAGTTTCATCGCTGTCATATTCGAGGCCTTGCAGTCAGGCTAATAGATGATCTTTAAGGCGATTATGAAAGTTCTGAGGGCATTCGCTATCACTTATCATGGCAAACTAGAGATCAGGCTTTACACACTTTGATGGCGAGGTCCCCATTATGCTCACACAGAAAGCACTCCAGGTTGAGGGGGTGATCTTGGGAAGGGGAAATATGGAAACGGCATTTCGGATCAGTGTAGGGTAGGTGGTCATCTTTTGTGGTCACAACCTGATGGCTGCAAGGCCAAGCTGGCAATGGGATGCCAGCTTGTTCCACTTGTTTGCTAATTTGGCGCATATGAGTTTCTCGGCAGTCAATTTTGGTCATCCCAAGAGCTGGCATGGCTTTGGACACCCTTCCGTAGCATCGTTTGGACTTTCAATGTTTGAGTTCACCCTAGATGGGGGGAGAGCACATGACACTGGGGGCACAGAGGAATTTTATGTTTGAAAAATGCAAGAAAAATAGTTTCTCCTTACAGTATTTCTCTCAAACTTGTGAAATGGGACACTGCTTCGCATGACAGAGGCTGATTCCCCTATGTTTGTCACCCTGACACCCCCTTGCTAACAAGGTGTAGTTCATTTTCTATCAAGTGCTCCTTTAAATAAGTCTATATTATTACCAGTGTTTTGTATCCCATTGTCCTATGTATATTAATAAATTGGCAGTTATTCCCTATGTCCTTTGTATATTCAAAGCTGTGTGCTGCCACATGTACATTATCTACATTGCTCTCATATACCCCATTCTTATTTATTCCATAATGGTACTATATCTCCTTCCTTGTCCATGTGCCTCATTGCATTCTGGATATATTTACAAGCATTGCACAACTCACACCAAAATCTGTATAGTAGCATTTATAAGGTGAATCCACTCTGCTCATACTCTATTCATAAATATACATATATGGACTTGTGGCAAAGCACAGATGCCCCAAGCTCATTGACAAGTTCAATACAAGATTAGCTTTAACTAAAGGCTCTCCCAAACAATGCAAATTAGTATTTAAATTTATGTGTTGAAAGGATTCATGTGTCTCAAAACGACAGATCAGTTTACACACACCTATGAGAGCAGGTAAGTTTCATTGTGTATAGTATCACATAAACCTTGATATTTTGTGTCAACATTTCAAGCCCTGTGAGAGGGGGGTGTTGTTACCATAGTTACCTATAGATATGGTCATCAAAGCTTCAAGGTCTGTCACATTTGAATTGTCAAAATGAACAGTGTCAGTAGCATGGTCACTGACCATTTTGAATGCTTTGGGTCAGAATGATAAACATGACAGACATAGTAGAGACATAGCACTGGCAAATATAAGAAGTATTTAGGTTTAGGCACACATAGTGGGAAAGTCCAATGCTCGGCCACTTTGGATGTATATCTGTTTGACTGTCTTCTTTGATTGAATTTATTGGCAGACGGTATGGTGAAGTTTGTTTGTTGGAGCTGGGGCCTCACCCATGCTTGCTCCATAGCAATAGTGTGTGTATTTTTATGAGCCACAGACCAGTTTGCATGCTCCAGGGCAATGTCATGCATTATGCAATGAACTAGGGGCCACCTGACCCATGAT
>MU134391.1:164445-189220 GCA_015039355.1 Ramaria rubella | reverse complement strand
CCAGTTTCTGCCAAAAAGCACTTCAGAATTCCAGATGGTGACACCTGTTCACTGCTCAGTTGTGAGAAAAATGGTGTTCGGACGGTGTCATCCATTTTTGAATGACAATGGAACACATGTGACACCTGGATGTGTTTCCCTTGCCTGCTGGACGAGAAACAGGCAAGTGTGTTCCAGCAGGTGTGCCCAGTTTCTGCCAAAAAGCACTTCAGAATTCCAGATGGTGACACCTGTTTGCTTCTCAGTCGTGAGACAAACGGTGTTCAGATGGTGTCATCCATTCTTGAACGACAATGGGACACATGTGACACTGGGATGTGTTTCCCCCACCTGCTGGACAAGAAACGGGCAAGTGTGTTCCAGCAGGTGTGGCCAGTTTCTGCCAAAAAGCACTTGGGAATTCCAGATGGTGACACATGTTCCCTCCTCAGTCGTGAGAAAAATGGTGTTTGGACAGCATCAGTGTGTCCCAGGTGTCATCAATCTCATTGTTCACTGTGGGCAAACTCCCCACCGGAACCTGGTGGTTCACCCACCAGATCTCCCACTTTTGTGGCATTGCCACGAATTTCCCTCCCACTGAAATATCCACAAATGATTTCGGTGGGTCAGAACTCATTTGTATCTCCCTGTTAATTGTGGTTCTTCCACAGGTGCAGATGGTGGATTATCTGTGAAAGGAATCAGCGGCGGCACCACGCTCGTTCTTTTGAATGACCACAGGGACACATGCTGGGCCATCCATGCAAATAATCCATGGCTACTTCACATTTTTATGCATGCAACGGGACCTAGAGTGGCATCAAGACCTCCTGTCTCACATGTGTGCATTACCGTGAGTAGACGTCACACTGGCTGGCTCAAAAGGTCATCAACAGACACATTATCTGTAGACGTTGCAACAATCACAACTTGGATCTTGCCAGCGTTAACAAGGGAGTAGAAACCATTCAACTGCACAACTCCTTCATCATTCAAGTGGACTCCCCAGAACACGGATGAAGTATTGCGAAGTGGAGAATCCTTTGGAAGCTTTGATAAGTTGTAGATTAGATGGGTTTGTGCTTCAATTCCAAGTCAAATGACAGAGAGAGACAAACAGACCCTTCAGCCAACAGATTCCAGAAACCGTGGATGAGATTGTTACCAAGCTTTGTTGTATGAAGAAAGCACCTATTTTGGAAGGGGGGTGAGTGTAAACACCTGGTTCACTCAAAGAGTTGCCATGTGTGTAGTTCAATATGTGGGCTTAGGATGCTCAAATATCTGTCAGAGAATTTGCTTTAGTCATGCAATGTTCAATGGTGCAGAGAGGAAAATCAAATACTGACTCTTTCTTAGGAAATCCAGCAAAGGACTTGTTGCAGAAAGGACTGCATTTGTGCTCTCAAAAACGCCTACTTTCCATCCTTCAGTTGCCAGATATGCTGTGATACTGACATGTTAATGTGATCCTTTGTGCAAGAGAGGAAGTTCTTTCAGGATGAGTCCACTTACTCTTGTCCTGATTTGCCACAGTCGACCACGACTATGGGATCCACTTCTTTGACTAAGTGAGTCTTTGACGCAGTTTCATGTATGTGGGAGAGAAGCGGTTTCATTTCAGTGCCAGATTGAGTAGAGTGGAATGCAGGGCCTTGAAATTTTGCCTCTGCTGCACAGGCAGAGGATAGCTGTGTCGGAATTCAAGGCATGTTACACCCCTGTATTTCATCCATTAGCCAATACTGTTCCAAAAGGGGAGGAGAACAACTGACCCCTGTGCAAACAATAAGAATTTGAGAATACTTTAGAACTTCTTTCAAGCCAGTCCACCTATCTTGTGAAGAGCTGAGAATCTAAACTCACCATGAACACTCACAGCCTTTTAGGGGTTTCTAGCTGAAGTTTGATTTCCACCAAGTAGCTACAAATCCAGCTACTGGTTGTACTGAGTCAGATGATTAGAATATACTGGAAGTTTGTATATTCAAGTGGATCCGGGTGGGGCACTAATCTGAACATGTTGCATGCCCTGGATGAGTTTTTGACACATGCACAAAATGGAGCACCCAAGCGGGTTGCAGCCTCACCAAACACACCCAGGGCACGCAAAATGTTCACAGTACGTCACAAACGACTCACACACTCTTTACGATGCGTTTCCTACACACTGTGGACCAAATGACAAAAACCAGTTGGTATTCCCTTGGGAGCAAGCAGCCTCACAGGCTGCAACCTGCTTGGGCACTCCATTTTGTGTCCATGTCAAAAACTCATCCAGGGCATGCAAAATGTCCACAGGACGGCAAAAACGACTCACACACTCTTTACGATGTGTTTCCCACACACTGTGGACTTGTGAAATGGGTCACTGCTCCGCATGACAGAGGCCGATTCCCCTATGTTTGTCACCCTGACACCCCCTTGCTAACAAGGTGTAGTTCATTTTCTATCAAGTGCTCCTTTAAATAAGTCTATATTATTACCAGTGTTTGTATCCCATTGTTCTATGTATATTAATGAATTGGCAGTTATTTCCCTGTTCTTTGTATATTCAAAGCTGTGTGCTGCTAAATGTAAGTTATCTACATTGCTCTCATATACCCCATTCTTATGTATTTATTTTTACGAGCTAAGGCCATTCTGCATGCTCGGGGGCAATGTCATGCATTATGCAATGAACTAGGAGCCACCTGACCCATGATTGTGCATTGACATTGCAGGAAAAGAGACTTGTGAAGTATGAAAATCTTTGCTGAGGCATGGAGGTTGTCATCAATTTTTAATCAATGTGAAGAATTCAAAAGTCCCAATGGGGATGGAGTTTACTTATTACTAAAGCTGACAAACCAAGTATGAATTTATGACATAATATGAAAAATCAGCATTGAGGTCATATAGTGAGATTCACCTTTCTGTGGCCCTTTGACAAACCTCCCTTGATGTCACATGGATAGCATCAAGTAGAGGTGTAGCAAATTTAGTGCCCATCCATTTGGAGTCTGGATGGATGGGCACTTAATACTATATATGAAAGAAAAAAGGTGAAAATTTCCTGGGCTGTGAGAGAAAAATACTATACCATCTATCACATCCCCCACCCATGCTATGCCTTTGCTGGAGGTTGTGTGAATGCACAATTATGATCACTTGCCTGGCAGGCCTCAAAAAAAATCAATCATTGTGATCATTTTGTACAGTTATTTTTCTAAAGAGAATGAGAACCAAACATCTTTTTTTCCCCAGCAGAATAGAGATGCATGAGGTTGTACACAAAATATGTGATTGGGCCAATTAAGGGTCAGGGTGCTTTTATAGTGCAGCAGAATGATCAATTTCCGTAAGTTAAAAATAAATCTGAGACCATATATCATCACCACCATATTTAAGGGGTGTACCCAGAGAGTGAGTCACTGTTTTTTTTCATGGGCGCCTATCGAGGCCCAGCCTCGATTGGCACCCATGGTCTTCCAGGTGTCAAAAGTGAAATACAGGCCAGAAAAGCTTATTATGTGATGTTTTTTTTTGGGGAAATGAATGATTATGTATGAGAGTTGACAATTATGCTGTTTATATGATCCAAAACTAGGGGGTTAGTGTTGTGATGATATATGTCTTTTGTGAAATGCTCTTGTAGGAATGCTGTAAATGCCCCAGTCTAATATGGCCATATCTCTTCATACACTGTTCTATCTTGGGAATATTCTTTTTGAGTAATTTTTAGGCAGGTTATAGTTCATTTTGTTGAATAAAATGATACCCAGGGCACCTTATTATCTGTGCTAGCATGTGTTTAAATAGAGTATATGAGATGAGCATACACTAGATATGGTAAAATAAATAGTTCTCTGGTCTTTTTGTGGCTGTTAGACCTTGATTTATGTGACATATAAAATAAGCGCCCATCCAGTTCGAGGGCATATGGATGGGCGCTTATTTTAATTACCTAAGGCGGTTGTCCCGAAATAAAATCCAATACTTGAAAGATAATATCTCCACAGTTTATTGATGGATTGGCTTGAAACCTGGGCAATTGCATTTTGAATGGTTAGGCTAGGGTTTGGTTATGTGGTTGATCACTAAATTTGCATGTAGTCAGTTTCTAGTGCTCTAGAGACTTGCAAAATGTGTTTTGGATCCAATGTGAGTGTTTCACTGCTGCCATCAAATTTTCATATGATATCACTTGTGTATGAATATTTTACAGGTCAATACAAATGATGTACACCCACACATATATAGACCACTTTGATGTGCTAACCAAGCTACAAAATTGGTGAAGATGTTAGACCAGTGAGGCAGTGGTGGTTCACCCATGAAAATCACACAAGATTAAGTCATGTTTTGAGCCCCCCCACACTCTATTGGCTTGTGGTGTCCTGAAAGGCACTTGATGTTTTAGTACCTGCATATACCACTGTTTATCCCTATTTATGATTCATCTCTTATGCCCCATACCAGCACAGATAAAGGGATACCACACTCCATGTTCTGACCTATCATGTTTCCTTTTCCTTGCATTTTTCAGTATATGTCCAAGTCTTTCTACACCAACTGGTAAGTTGTGGACGTGCAGCTGCAGCAGCATGGTCATGTGACTACAATCCCAGCAGGATTGTGTTGAGATATCATGATCACAAAAACAATAAACATTTTTAAAATAAAATCAGAGTACCTAGGAAGTTATGGAGGTAGATTACAGAAGAGTCTCTACATAAATCCTATGTTTAGGGTTCTAGCTGAACCCAGACTAAGCGGAATGAAAGTGCCAAAAATATGGTCATTCCCAGTAGAACCCCATTGAGACCCCAAAACCTTCCTGAAATCCAAAAAGAGACATGTTTCATGCTCACACTCCATTTGTGTATGTGTCAAATACTCACCCAGGCCATGCAAAATGTCTACAGGACGTCAAACACGACTCACACACTCTTGATGATGTGCTTCCCACACACTGTAGACAAAATCACAAAAGCCAGCTGGTACTCACTTGTGAGAAAGCAGCCTCACAGGCTGCAACATGCTTGGGCGCTGCATTTGGTCTATGTGTCCAAAACCCAGAGCATGCAAAATGAGCACAGGACATCAAAAACGACTCACACACTCTTTATGATGCGTGTCCCACACATTTTGGACAAAACAAGAAAACCAGCTGAGACTCACCTGTTAGCAAGCAGCCTCACAGGCTGAAACACGCTTGGGCACTCCATTTGGTTCACATGTCCAAAACTCATCCAGAACATGCAAAATGGGCACAGGACATCGAAAACCCTCCCACACTCTTTACAACATGTTTCCCACACATTCTGGACAAAACAAGAATGTCAGCTGACCTTCTAGCAGGATTGTTGAAGAGCAAGAATGGTCTTGGACAGCCTGGCAATGCAAGGAGATTGGATGGGCCCACCATGTTGGATTTACAGAAGGGGACTAGTTAGAAGAAGCCTGTGTGAGTTAAAATAAGGCTGTTTTTCTTTGAATCGGTGTGTTCACACAATAACCAACATACTAATAATAGAGAGAACATAACATTATGGAATTGGCACTGTGTTGGTTGCAGCATCATACAATTCTCCTTCTGACCGGTGGCACTAGGAGCTTTGAGTGTTGAACAGCTCAGCTCAAATGTCCTGAATTTGGACCCAGGGCCTTTACCTGAAGAATTGGTGAATGCAGCATGGCAGATCATCAAAGTGAAGGCTAATTGGTATTCAGGGATGAACTAATTGTAATGGCACTAGGGCTAATCATGTACATATTCCAGAAAATTGTGCAGACTCAAGGGCTGTGCTTTGGCCCAAATTTTCCAACTATACGCCAGCTATTCTGGACTAAAATGGCAATTCATCCAGAACTGTTTGCATACTCGTGTGCTCCACACCGTGCATGACACACCACTCTCTACGCCCCACGTCACTGCGGTCCACAGCACCCCTGGCCCTGGCTGCCATACTCCTCCACTCTACGCACCATATCCCTGCGCATTCCACCCCACACCACTACCCATGACCCTCATTCCCACATTGCCAATACCAAGCCCTGAGATCGGCGGAAGCAGTATCAATGCCGGCTGTGGCTGCAGTGGGTGGGAAGGGAGCACCATGGGGGCGGAAGGACTGTTGTGTTGCATGTGCGAGGGGCAGGGGGCTGTCAGGCGGATAGGACTTTGCGGGGTGTGTGGGCAGGGGCAAGGCAAATGCAAAGAGGATGGGACCGAAGGCCAGGTGTGATGCTGTCAGGGACAGAGTCCCCAGGGTAGCGGCAGGGCAAGGCATGAATGCGTACCAATGGATCTGTCACTGCAGAGTTAACTGACTCATTTGCCAGGTCGTGCAAGGATGATAACACAGCCAAACCATGGCAGGGGCTGAAAGAGGAAGGGAGTGGTGGACTGGAGGGTGAAGGAAGTCAGAGAGGGCACATGGTGTGGATGTTGTCCATCCTCCACTCTTCGATGAAGCTGGTACATCAGCCCTGTGCATTTCCAGGCTGAACGCAGCGTAGATGGTGTGATCGCCTTGTGTGGTTTCAACATATTGAGGTGATGGCTAGTCCAAAGCCAGAACCAATAGTCCATGTCATTAACGAGACGAATGGCGGACTCACAAGAGTATAAGGACCTGTTGGAAATAAGGCCGTGAGTTCAAGATCATAGAATCAATTCCAGAGTGATGCTTACTATGAATGTACAGTGGCCTCTTGACTGCCTTTGAATCTCAGCTCCCCATGCAATACCTTGACAGTCGTGATGGTGAATGGATGCAAGAGACTGAGGAGAGTGGAACAGCTAAAAATTCAGAGTGGTTCAGGTTAATTAAAGGTAGGTGCTTGCCTGGAATATCACGTACCTGGGGGCTCATGTGCAGATGAAAATAAAGACTCATTGAGATGACAACGGCCACAAAGGTTATGGGGAAGCTGGGACAGGCACATAATGTTGCAGCAGCTTCTTGGCCTCAAGGTCTACATTGTGGGATCATGCTGGTGTTGAAAATTTAACATTGAATCATTATAGCGGAGTTATAAATATGCGCAGATGTGTGGTGGGGGGTAGAGTGGCGTTGGGGGCAAGAGGTCGTGTGGGGGCATGTACTGTCGTGCGTGCGTGCATGGTCAACAGGGAGGGAGGTGGTGTGGCCCATGGCATTACTGCGTGTGGTGGCATCAACGTGCAGCGTCGACATGAGCAACTTGCTTACGGGACTCTGCATAGCTGTCTGCACAGCTTGCTTCACAGGTCATGGGAAAAAGGGGCCAAAAATGTTGCCTTTTTGGACAACCTTTTTTAATCTAGAAAATTGAATGAACAACAAGGATTTTGAATATCTTTTCTGGATCAAAAATCGAGAGTATATGTAACCTTTTACTGGCATTTTTGCCTGCCCATATGTGATCAAAAGGCACAATTTGAAAGAATGAATAAGTCCTAAAAATTGGACAAAAACTATATTCTATTCTTTGAAAAAAAAACCTAAATATGTTGAGAAAAAGGCAACATTTCCTGTGGAAAAGAACAGTTTTTTATGATAAATATGAATACTTTTATTGCTGAAAAAAAGGTGGTGAATATATTGGATGTTACTTGCATTTTGGGAGTTTGGAGTACAAAATTTGAAAAAATGATGCATTTTTGTCAAAGTTTGGGATGGAGAAACTCCAGGAATATTCTGTAAGGAGAAAACATTTTTTGGACATTTTTCAGACAAAAAATATCTCTTTGCCCCCAGTGTGAATAGAGAAAAGGGGACAAAGAATGGTCACATGACATACTGTTTGGGTGGAATACAAGTCAGTGGTCCCAAATTATTTGATGGTCTCAATGTAGTCTCCGAGAAAGTGAAGTTTGGGGGTGCTTAGGTTAAAGGCCTTGCATCTAGCAACTTGTGGGACCCCAGGGTGATTGGTGGTGGAGGGCTGCCATAGTTGAGCCTTTTTGGCTAGGCACCGAGCATGAGCAGCAGTCTCACAAGGGAGTTCATGTGTAACAAACGCTGTGCAGGTCACTGCAGCAAACTTGCAGATGGCCTGGCCCAGGTGGGTGGTCAGCAAATCTAGTTGCTGCAGGGTGGAATCTGGGTGTGTGTAATTTTGCAAGAGAATGCCATGAGATGAGTGTGAACAGAAGGTGTTGAATGATTGTTTTGTGGGGTTCTGGGAAAAGTCTTTCAAAGGTGGGCATGGCACACTGGAGTGATTCCAGTGAGGCACTGGTGGGTCATAGATCAAGGGCTGCAAACTGACCTGTAGAACATCTTCAAAGTCTCAAGCAGCCAATTTCTTCATTTCAGAGACATTGTTGGCGAATCGGCGAATAGTATCATGGCCAAATGTGGGGGTGTGGCAGAATCTCATAGGTTGGGATCAGGTCAGGTGCAAAGGGTGAAGGCAAAGTGTGATTGTTCACCTCTGGTTGAGCTCATTGACCTTGTCTGCCCCAAGTTCACTCAATAGTCTGATCAAGTGGGTCAGGACGGCCTTCCATACACCGAGTTCAAATTCATGCATTAGGTTGATGACAAACATCACGAATTTGTTGTACAAGTATGATGTCATTGTTTTGGAAAAGGTGTTCTGAGATACAGGTGGGCCACTGGTACCATCAATATAGGGTGGGAGGACTGACCTCAGTTGGCACGAGAGAGGTGGCTTGCAGCAGATTGTTCACTGCAGTACTATTCACCTTGTGTCCGCATTTTCCATACATGAACTTCCTGGCCAGGGAGACTGAGGCCAATTGTGTGCACGTGTCCATGCATGACCGAGTGACATGGCGTTTTCGATCACGTTGGAGACCTAGCTTGTGGATCTCTTTCTTGGTGACCAGACAACGAGGACATGGGCAGTGGCCTTTGTCCTTAAATGATAACATCAGCATCCTGCAGGGGAAGTGGTGAGTCAGCTCTCTGTCACCTGAGAATGGTGCAAATGAGGCAACAAACTGACTTTTCAGGGTAATCTGCCGAGTAGGTGAACAGGTGCAAGAAAACATGGTGAAGGACACCATCAGCACACAAGATCACAATGCCTTGCTTGTACGCCATGAGGAACTCTTTGTCCAGGAGCAGGTTCCACACTGCTTGAATGAACTCATGTCAGCAGTGGGTAAACAGGGCCACTGAGCTGGCTTGGCCTCCCAAGCTCTCTCGAATGAAATCTTGAATGGAGTCTGGAAGTTATAGGACAGAGTGGCCTGGGTTAGTAGGTGCTCAGGTTGGTTGGTTTCCCTGGGATCTCACCGATGGTATATATGCCCAGTACTCACAGGAATGGGAATTTGGCTGAGCTCAGAACCAATTGGCAATATTACCAAGGAAAAAGTAAATCGGCCACAGGTGAGCTGTACCAAATTGGGTGAGGTGTGTGGAATCTGACCACACCATCAAGGCAGCCACTACTTTCTCCAGATGACAACCTGGCACTTAATACTCTGGGTCGAAGTTGACCTCCTGGTGTGCATCATGGAACACCGATGATGAGTACATATTTGAATATACATGCTCAGGGGGTGCATCTGGGTGTGTAAGCAGTTTCCACCACATTTAAAAGGGTGTGTAGTGCAAGTTTGTCTGGGTTTCAAAGATGGTCCGCACAATCTCAGTGATGGAATGGTGGTGCAAACATGGAACTTGAAAGGTGCACCCTTAATCACTTGTCCAGTTCTGCTTGCCCTCTGGTATGTGGATGTCTACACTGACACTCCACCACCATCACCCTAGGACAGCTGGTCCGTCCACAAGTTCATCATCCATGCAATCCAAAAGTTTGTCCCTTGATGATGCAGTGAACCCAGCAACAACCTGTGAGACGAACTGGGGGTGAGAGATAATGGAAACCAGGCGGTCAAAGTCTGGTCCAGAGCGTTCACCAGAGGGTGTATCGTAGAACTAGTTGCTGAGCATGAAAGTGGAGAGGTTTGGGAACGGCTGGAATGGATCCCTCATTGCACATCCTTTGGGCTCAAAGAGGTCAGTGACAGGATCGGGCCCCACAGGAGATGAATGAGTGAGGCCTGCAATATCCTTGAGCGTGAGTTCCCCATCAGGATCACAAGTCGGCTGGTCAAAATATTTTCTGTACAGGCCAAAGGAATCTGGAGGAGTGTGAACTTGCTCCCGCACTCGCAGGAAAATCCATTGGGGGCCCACTGGCTTGGAAATATGTCCCTCCTCTGTATCATTTTGGGCTGGTGGAGGCTCTGATGCTGACAGCACGGATGAGGACTGTCCAGGGAGCACGTCCATGCACCATGCTGGTACACGCCTCATCCGTGGTTGAGCACTCTGTACACACACTCCCATCCTGGCTGGGCCCCAGGCCATCCTGCAGTTCTCCTTGCTCATGGAAGGATCATTTCCATCGGGTTACACAGCCACGGACACCCCAGGCTGTTCGTGCAGCATAATTTCATCTGCAGGTTCCCCCTCACATGCCAAACCACCCACAGTGCCATTATCATCCTCTGCCAACATCATCACCGACCCACTTCCCAAGGCTTCGAGTCCCACAGACCCGGCATTTTCCACCTGTATGATGTGAATTAAACCTAACCCTTTGCTCAGGAAACTCATCTGCAAACCAACTGATTCCCCTCATAGTCCCCAGCATCCCCTGATTCCATGGACTCAACAGGTCTCAATATATTGTCCTTCATGGCTGGCTCAAGGGCAGTGCATCGCCATTTCCACCATCCTGACTCCACAACCACCTGGCTCTCCTCATTTCATTGATGATGGTGGACTCCTCCCCGCCTTTCTGCACGCGTGTGCAGGAGGTCTGTGTTGATTTTAGCCAAGACCAGACAATGACTTTGGTGGTATACCAGCCCCCCAGCCATATTGCAGGCTTTTTGGCATGCCTCACAGAGAAAAACCATGGGTTACATGTCTCAACCCGGGCGTCATGGGGCAGTCAACGAGCGGAGCTAAATGTGTCTCAGATAACTGCCATTTTTAGGGTTGTTGACCCCAACTTGAAGTCACGTGTGCACGTTCCAAACCATGCCCACCCGCACTAGTGCCTCCCAAGACTCTCCCAAGTTCCACCACCAGTGATGCCCTCTGCAGCTCAATCTCGTACCTCTGGAACCTCTCATCCATCAGCCTCTCATACCTCAGGTTCCTCTCGCCCCTCTGGATCCTCACGTGCCACCTCTGGACTTTCATTCCCTCCCTCCTCTCCCACCGCACCATCCACAGCCCCCAAATGGTGCCCCAACCCAAATGACCTTGAGGACAATGAGCCCACGTCCACTTATCGCAAGAGGAGAAAGTCAGTACACGGTCCTCCTCATTACACCTGTCTCATTTTTGGTGCACCTGTCATCTTACATGTGTTCCATAGAAACATTAACACCACTGAACAACTCCACACACACTGGGGATGTGTTCTTGCATGCATCTATGTACAACAACCCATACACGATATGTTCCACCAGCATCAAGATGGAACATGCCAAAGATACGTCTATCTCCTCTGAAGAGTGAGTACACTCCTCATAGACATGCATTGCACTGTGATGATCATTTTAATTGCAGGCAACACCTGCAAAATACATCCTTTATCAACATCACATGTCACATACCTGCACTCGATGACTTCCTCAGTGGTCACCATGATGAGAGCACTGTCAAGACCATGGTGGCCTATGTGCATTGTTGTCTACTTTAGGACCATGGTAATACTTAGCATCCACCCCAGATGAGAAGTGGTCAAGATGGAGCCCGCAGTGATGACACGAGTGCCCTCAAGAAGCAGATTCCAGACATGCTGTGGCAGTATGACCGAGCTGCTGCAGCAGACCTTGACAGCAAGGACAAAGCCACCAGAGGGTTTAACCACCCACTCACCGGCAGGCTCTTATGCCCAGCCAAGCTGGATTCTGGTGACGAAACATATGCAATTCAATGTGTGTGCCTGGGATTTCACTCATCTGACCTTATAGTTTGTGCCAGTCTCTGAAATCAGGCAAGTACGACTTGCAGCCAACTGATTGGCCTACATTTTTTTATAAAGGGCACAAATATGACCCTGATGATGAAATGAAGGGGTTACTCCAAGGGGAACTACTCATCCAAGTGCATCTCCTGCACCCTCTTGACTCTTCAGCTGCCCTAAGCCCCTGGTGCACCCTGCTGCCCACTTCCTCAGGCCTTCAAATGCATCTTCCTGGGACCATCAGCATGGCTCCGTAATGATGGCAAGTCCAAAATCATGCACTCTCCCAAGGCAGCACTTTGCGAGATGGAAGCTGTCACAAGTCGCTCCCTGGCATATGTGGCTACATTGGTTCGTATTTTGCACCTCATATCGAGCCTGGCCTGAGTTATACTCACTCGGACCAGACCTACTTTGGGCTGTCATCAAACAAAAAGAACCAGAAAGTCGGTGGCTCCTTCGAGTTATCCACCCTGTATTGGCAAGTTGTGCACCTCCTTGAAGACAAAGATCTCAAAGACGAGGCCAACACTCTCTTGTTGTGGTGGAACCAGTATGTGTCCTTTCATTTTAGCCCATGCCCCCTCTCATATCCCCTCAGGCAAATTTTCCCTTCAAAATCGAGTGCAAAATCTAATACACAGAAGGCGCAGGACCCAATAGCGAAGTTGAAGGCCCAGAAGGCCGCAAAAAAAGCAGTGGCACTGCAGGATGCAACGAACCAGCAGAAGTTTGCTTAGTGAAGTGATTATATATCAACCAATGACAGTTTTCTTCATTGCACTTAATTCATTCTTTGCAACTTGAACCCATGACCGGAGGGAATGTACACCATTGGACTCTGCCTGAAATTGCATTTGAGCCCCCAAATACCTAAGCTCTAGCACGGTGTGACCCACTGCAGTGAAATAACTATGCTATCAGATGTTACATGATGATCGCACAGTTGACCACTCTGCTGCATATGTGCCACAGCTGCTCAGCTGATCACCAAGCCAGCTCCACTTCCCACAGGTTCTCGAACATGCCTAAGACTGGTGCTTTTCTGGCACTTGGGGTCACAGTCTTGTGAACAGCCTCTCGAACATGTAGCACCCTGGCACCCTCCAGCCAGAGGTCCGGCAGCCTTGCAGGTACCTGCTAAGCTGCCAAATACCTACCAAGGGTAGAAGTATATATACGTGCTTGCCATCCACTGCCAGAACAAGTGCAAGACTTGCACCCCTGGCACGGCTGCTAGGCCTGGTAAGACGTTACAAGCCATTGTCAGATCTTTGGGGTTTTGCTGATGTTCTTGCCATCTCCTCGACTCTCTGTGACTTATTACTTGAGTCCTTCAGCTCTAACAGTACATCTATCTACTCAGTACCCAGAACCACTACCTGTCGGTTACATAAATGTTCCAAATGTACACAGCAATTTACTACTCCACGGAAGTTGGCAGGACATGTACATGTCCACAGGCTTCATCAATGGTCGCCATATGTTTTTACACATGTTGACCCCCTCTCACCCCATTGTCAGCCACTAAACACCACTACGCCCATCACTACGGTCCTATCTTATGGGCTTACCATAGAGCCTGACCCCACTCAATCTGCACCTGCCTTTGCCTCCAACCTGATCTCTTCTCCTGCTACACTGGCTTCTCTCCTGCCCCCAGGGGCTTCTCTCCACCTGCCCAATGGCCAACTTGTCACCAGAACACAGGTGCCAGTTGGTTCTTCACAACACACACCCACACCAGCAGCATCATCAACGGTGTTTCATTCCACAACCACAGCCCCTCCATCGATTCGTACCTGTAGCCCTTACCAAACAAGCGTTGTCGGTTTACTTTCGGAAATGAATCCAAAAGACAGTGGGTAGCGGTGTCGTCATTGCACAGCTACTTACACTGGTGTTCGGCTCAGTGCGCTTTGCTATCAGCAGCAACAAAGGCAGAACAAAGATGAAGATGAGGACATAGCAGTGACGAAGATGATGACATAATACGCTGACGTAAGCATAGACGAGATACAACAGCAAATGTCACGTGATTGACAAAGCTGGCCTTGACGTAGACGTAGTAGTAGTAGTAGACTTAGAAGACTTAGACTTGAGACTTAGACAAGTGAATCCAACTGAAAGAGGTGAATTGGGGTACACTAAGGCGAAACAGGCCTTATATACATGAGCAGAACAACAAATGATGCGAGTATGCCATACAACAATGTCGTCGACAGCAGACAGGAGAAATGACTAACAGCGAGAGGCAGAAAACCAAAATAGGAAGGTGGTTTGTAAGGAAATGGAAAAATGAGTCAGGTGGTCAAAGAAATGAAGGGAAATATGGCAGCGAATTTGAAATAGAAGCCAGAAATAGAATAGAAGTGAGTCATAGACAATAGACCATGTGGAACAATTGGAAATAGAAGTACAGCCAAGAAGCGAGTGAGTCAGGTGATGAAAATGAGTCATAGCCGTCCAATAGGATTCCAGTTGCTTGTCAAATATCTCCGAAGATGAGTAAGTGAGTCATGTGACTTGATGACGACTCAGAAACATGTGAACCAATCACAACACTTGGATACGAATTTCCTCCAGAGAGGGAACGAAGACGAGCCCTTCTTGACGAAGTCCTTAGGCACATAACCGTAGCAAATCTCTGTTCCTGGTCCATGCTCTTTGATGTACCAGTTATTCCTGAGGACAATACAATGCCAACCATTCACTGGTTCGAAGTTTGGGTCAAAACCGATGACGTAGAAGGGAGCATGGAAGGTTTGATCGAATACCCATACACAATTGTGAATGTGATAAGGAGGTTATGCGGGGAATATTCGGTATGGGCCTTCAGGAGATTCGACATATAGGGGATAGTACTGACAATGTGCGACTTGTGGAGGAGGACTGGACAAATGAACATCAAGGGGAGAACGTCGACTAGGAAGTTCAACACGTGGTCCAACGTGTATGTCTGGCTTGGCGGTCATCTGAAACGAATCATGGGACGTGGTGGCGGCAATGCTGGATGGCATATTGAAAATAGAATTGATGAAAAATAGAATGAGTGTGGAGATGATATGTCTGGCGGACTGGAGGTAGCACAGCAGATGATGGTCTGGCGAAAGCTGATGATGATAGGCGCGTGTGCAGTGAGTGTCTTTTGTAGTGTAGTAGGCGCTGTTGAGTATCATGCTTGTCAGCGTTCAAGGAGAAGTATGGATACAACATGAACGGCAAGCCTGTGACAATGCTGACCGACGAGTACTCCCATCAATGAGTAGTTGATCCTTTGTCCTGGAGATTGACCCCAAACTATTACCTGCGTGTCCAAATCTCCCCCAAACCTCTTTCCATATTCTTTCCTCGCTTTCCTTGCCCACAACACCTCGGAATCATCTAGAAGCAGCCCCTTCAGATCACATTTTGCAAAGTCGCAACAAAACTCCATCGCCATCAAGAATCCCTTGCCTTTCAACCTCCCGTCCCTTTCAAAGCATCCCTTCTGCCCCTGATCTCCTTTCACTCTCCTTGTAAAAACAACACTTCTTCAAAACAATCTCATTCCCCTTCCAACTTCTCTTTTATTTCATCAGTGCCATCTTGTGTTCAAAATTCTTGCTTCTTTTTCTCACAGATACCAACTAACCAAGCACCCACTCCCCACCAGTACTATGCAAGCAACAACAAGTATTCTGATTACCAAAGTATTACCCCTTCCATTGACACTCATCACCACTCTCTCTACAGCCTTGGCTCAGAAACGACAACAACCGCCATCAAGTCACCATTGCCGTACACTGCAAGCTCTTGTCCATTGGCCTTCACAAAGCCCGACATTGAACATTGTATCTACATCCCACCACAGCCCCATTGCCGCCCTCCTCTTGTGCCTGCATCCAACCTGCTCTGCTGTCACTGTTGTCGCTGCTCCCACTCTCCTTCCCGCCCTATTCACACCCATGGGAGCCCTCTTGCAGCAGTCACTTTGCAAGTGTGACGATGTGCGTGCCAAGTCGACGCTGACGCCACCCCCCTTGTTCCCTGCCAACCATGTACGTCCCACCCAGCACCAATGCCAAACTCGCCATGCACCCCTCGTGCACCCCATCCACATGCTGCATCCAAGCCATGACGTGCTCTCCCCACTTCGTCTTGCTCTCTGCCACTCCCTCAGCGGCCACACCACTCTGTAGTCCAAACCCCCCAAACCCCACGCACGCCCTGTGTTCACATGTCCCCACACGCTTCCAGAACCTGTATGGTACTGCAGTTGCAGCTTACAGGCCACTGCAGCCAGCCATGGCCCACCACCCCAGTGACACCCTACAAGCATCATTGTAGCACCCACGCTGCTGCACCCCATGCCATCAGTGCACCCATCCGAACACATGCTGCCTTCAGTCAAGCTTGCAAAACCATTGGCAGTCCCAGCAGTTCTGCCCCACCCCTCCTGGCACACTGCACTCGCCAGCTTTCCCAACCTCTTCTCAATCACCTACTCCGCCCCTCACACCTTGGAGTCTTGTACATTGGCCTTCTGTCATACCTGCAGGATGGATTGACCGGGACAGTCAATATTCATGCCCCAAGGAGGTGTAAGGGAGTGCAGCTCCCTACATGGTGATTACGGGATATTACATAGCGCCCACAAGCACCCCTTTTAGTGCCCCATTGTCAGTGATGTCACAAAAGTGGCTTTCCTTTGTCTAGATAGCTATATTAACTTGTAGTCTAGTTATTTAAAAATAAGGAGTTGTTCCCCCCCTTCACAAGTAGTCCTCTGTCTGCATCTATGGCAGAAGGCTAACTTACACTGTGCTTGCTAAAGCCAGAGTAAAATTACCTCACCCAGCAGAATATGCTGGGAAAGCAGATCTTGAAGAATTCAAGAACTTTGTCTCAGGAATCCTGAGATGGCTAGGAATGAATAGTCTACTGGGGCCGTCCAGCACAGAACTCCAATTGAACTATTTGGGCACCTGCCTCAAAGGTGAGGCATTGGAGTGGTACACTCGAAATACCGAGTGTCATGATCGAGTCATAGTTGACTGGACCATTGAGAGTGCAATCGCTGGTCTACAACAGCGATTCCTACATGCACTCATGCATAGACATGCGTCGAACAAGTTTGACACAATCATGCAAGGGACTAGAACTGTTCAGGAATTACTGAATGATATTACAAAGTACAGGCTGTGCCAAGTTCGTCTCGAGCTCCCAATACAGGGAGCCATCCTACAGCAAAGCAGACGACATATTGTCTGCCTAATGCTCGACCTCAAGCAGAGACAAGGCCGAGTGTACCCCAAATAGGGGTACAAGCTATGCAGAGAGCTGGAGAAGGAGCTCCCGCTGCTTCTCACCCTCCACAGAAACCTCCTGGAGGCACAGGAGGTCAAGGCGTAGCACAGAGCTAATGTGCTACGAGTGTGGACAAGTTGGGCACATCAAGCCCAATTGCCCACAGTGGAAGAATAAACCACGCATAGCAGGTGCATGGTTGGAGGAAGTGGTTGAGCACTCCCTGAGTGCTCAAGAAGGGGAGGAGGAGCCACAAAGTAGCAAATTAGATGAGCAAATTGACATCCAGGACAATCATGAGAGTGAAATCCAGTGAACTGGTTGCTGATTACCAGTCAGAAATCAGGCCCTATCAATGGGATGATGATGACAATACAAGAACGCAAAGCTCATATTGAGCGGATGGAGTACATCCGCTAGGAGGATTGTATGAAGAAAGGCAGCACAAAAACCAACTACCACAATTAGTGGTGATTCAAATCAAGACAAAGACTTCCGTATCCACGTGGGAGTCATAGATAGGACCATCGAGCCTATCTACAATCATCAGTTCAGACCATGTGACAAAACAGGTGCGTATAGACAATCAGACAATCTCCAGATATTGGGAGATTGGTGGAGTCAGAGCCCACTGTCTATTAGACAGTGGGTGTGAGGGAGTCATGCTGTCTCCAGATTTCATACGTGCTGTAGGCATCAAGACATTCAAACTTGAACGTCCTATTGGCCTACAGCTAGCATGTGTCAGCAGTAAGTCAACTATCAACTATGGAACGCACACCAACATCCACTTTGGTGAGCATAATATCAAGGAATACTTCAATATAGCAAACATAGATTACTATGATGCAATACTAGGAACGCCATTCCTACGTAAACTGGGGATATCCCTCGACTTTAGAGGCAAGGGATGCATCCATATGGGAAAGGAAGTAATTCCAAACCATGTGAATGCATGGGCAGTGCAGCTGGACTACCAAGACCCAGCTGAATGCAAGACTCAAATTGCGAGTCTTAAACCCAAACTAGCGAGCCACATTCCGTGACTCGCAAATGGCTCCTCGTTGCAAGCAGAGCCATCAACGAGGTTGCCAGATGGGAGGCAAGACAAGGGAAAACAAAAATAAAAGCAACAAAACATTGACCCTAGCGAGAAGTGCCTTGGATGAGGGCTCAGCTGGTCAGCTCTCAGCAGACCCGCAAGGAGGATCCACTGAGGACCAACCAGCTGAGGAAATCTGGAATATAAGGGATGGTTAATCAGAGCGTGTCAGTTCTAATCCCCATGCAGCTGAGCCATCATATCTGATACCATCAGGTCCACTGTGAACCAATGGTTGGCTGGTTTTACTTAGTAGAAGATAATTTTAATAAACTGTTTAGCCATTCCTCCACCCACAAGACATTCATTGTGTTATCTGAGGTAACCAGAATTCCATTGCAATGGTGGAATATAAATTATATATATTATTGTGAGTATATATATAAGTACAACATTTTACAATAAAGGAATGTAACTACATACACTAGAAACAAAGAATACTATGACCTTATTTCATAGAGATATCTTCATCAACTGGAGTTGCATGCTATGAATGTAGGCCCTGGCGGCTAGGTGCATTACCTACATATGTATGGCTCTCATTTCATCCTTCGCCACATTCTCCTGGGGCAGAAAAGGTGGGTGGGGGGTCCAATGTGAGGGTGCGGTATAGGTGAACCAAAAGCTGTATATAGGCAAATGGATTTCACGTGAAGGAAGTTCAAAACGCCGACTTGGCAAAATGAATGGAGGCTGGTTTATTGGCAAGTCATCTGTTTCTCAAAAAAAGAAAAAAAAAAACAGGAACCAAAATAAATAAATTTGGAATTTGTAGCCTGTGAATACAAAACATGAAAAATCCATGAGGTGTGCACAGGTGAGCTCAGGTTTCATCTGAGCTGTCAGCTGTGCTCCAACCAGCTGAGCTCCAGACCGAGGCAGTTCTCACTGGGCATTGATGTTGGTCTACCTGACCAATGTACCAATGGAATTACCGATGGGATTACTGGCACCAATCAACTGTTATTAAGGGTTGATGACTTTCCCAAACTTAGGGAAAGATGGGAGCTAGAGTTCGCAGACCCCTTTGGATGTGTGCCTTTAGAACTTCCTCCCTGGAGGGAGATCAACCACACAATTAAGTTCGTGGATGGAACTAAACAGTTTCATTATTGGTTACCAAAGTGTCCAGAGGCACTTCGAAATGAACTGATCGACAAAGTCAACCAGTATACCACCACTGGTTGGTGGGTATCAGCGTCAGGATATTCTGCAGCGCCAGCGCTATGCATTCCAAAGAATGGAAAGCTCAGAACAGCGATAGACCTACATCTACACAATGACAACACAGTGAAGGACATTATGCCCTTCCCAGACCAGGATATGTTCCGGCATGACGTAGCTCATGCCACGTACCGGTCAAACTTGACATGTCTGATGCATACAAACAAATACACATAGTCAAGGAGGACATCAATAAGACAGCCTTCACGACAATATTCGGCACATTCAAGAGCCAGGTTATGCAGATTGGCGACTTTAATGCACCATCTACATTTCAACGTCTCATGACATTGATTTTTTGTAACCAAATTGGTCGATCAGTCCATGTATATTTGGACGATATATTCATCTATTCAAGCTCTATCAAAGAGCATGAAAAACACCTTTGAAAGGTGTTTGAAATATTACATGAGGCACATCTGTTCCTCAGTGGAAATTGATCTAAGATTGATTTGTATTCGCCTCGTATGGAGTGCCTTGGTCATATTATAGATGACAAGGGCATCCATGCAGACGCGGATAAGATGGAGAAGGTTGGAGGTTGGAGGAGACCTCAAACATTTAACAATGTCCAAAGATTTCTAGGACTCATCCAGTATCTGGCACCATATATGCCAGATTTGACGGTGTATACTACTCCCTTATCAGGGAGTGCATGCAACAACAGGATGTTTCAATGGATGCCCTTGATGGATAAGTGTTTTGAATCCATCAAAGCACTGGCGTGTAAGGCTCCAATCTTGAAGCCTATAAATCATGCTAGTTCAGAACCCATTTGGGTTGTGACGGACAGTTCCAAATCTGGAGTCAGAGCAGTCTATGGACAAGGTTCGGACTGGATGACTTGTCATCCAGCAGGGTTTATTTTGAAGAAATTCAGTCCCACACAACAGCATTACAAAATGCACAAGCATGAGACAATTGCTATCCTAGAAGCACTTATAAAGTGGGAGGATAAGCTTCTAGGTTGCCAGTTCACACTGGTGACAGATAACAAAGGTCTTGAATACTTCAAGACACAACAGCATCTGTCCGACAGACAGGTGTGCTGGTGGGAGTTTCTCTCCAGATTAAATTATACCATGGTACATGTACCAGGAGTGGAGAACAAGGTAGCTGACTGTCTGTCGCGCTACTACGAGAATGATAAGCAGGGTGAAAATCACCCAGTGGAAGAATACGTTGACACAGATGCATGGCTAGACCCAGAAGGAGAGTTTCTCCCAATGGATTGATTCGTAGAAATACAAATGGCCACAGCGCAACAGTTGCAGCAATCACAAGATGTGACAGAGCAGCGTGTCACAGACACACAGCAGATGAAGCAAGCAGGGGAAGTACCTCCCACACAGGTGGAAGGTAATGAGGAGGACAATGTACTAGCTACAGTGTCTGGTGCGGACTCAGAGAGTCTACGCTCATGTGTAGAACACGAGTTTGACCTGAAACGAGCTGTAGCCAATGGCTATGGAACAGATCCAATACTCAAGAAAGTATTGGCAAATCCTGAAGCTCACCCTAAATTTGGGGTGAGAAATGGACTGGTTTGGACAAAGAACCATTTCAATAAAGACGTTGTGTGTCTTCCCTGGCAAGTGTTTTCCAAGGGGAGGAGAATGTTCGAGATAATTATCGATCATGCACATAGAATAGTTGGCCATTTTGGGCAATTCAAAACCGACAAGAACATCAGACAATCATACTGGTGGTCGGGAATGGCAGCCGACATAGAGTTGTTCTGTGGATCCTGTGCAGCCTGTCAGGCTGCAAAGAAGGACAATAGACGACCAGCAGGGTTGTTGCATACCCTGCTGATACCTGATAGACCATGGCAGTCTATTGGAATGGACTTCATTGGTCCATTGCCGGAATCGAAGGGTCATGACTAGTTATTAGTCATGATTGACAGACTCACGTTGTTGGTTTACTTTTGGAAATGGATCCAAAAGACAGTGGGTAGCGGTGTCGTCATTGCACGGCTACTTACACTGGTGTTCGGCTCAGTGCGCTTTGCTATCAGCAGCAACAAAGGTAGAACAAAGACGAAGATGAGGACATAGCAGTGACAAAGATGATGACGTAATACGCTGACATAAGCATAGACGAGATACAACAGCAAATGTCATGTGATTGACAAAGCTGGCCTTGACATAGACGTAGTAGTAGTAGTAGACTTAGAAGACTTAGACTTGAGACTTAGACGAGTGAATCCAACTGATAGAAGTGAATTGGGGTACACTAAGGCGAAACAGGCCTTATATACATGAGCAGAACAACAAACAATGTGAGTATGCCATACAACGATGTCGTCAACAGCAGACAGGAGAAATGACTAACGGCGAGAGGCAGAAAACCAAAATAGGAAGGTGGTTTGTAAGGAAATGGAAAAATGAGTCAGGTGGTCGAAGAAATGAAGGGAAATATGGCAGCAAATTTGAAATAGAAGCCAGAAATAAAATAGAAGTGAGTCACAGACAATAGACCATGTGGAACAATTGGAAATAGAAGTACAGCCAAGAAGCGAGTGAGTCAGGTGATGAAAAATGAGTCATAGCCGTCCAATAGGATTCCAGTTGCTTGTCAAATATCTCCGAAGATGAGTAAGTGAGTCATGTGACTTGATGACGACTCAGAAACATGTGAACCAATCACGACACTTGGATATGAATTTCCTCCAGAGAGGGAACGAAGACGAGCCCTTCTTGACGAAGTCCTTAGGCACATAACCATAGCAAATCTCTGTTCCTGGTCCATGCTCTTTGATGTACCAGTTATTCCTGAGGACAATACAATGCCAACCATTCACTGGTTCAAAGTTTGGGTCAAAACCGATGACGTAGAAGGGAGCATGGAAGGTTTGATCGAATACCCATACGCAATCGTGAATGTGATAAGGAGGATATGAGGGGAATATTCGGTATGGGCCTTCAGGAGATTTGAC
Organism: Ramaria rubella; assembly: GCA_015039355.1. Classification (NCBI taxonomy): domain Eukaryota; kingdom Fungi; phylum Basidiomycota; class Agaricomycetes; order Gomphales; family Gomphaceae; genus Ramaria; species Ramaria rubella. The sequence goes on along the minus strand of MU134391.1, from coordinate 166,748 downwards.
ATATAGGGGATAGTACTGACAATGTGCGACTTGTGGAGGAGGACTGGACAGATGAACATCAAGGGGAGAACGTCGACTAGGAAGTTCAACACGTGGTCCAACGTGTATGTCTGGCTTGGCGGTCATCTGAAACAAATCATGGGACGTGGTGGCGGCAATGCTGGATGGCATATTGAAAATAGAATTGATGAAAAATAGAATGAGTGTGGAGATGATATGTCTGGCGGACTGGAGGTAGCACAGCAGATGATGGTCTGGCGAAAGCTGATGATGATAGGCACGTGTGCAGTTAGCGTCTTTTGTAGTGTAGTAGGCGCTGTCGAGTATCATGCTTGTCATCCACCCATCTCTGAAAATTTGACTGTCCCCAGTCAACTATCATCGTCAGAAGAATCGTCTAAATCATCCAAAAAAAGCTTATCAGGAGCAAGGGGGATGCCATCTCTTGAGAAGTAGGGAAGTAGACGAAAGGCCGCAATGCCTCTTTTTGAAACAGTTCCATCGAGTTCCTTTAATACATAAGATCCACCTGTGGTTCTTCGAACAACTTTGAATGGTCCTAGATATCTTGGTTTCGTCTTCCTGTCTAGTTCATTTTCGACTCTTGAATTCCTAACCAAAACTAGATCTCCTGGTTTGTATTCACTGCGCCATGGACGTCGCCAATACTTCTTTTCAAATTCGGCTTTGTTTTTGAGTCTAGATTGATAGAGTGTGTCTGCTGCTTTGTCGATGTCGTGTGAATGTTTAGAGAGTTGTCGAATACGGAGTGCAAGGAGTTCTTCAGTAGTGCGATTGGGCTTGAAACCGGAAACAAGATATGTCGCTTCAAGGAGGTCGAGGGGAAGGATGGGATCAACACTGTAGAGAAGATAGTAAGGAGAGAATCCTGTTGCTCTTCTACCTGTGACACGATCAGCAAAGAATGCATGATGAGCATGATCTGGCCATTTCGATATTTTGCCTTCGCAAGCTTTGATGAGTGCTTCTCGAATTGTAAAGTGTCCTCTTTCTACAACTCCGTTTGCTTGAGAATTATAAGGCGAAATGTGAATCTGAGGAATGTCATATCGTCGAAGAAGTTCATGAGTAGCGCCTTTTAGTTCTGGACCATTGTCAGTAATGATTTCTCTGATTGCTCCAAAACGACAGATGAGTTCTTCAAAGATGAATTGAGAAACTGCATGAGCTGTAGCATTCTTGAGTTTTCGTCCTTCTGCAGCACCTGAAAGATCGTCACGAGGTGCTACGATATAGCGATAGCCTTGAGCTCTTGGCATAAGCATAATGTCAAGGTAAATCTTGGAGAATAGAGTCGCAGGGGTAGAAATGGTGATAGGAATATGAACTTTGTATATTGAACAAATTTGGCAAGGGTGGCATGAACGGACATATCATTTGACATCAGTGAAGTAAGAAGGCCACCAGAAGCGAAGAGAAATAGTCTTAGCAGTAGAGTAGATTCCACGATGACCTAGTTTGTCATGAGCAAGTTCTAGAATATGATTGCGTCGAGGTCGTTCAAGTATAACTTCTAGTGGATGTCCTTTTGAGCGTCTCCAAAGCTTGTTATTTCTAACAAAGTATCTTCTGGCTTGATGGAGGAAGTGATGTCGTTGTGAAGGGGAGGAAAATGTAGGAAGTTTGAGAGTAGTAAGGAAATCTTGGATACGTCAAAGGTGATCTTCTGCTGGTCAAGTATCTTTAACTTGATGAAAAACTTGCCACCCATCTCTGTGATCAATACTGTCAAGGATGGCATAAGTGTCTCCTGAACGTTCCAATAAATAATTAGCTTCGGCTATCCATTCATAATCTTGTTCTTCTTCTTTTCATCCTATGTCATAATCATTTTCTTCTTCTTCTTCTTCTTCATCTTCTTCTTCTTCTTTGTCATCTTCTTCAACATCCGAGTCGTCTTCTGCAGGTCTTCGACGAGAGAGTCCATCTGGGCCTTTGTGTAGAGTAGCTGGAACATGTTTGAGATCGAAATCGAAGAGAAGAATACCCTCTTTCCAGCGATTGAGAGTTGCATTTGGCTGAAGATCTGGACAATTGATCATTTGGCGAATGTGCTTGGCATCAGTTTCAACGAGAAGATTCTTGATACCAGCAAGATGAATTCTTGAATGACGAAGGGAGCGATAGAGACCATAGAGTTCTAACTTGGGCTGACTGTATCTTGATTCTCGTTCATTGATAGGAAGTGAGCCATATCGTACTGGTCTTCTTTGATTGTTTTTGTTGAGCTGGAAGATGATGAAACCGATAGCAATGATGGATGTGTCAACTGCAAGAATGAC
>MU134391.1:0-158453 GCA_015039355.1 Ramaria rubella | reverse complement strand
GTGAATGTGATAAGGAGGATATGAGGGGAATATTCGGTATGGGCCTTCAGGAGATTTGACATATAGGGGATAGTACTGACAATGTGCAACTTGTGGAGGAGGACTGGACAAATGAACATCAAGGGGAGAACATCGACTAGGAAGTTCAACGCATGGTCCAACGTGTATGTCTGGCTTGGCAGTCATCTGAAATGAATCATGGGATGTGGTGGTGGCAATGCTGGATGGCATATTGAAATTAGAATTGATGAAAAATAGAATGAGTGTGGAGATGATGTGTCTGGCAGACTGGAGGTAGCACAGCTGATGATGGTCTGGCGAAAGCTGATGATGATAGGCGCGTGTGCAGTGAGCGTCTTTTGTAGTGTAGTAGGTGCTGTCGAGTATCATGCTTGTCAATGTCTATGGTGCATCTAGTGCCAACTACAACGAGAGTTACTGCACGACAAGTCATGTGGTTATACCTCAAAGAGGTAATACACCTGCATGGAGTACCTGAGTCAATCTGCTCAGATCGTGACTCTAAATTCACCTCCTCCATATTTTGGAGGGGATTGTAGTGGATAATGGGTACGAAACTGCTCATGTCCACAGCATTCCACCTGCAGACAGATGGAGCAACAGAACGAGCAAATCGTTCTGTAGGGCAAATACTCCGCACTGTAGTGCAGAGTGATCAGAAGGATTGGGCTGAGAAATGCCCAATGGTAGAATTTGCACTGAACAGTTCAGTCAGTGCAACCACAGGATACGCACTGTTCAAACTGAATGTGGATACTTGCCCCTTATCAGGCAAGTACTATCAGTGGATACTACCTCTAGAGGAGTACAGCAGTTCGCACAACAAGCATTGTGGAACTTGATTGATGCTCACAATGCAATCATTGCAAGTCAAGCACAGCAGACAGACACTGCAAATATCAGATGCCATCAGGGAACAACATACGAGGTTGGACAGCTAGTATATCTGTCTACGAAGAACCTATCCTTACCCAAAGGATGGGCAAAGAAACTAGTGCCCAATTATATTGGTCCATATCAAGTTATAGAGGTGGGCAGCTCCACCTTCAATGTGAAACTTGAGTTACCCCCAGAGCTCATGGCTCAGAGGATACTTCCAAAGTTTCACATGAGTCTAATCAGACCGCACATACCCAATGACAATGAATGATTTCCTCATCACAATGTAAATTATATTTACAACTTTGGGAAAGAAGACAAACCAGAATGGTTCATGGATGAGATCCTTGCTCATTGCTGGACTAGTGACTCCAATTTGGAGTTACAAGTGCAGTGGACATTGGGAGATGTCACCTGGGAGCCACTCTCTGCATGCAGAGAGTTAGAAGCGCTATATGCTTATCTAGAGCTGAGGGGAGTTAGGAAGCCACGAGAGCTTCCTAATCGTGCCTTAAAGGCATGATAATGACAAGGAGTGAGTCCTTTAATAAAAGGACTTGACACAAACATAGTTTGTGTTGGCGATTTGCGCGATGTGACGCTGTCACGTGAAGTGATCATGTGACGCAACAGGTGTGCTCACCTTAAATTTAAGTGACAACTTTATCGCCGCTTCAAGGCTTGTTGCCACCCACAGCACCAGTGTGAGTGTAATTGTGAATTCACATGGATGCTCAAGTGTCCCATCCATATTCCTCAGCAGAGGCACTACCTAGTGCCTCTAAACAGTTTGCTATGGTCCTTTTGGAGCAGAGCCAGATGGTGCATGGTGTCAAGGATGCCATAGCCATCGTCCATTGTGACTCCTGCCCGGATTGCAATGCCTATACGCAGCATTTGCTGCAAGCCGCCAAACTGCAGCTCATTGATCCCCAATGCGCAACATTGAACATGCATTAAAAGTGGCCTGGCCACCTTGACTAGCAGAGATGGTGCATCCTTTCAATAAGGACACAGTATCCTCTTACAAAGAGGAAACACGTGAGCTCCATGCAGAGCTCGATAGTCTGTGTGCTGCTCTCGATAAGGAGAGACAGCTAAATTGTGAAATGGCGGATAAGTTATCTGCCATGAAGTTGACACCATCAGCGCCGACAATAATCGATCTGACTTCATTGCCAGATTCGATGACGGACTCAGTGAGTCCATCTACCCCTACTACCAGTCCCTCACTGGTAGGACCATCACGATCCGGTTGTAGGACCACATCCAAACAGCAAGCATTGGTGGTGCCATACCCCACATTGCTGAACGCTCGCATCACCCCCGTGATAGGTGACCCGCCTGCAACGCAGATGGGATTTCTACCCCACCCATTGGGAAAAGCATCGCACCCTACAGCGGTACACACAAGCCATTGACCCACTGAGTGGTTCAACACCTGACCTCTCAATGGCTAGTTTCCAATGGCAAGATTTCAGATTTGATGTGTAGCAACCGAGTACTCCAATGGTATATGATAAATCTGGTCTAGTGCATATAGCGGCGTACATTATCGATCAAACGACTGTGGCATAGGATACATTGGTGCCGTTGATGGACATCTCGTTCACTTGAGAGTTATCTTCGGTATCTTTGGTAGTTGTGCATGCATTCGTTTCCATAGGTGTGCTCACACCATTTATGTCGCTCCCTCCCATTCCACATCAATCTAGAACCTTCTGGAGATACTGACATTATGACAACTTGACCAGATGTCAATTTCAGTCTCGAGTCACCTCTATTCCAAGAATTCAGGATAAAAAACCTAAGTTGCACATCCTGAAAGCACTTGCAAGCATCGTTTTTATTGTTTGTGCATATTCCTTGAAGTTTGTCGCCAATATGATGTTGTCCACATAGACAAACAAAAAACACATTCTTCGCCCATCCTTGATCATGTATAGACACGTTTCAGCGTTCAACCTACTGAAGCCCATGCCGGTAAGTTTGAGATCCAAGGTCTTATTCCAAGTACATCCAGCCTGTTTCAAACTGTATACCGACTTCTTCAACTTCCAACAGTGTCCCCCTTTTATCTCAATGCCAGCTGGGGGTGATATGTATATGTCCTTGTGTAATTCACCATTAAGGTATGCTTGAGCTATGTCGCATGCTTCTAGTTCTAGATCATACTTGGCTGCTAATGCCAAGATTATTCTTATAGATTCAATGTTTGCTACAGGTGCGAAAACTTCGTCATAGTCAATGCCTTTCTGTTGTCAAAATCCTTGAACCACAATCCGTGTCTTGTGGTCGCTTACATTGCCATTCTGATCTCTCTTGATTTTGAACACAGGTCGACTAACCACCTTTTGGGATAGGTACGACGTCATACACATCATTTTCAATGAACCCTTTGAGTTCACGTTCAACGGATGCCCTCCATTTGTCAGAATTCCTTCCTGTGAGTGCTTCAGATACACTGCTTGATAAATCATCTGAACCATCCCTACTTTCAGCGTAGCCACTAAATGTATTTTCGATTTCCACAAATGTGGCATTGTCTGCATTGATTTGTGGTTGATTTTTGGCATCTGTGGTTGGAGTAATGTCCTTGATACCTTTGCCCTTCAACTTCCCATATCTTTGGGAATGCTCTTCGACCTTGCATAGATATGTGGCATTTTTATCGTACGTTTTCCATTCTCGTGTAGAACGTTGAGCTATTGGAGCTGTGCTACTTGTGGTTTGGACAGGTGCTTGTACTCTGACTCCTCCCACTTGTCATACTGACGGTGTGGTCTGTAACAACCTTGGATGTTGTTGTGGGATAGGATTTAGGTGCGTTCTCATTGATACCGTTTGAGGAGATGAAGCTCCATGAGTCGATTGCTGAACCACAACAGCTTGGTGCCACCAGCGTGGAATTTTTGAGTTATTCTTTGGTATTGATAGTGAGTTTATCTTTACTTCAGACTTTACTCCCACTGAACCTGAGTTTATAGGAGAACTCGGGGTGTGATTGGGCTCATTTGAGAAGAAATTGTGTGAAATTGGCACTGGGGGTAGAATTGGTTCATCGGAACCAACCTTAACCTGCGACTGCCTGTACATTAACAAGTCATTATATGTGTATTCCATGTTGTCGTCCTGATTGCCTGGAAGTTCTGCCTCTGATGCTGTTCCACCTTTGTCAAAACAAACATGTCAACTGCATATTATCTTCTTGGTCTGTAGTTCAAGAAGCCAATAGGCTTTCTTCCCTTCTTCGTAACCTAGCATTACGCATTTGGTTCCATTTTTGGAGAATTTTCCAGATCTTTTTTCTTTTTGGATAAGGGCGTATGCTGGACAACCAAATGATCCGAGTATCAACAGATCTACTCTGCAACCATATAGTACCTTGTGCAGTACTTTCCCTCTATTTCCAGATGCTGGCCTTCGACCTGCTATGTAAGCAGCGGTCTTCACTGCCTCAGCCCAATAGGTCTTGGGTAGCTTTGCATCTATCAACATTGGTATGGCATTGACTGAGTGTTTGACCCATGCGTTCTGATAAGCCATTCTGTTCAGGTGTATGAGGTGCAGCTGTTTTGTGTATTACTCCTTTGGCTCAGAGTAAGTCTTCAAATTTTTTACCACAGTACTCGCCTCCGCCATTGGTGCAAAAGAATCCAATTAAGTTCTCAGACCATGTAAATGCTCCCACTTCTTGCAGGAATTGATTGCGAACTTCATCTTTGAACTTTGAATACATGGTGATGGCTTCATTCTTTTTTCGCATGAAGTACACGAACGGGTAACAGGAGTAGTCATTTGTGAATGTGATTGCATACTTATACCCTTCAGGCGAGGCAGGTGTAATAGGACCCATTACGTCAGAATGTACTATCTGAAAATGTTTGGTGGTGTGTTGCCATTTTCCCTTCATGAAGGGTACTTTCTTCATCTTTCCCATAGCACATGGCTCACAAAACTTGGGTTGTCCAGTTAATTGATTGATGTGTTTAAGTTGCCCTTTCCATACCATTCTTTGGATGCAACTGATGGATATATGTCCCATGCGTTGATGGAGCAAATTATCTACACTTAGATGCACATATTCCAATTCAACCATGGGACACCAGTTGAGGTGATAGAGACAGCCTTTTCATTTAGCTTTAGCAATTACTATTCCATATTGTTTCACAGTGCACCTTCATTTGCGAAACTGGAAGTAAATTTGTTTGTCCGTCAATTGTGAGATGGATATTAGAGACACCTTGAAGCTTGGTACGTGTAGTACTCTTTGCAAAACGATTTTGTAGTGGTCTTCTCCAATGATGCTTTGGAATTTGACATTTCCTATTCCAACAGCTTCGACAAATGAATCATCACCAAAACATATTTTGCAAGGAGGCTCAAGTTTGCAATATGATTGTGTGTCAAACTATTTTGCATATGGAACCATGTGGGTTGAGCATGCCGTTGACAAGCATGATACTCGACAGCGCCTACTACACTACAAAAGACGTTCACTGCACACGCGCCTATCATCATCAGCTTTCGCCAGACCATCATCTGCTGTGCTACCTCCAGTCTGCCAGACGCATCATCTCCACATTCATTCTACATTCATCAATTCTATTTTCAATATGCCATCCAGCATTGCCGCCACCATATCCCATGATTTGTTTCAGATGACCGCCAAGCCAGACATACACGTTGGACCACGCGTTGAACTTCCTAGTCGGTGTTCTCCCCTTGATGTTCATTTGTCCAGTCCTCCTCCACAAGTTGCACATCATCAGTACTATCCCCTATATGTCAAATCTCCTGAAGGCCCATACCGAATATTCCCCTCGTATCCTCCTTATCACATTCACGATTGCATATGGGTATTCGATCAAACCTTCCATGCTCCCTTCTACGTCATCAGTTTTGACCCAAACTTTAAACCAGTGAATGGTTGGCATCGTATCGTCCTCAGGAATAACTGGTACATCAAAGAGCACGGACCAGGAACAGAGATTTGCTACGGTTATGTGCCTAAGGACTTCGTCAAGAAGGGCTCGTCTTCGTTCCCTCTCTGGAGGAAATTCGTATCCAAGTGTCGTGATTGGTTCACATGTTTCTGAGTCGTCATCAAGTCACATGACTCACTTACTCATCTTCGGAGATATTTGACAAGCAACTGGAATCCTATTGGACGGCTATGACTCATTTTTCATCACCCGACTCACTCGCTTCTTGGCTGTACTTCTATTTCCAATTGTTCCACATGGTCTATTGTCTGTGACTCACTTCTATTTTATTTCTGGCTTCTATTTCAAATTCGCTGCCACATTTCTATTCATTTCTTCGACCGCCTGACTCATTTTTCCATTTCCTTAAAAACCATCTTCCTATTTTGGTTTTCTGCCTCTCGCTGTTAGTCATTTCTCCTGTCTGCTGTCGACGACATCATTGTATGGCATACTCGCATCGTTTGTTGTTCTGCTCATGTATATAAGGCCTGTTTTGCCTTAGTGTACCCCAATTCACCTCTTTCAGTTGGATTCACTCATCTAAGTCTAAGTCTAAGTCTACTGCTGCGTCTACTACTACTACATCTACATCAAGGCCAGCTTTGTCAATCACGTGACATTTGCTGTTGTATCTCGTCTACGCTTACGTCAGCGTATTACGTCATCGTCATCATCACTGCTATGTCTTTGTCTTCGTCCTTGTTCTCCTTTTGTTGCTGCTGATAGCAAAGCGCACTGAGCCGAACACCAGTGTAAGTAGCCGTGCAACGACAACACCGCTACCCACTGTCTTTTGGATTCATTTCCAAAAGTAAACCGACACCGTGTCAGCAAGAATGTTGTGTGGGCTTCGTTTTGCTCCCAGCATAGTATAAGCCACAATATGTTCTTTCAATTTATTGGAGACCAATGGTTTATTTACAATGGGCGCAGCAAAGTGAGCGTCATCATCAGAGCTAGATGAATCGGAGGAGTCTGTGGAACTGTCATCATCGCTGTCACCGTGACCAGATCCTGGGCTGCTTTCCCAGTTCGCACAATGACTCTTGTCCTTTTTCTTTTGCTTTTTGTCCTTGTATTTCTGCTCTCTCCTTTTCTTGCCCTTTAGGATCTTGCAATTCTTGGAATTGTGATAGCATTTCCCAGGCATGGAACATCTTTTGGTGGGTGCATCCTTTATGTTCTTCAATTTTGTGGCTTTGTTCACTGATTCATCTGCTTTGGAAGTGGAACCAACATTTGGAACCTCTTTGCCCTCATTATATACATCTTGTGCCATAAGCCATGATTCAATGTCTGATAGGGATACTTTCTTGCCTGGCACCATTGAGTTTAGGATTGTGATGGTAAGAGTTTTGAAACACGAAGTGCTCGGAAGTGAATGGAGTAAGAGATATGCCATGAATTCTTCATCTAAATGCTTGTTCATGCTTGTGAGTTTCTTTTCAGCAGCACGTATTTTTGACATGTGCACATTGATATCTGACATCCCATCCCACTTGAGCTTCATTAATTCGATGAATGTAAAGAAGGCCAGTACACTGGTGTTTTGAGTTTCGAACTGGGATATGATGGAATCCCACAGCTCCTTTGATGTCTGTGGGGAAACAACATGTTTGAATATCAACACATTGTTTAGATGTTTGACTATAATGCTGTGTGCTTTGCGATCTCGGATTGCCCAAGAGTCTGTCCCATTGTAGTATGATGGGTATATGGTGACAGTTTGTCCAGGATCAGTTTCGCTACCATCAACCAGTCCCCACACCTTCTTGTCTCGAAGTTCTGCAGTTATTTATTTGAAAGCCTGTTGCATCTGTTAGGACTGGACAATCGCTAGAGTCGGCAACCATGCTTGGATGGCTTGTAGTTTGTTTCTTGAGTTACTGCGCTACTAGGGGCCCATAACCTGTCAAGCAACTAGATGAAACAAACTCAGTCTTTGTTGAGTAAAGACTACAAAGTATTCTACCTAGATGAAACAAACTATAGAAAGAGTTCAGGAATCGAAACATGACTGCATATGAACTACATACCTCAGTCTTTGTTGAGTAAAGACTGAGGAGAAAGAAAATTTAGACGCTAATCCCATTCCTGTATAGGACTTTGGCAATGTGCGTATTATCTAATGTAGCCATGAAATCATTGGGCTTGATTATTTCCTGACATATTAAGCATATCCTCCTATGTCATAATCATGTATATTGTATATGCTTATATACAACTGATCATTATATTGATATTCCAAATACATTCTGATCACACATCATATTCCACTCCTTAATATTACTTGCTTTTCTGTAAAGCATGCTCACTCAATATTCATTTATCTTTACCCTTTGACCAATCCCACATTGATTATTCTGAACTCTGAATATCCCAAATTCTTCCACTCATCAGTTAAGTCTTGACTTGTCCATCTGTCCCTAACAACTATACAGATCCAACAATTGGTATTCCAAGAAATCCAAAATACCAGGGCACTAGAAATCCAAGAGGGCACAAGCCATAAGTTGAAGCTAATGCCCATGTAGATCCATCAGTCTTCCAGTTCTCTGAGTTTCCTGGTACCTCTCTCTGGACTCCCCAAGTAAAACTCTGGTCAAGGAGAAAACCAACCCAATCATGATCAAGGTCTATAACATTCAACGTGTTTTAGATGTGTCTTGGTTGTTCTGGGTGTTTGGTTGTCTAGCAAAAGTCTAGTAGTCTTTGATCCATGTGTGAATGAAGGAATTAAAGCATGGACAGGATGCCCATAACCTGTTGGACAGTGAACTATGCACTACTGTCAACTCAGAGTTCGCAGTATGAGTGAAATGACTATATATTACCTTAGTGTCAACCAGAAGCATAGGGAATGTTAGAAAGGAGTGCATGTGTGTGATATCATGAACACTATACCTCAAAGTTCACAGTATGAGTGAAATGACTGAGGGACATTATTGTGACTCTGTGGTTATGGCCTCTAGTATGTGGGTCCTTGTGTAGCATATGTGAATTCCAATACTGTGAACATTACTTATTCACAGAAGTTGAAGTGTATGTCAGTATGAACATAATTTATGATCTAAATTAGCTATAAAGAGACTTGGACATTGAGATACAAGGCAGCACATTGTTCAAACACATGATTTTTTTCCAAGTCCCCACAAAAGAATTCAAGCAGAGATGGGTACTCCACAATGCATGCCATAAGCACCAGTCAAAATAGAGACTGGTTCAAGTCTATCCTCCTCAGGAATCATAATGGTTTTGAGTGTATGTGACACCATGTAGTGTTGCCATCGGCTGTTCCCGGCTCGGGTGACCTACCACGACTGATTGACAATTTCCAGCACCAGTGTGGCTCATATTTGGCCAATTCTTTTGGAGGATCTAGCCAAGATGTTTAGAAAGACAATACCAACATCATAATAGTCCAAATAGTATATTTTTTCTCATACATTGTCGGCTTCGTAAACAGCTGGAAAATCTCAGCCAAGCCGAAACTGTCACTGTTTTTGCTGTTTTATAAGGCAATGAGCAAAGCTAAGTTTCTGGGGGGTGTACACCATCACATGTGACTGGTTCATGTACTTCATCAACATTGTACCCCACACTTTCCAGTGAAAGTTGACTCACAAAACGGCAAAGCCGTGTTTAGCCGTTTCAGAGCCGCGGCAACACTAGTGACACGTGACATGAAAAGTTGGTCAGATATTGATGGCAAGGGCCTGGGGAATCGAACCCGGGCAGCTGGTCGACTCCGCTTCAACCCCGAAATCCTTATAAGTAATGCACAACAAGTCGGTCAATTCCACGTTCTGGGTTCAAGTTATATGCAGACCTAGTAACACTCCACTAGTAATTCCTTACTGAACAAACCCCAATCGATTTTACCGTTATCAGAAGTTGATTTATCGCTAACGCGGGCTTATATTACTTCTCCCATCGTTGTAAGTGTATTTGATCACGCTGCCACAGCAGTCACTGAGATTACTAACCGACCTTTAAGGATATTCATCGGAAACATACTTCAGATGAAGCTCTCTAATGCCTTCGGTATATTAATTGGTCTTCCTTATGCTATAAAGCACGCGTTTCTACCGACTTTTATCGAAATTGTGAAGTCCCCAAGGCTCCTTTTCAGCCCCCGTGAATTATCCCACCTCTTTTTCCATCATGTGTGGATCCTGTACGGCGATGGAACCAACCAAGCTAGTTATTCAGTGAAAACAGAACTCATATCCCCAAATGCGTATGGTGTGGTGCTTGACCTTGGAGCAGGTACTATGCAGCATCGCTCACATGCTAATGATAACACTGACATATCCTAGGACACGGACATACAATTCCCTACCTTTCAACGAACCGCGTCTCAAAGTATGTTGCAATCGAACCCAACGTCCTCATGCACTCTAGAATCAGGGAGACCGCAGTTCGTGCTGGGTTTTCTGAGGAATCAGACACACTTATAATTCTGTCCTGTGGCGCGGAGGACGTGGCCACCATTGCATCCGCGCTTGGTGGACAACATCAGGTGGATACCATTGTGTCTGTGCTCACCCTCTGTTCGGTACCTAGTCCACAGCGTACGATTGAGCGCCTAGTAATAGACATCCTCAAACCTGGAGGACAGCTGCTCTTCTACGAGCATGTTGCGAGCAAGAGACGCGATGTTAGATGGTGGCAGGGGTTTTGGTCACCGCTTTGGAAGGTAATAACCCAAATTTTGAATGTCTATAATCGCCTCAGACGTCACTGCTAATGGATCTTTGGATTTTCAGACTTTTTTCGACGGCTGTGTCCTGTATCAGCCGACAGATGATTACATTCGAAATATCAAAGGTATTTGGGAGGCATTCCCAACGACAGATGCCTCAGGGAGACGTACTGGCATATGGGCGTTAGACAAGGATGACATTGAAAACCTGTTTTGGCATCAAGTCGGTCGACTTATCAAAGCCAAGAAGTGATATCCACCAGAGCCCCCAGCGTTTCAAGTTGGATTTGGATCTAAAGGGACGTGGACTATTTTCTCGTCATCCGCGCCCCGCCAGCACCGGAATTTTATCATGATGCCGTCATTACTATGTCCTTTGTTCTCAATTTATGTTTGTTAGGTCTTAGCTGCGCTCCTGAATTGTACGTTTTGAAAGTTCGCTGGATGAACCGTCGCCCTATCTTCAAAACTTGAAGTGAAAGGTGTAGACTATATCGTCCCCGGAGTTAAATATTATATTCACTAATTGACAGTGGTCTCGAGTGATTTTGCCTTTTACAAGCTACGTTGAACTATCTATGCTCACGACAACTTGAACCACTGCTATTTGGCTCAAACAAACGAATAGTACGCACCACCCTCAGAATTAATATTAACCCTATTTGATATTATGAATTCGGAATCGACGATGACGTCGACACCAGTGTTAATTCAGGCCCTCACCTGTCTCTTCTTATTCCAAGCTCATCACGGCATCCATTATGTGACACTACTGACTCCGACCCAGCCCAAATCCACCATAGCGCCGTGCAATGATACATTGAGTTAAACCCGAGTTGCACGCGCACTCTCACAGTCGAGTCGGAATAGTGCAATCATAGCTCTGCACAACTTCTGCCATTAACGTTTCGTTCTAGTATATTTAAGTATGTCTAAATCTATGTATATACCACAATATAATAATATTATCATCTCGGAAGCAGCTTGGTGTATAGCTCATCCCTGGGTATGGCGTGCGTGGTGGGAGTGGCTGGGATGGCGCTCACTCACTCTTGTTTCCCTTTGGGACCCCACCATGCCCAGGCAATACTCGCCTTCCGTCCCCAACCACCGCGTTCGGCCTCTGCTTCAGCACGCACTCCTTCACGCTCGACCTCAGCCTCAACCTTCTTTTTCCACCCCTCAGAAGCTTTAGCCGTGTCGGCGTGACCATTGGCACTGCCATTGGCCTTTGCAGGCCCGTCATTTGAGGCTTCGGAAGCCAAACGCTCCTTGTAAGCGCGGTACTTGTTGTCAGTACCGAACAAGTAGTCAAGGTAACGGAAGGAGGTCGAATAGTTGTTGACAAAGGCCATATGATGAAAATCGTGGTGATCAGCACCGGACCAGAGCGGGAAGATGTGTTGTAAAGACCAGGGGAAGTCTGTTGCAGTCGTAAGGCAAGTATGTATCATAATGCCACGACCAGTACGCACCATATCCACTGTGAGCGTCAATGGCTTGAGATAGACGGAGAGCGATCCAAATGTAAACAGCGAGAATGTGCAAGTCCGAAAACAAGGCTGTGTACAGGAATGGGCCTCCAAGGGTACCGGCGCCTAAAGGTGTTCTAGCATCGTTCGTCAAAATTAAAATAGGAGATCTCCAACCTAAGATTAGCGTTTCGGCAGGATGCGCGTACTCCGCCGCAAGTCCAAAAGGGGCGCTGTATTTGTGGTGCATCTTATGGATATACTTGTAGAGCGATCCATAATGAAGCGCCTGGTGGGCTGGATGGACATGAGACGTTCCGTAATAAATGATGACGTTGTGATAACTGAAAAACATGTGCCCACCAAAGTAGTAATACATATCCTCGAAGAAGAAGAAAAATACGATTTGAGCTGCCATAGTTGTCCTGGCAGGGAAAGGAACATGCCACGTCGACATGCCAAAGGCCTCTGCAATGGGGTGAAAGAGCCAAATCTACAAATACCATCAGTACGCTGCACCGTTAAGAAAAGAGATCAACGCGCACGGCGGGGAGCTCGGTCGTGAAGTGAGAGAGAAGTACAAACTTTGTGCATTCCCACTGCTCTTTCGAGGTAGGAACTTTGTCCTGAGGGCAATTATCAGGTTGAAGATTAGAGAGAAGAACGGTTAGCCATACTGGTTGAAGTTTCCATTTCCTAAAATATGGGATAGCGTCAATGATGATCCAGGGGATACACCTGCCGAAGTATACAATCTGTAGCAGTTATCAACAGTCTGCGTACAGAATAGGATTGCAGTGATACCTCGTGCATGATGAAACTCATAAGGCCAGTTGCGATTGTAGGGTTACCTATCCATAAATACCACGCAGCCCACCACTGCTCAAACATGGACAGCTGGGAAAACTGAGTGTTGGCTGCAGCATAGAGCTGTGCAGCCCCATTGGTGCCATTGGTTATTAGGGCACGCTCAAATATGGTGGCCAGCATGATAACGACAGACACCGCTAGAGGGTGGAAGTGAAAATCGAAAGAAAATGGGTCGACGAGAATTTAGGCGCTGGCGGGCCAGCATCAGATTTATTCGGGACAGTCGATTACTCGAGTGTCTACAATATAGGTTATCATGTAAGCGATAGAGCATACTCAAGGAAACTTTTCGTACCACATCCGCAGGGCATACGCATCGCACCAAGAACACAAGGCAAGTGCAAGACAGTGGACATCCCACTCCGCTCCGGATTACGTAACAAGACTATTTAGATTCGTGATCCGATCGATACATACCTGTACCCATTGGATGATCGTCTCGCCTGACTATCGCGACATACGTAGTACTAGTGTAGTACTATGTCTCCAGGCCTGTCTCCACGCATGACTGGTCGATCGATAGAGTCGCGCGTTCACATTTCCATCTCCTGTTCAAATGCTCTACGCACAAGCGGTGAAACGATACTGGTACGCTCAATTTCAACTTCGCTCTCGCGAAAGAGAAGGGCGTGATCGCAGTCACGCTCAGCTTGCGTGGTTTGAAATACAGAGCCTATTGTAGCTGCCCTCGATTCAGACTCAAATCTCCTTCACCATGCCGACTACATACTTGCCACCGTTTTTCAACTGCGGATTGGAATCACCTGGAGGTATTGTATAATACTATTTTCAGGGAGTCGCTGCCCGGAAATCGTGGCATACAAGCAGTTTTGAGATTTATTAAACTATTCCTTGCTACCACTTGACAATTCTCCAGCACCCGCATTCAATCCTCTAACTGGCCTGGCGATTGGGAAACACGTGGTGCAGTCAAAGAAATGCGCAGAGGGATTATGTCTCCTCATGGTATATTGCTATCGCTGATATGAACTATCTGTTTCCCCTATTCTCACTGATCTGGGTTTGTCTAGATTTCATGCCGAAACTGATAGTGATTCCACTCTTTCGAACCCCCGCATTCCGAGTAGCAGACGTACCCGTATCTACACCAATATTGCGCCGCCGTAGCCCGCCAACATCACCGAGAGCACACAGATCACCTGTGCTTACTAGCTGGATTGGTCTCCCATTAGCGGCTGTTAGGGAGGCCTGAAGAGTCCAAATTCACATATTCATTACTCCACCAAAATGTGTCATTGATGAAACCGACAAGGATAAAGGATTCTGGTCAGAAGAGGCCGTCTTCTCTAGCATGATCACTTTTCGCTGTCCACCACCCTTCAGTTCACCGTCTCTAACACCTTCTGTCAATCCGTTGTCGTCCCTCTGAGCGACTGTTCAGATAACAGGTTTTTTTGCTCTTAATGCGCGCTTCCCAGGACTTGGGGAACAAAGTGGAGATGAGAACAGGTCCACTTCCACCCACCTCCGGCATTGTTCCGATCCTGATTGAAGGGGTCCTCACTGGCAGGATAAAATACCCACCTCCTCCACGTCGACACACTACGCATAGACCTACCCTCATGCATTATACATCTGGCATGCGAGCTGGGCTCTTGCTGGCCTCCACCATGAGACTCACGATAAGATGGATAAAGAGTTGGGGCTATACCGATGACTTGACTAGGGTTCTTCCAATATCACGTATATAAGGACGTACACCAGATTGCATTTGTTGCCGTATGTCTAAGGCCATAGTTTTCACACGCCGCCGTCTACGACGTCGTGGATCTTCATAGGATTGCGTTGAACTTTGACTCATAGATTTCTGGGATATCCGCCTCCTTGTCGCTTGGCAGGACCTGACTCGGAATATGATTCAGAGAATTCTACCACAGGTGAGTGAACATCTCTACTTGGACTTGTTACTAATTGAAAATCGAACACCATCGCTCGTTCATACGAACTTGAAAAACCAGTTCGACCGTCTGAACGGAGCCATGTATGTTTCACCCCTTCTTCCCTCCCTCTACATAATCCAACTACACTGCTGCTATCAAATAACCTCGCACTACCTATGACTCGCCTACGACAATTTCTAAGATTGTGTTGCATCATCCAACTCCTGGGTCTCTTCTACATGAACTTTTACCTCCTCCCCAACAAGACCTCCGACATTACACCGCTGAAGACACTTACCCACCATCCCACACCACTTCAAATGACCTCCCACACCCATGCAGTTCACATTCTCCACACCTTCTACCTGAATTTCTCCCAAACCTGCTATCTTCAGCGTCGCACCGCTTACGCGAGCTAGTACGGCCAGAATATAGTCATCTTCAGCGTACCCATTCACTAAGCGTCCTGCAACGACGCGCCGGACAGCAGCCCATGTTCTCGCATCACGCGGAGCAGGTGTTCCAAAGAGGAAGACATTCTGCACGAGGTGAGTCGTTTGAGAGGGTGGGAGGGAAGCGAGGTGTTGAAGTGCAGAAAATAATACTAGTGCACCTAGAGAGTACCCTGTGAGGGTTACTGGACGCGTCCCAAAGACCCTCTGGGTAAGGAGAGTGGCAAGGACACGACCGGTCTTAAATGCAAGAGCACAAGCGTTCATCCAAGGGTTGTCTGCGAAGGAGTAAATAATTCGCACCAGTAACTCTGTTCTGAAACGTACCGATAATTTGGGTTAGCTTGAGCCATGCAATGGGCGAGAGGCTGCTCATCAAAGAGGCAAATGCCGTCCGTCTGATGACTTCTGCTTTAACATACTTGAGCACGCTGGTCTTCGCGAGATCACTCAATGCGTTCGAGAGATTCTGGAGCGTTTCTACTTCCTGAGTGAAAGGTTTGAATTGATATTTTCAGGAGAAAATAACACACATACCCATTTTAATGCAAATGTATCTTCCGCAGTATCGAAAATGGTCCAAGGCGCAACCACATCCTCTGGAGATGACAACCATCCACTAACACAGATTCGGATGGCTAATGTCTCCGTGGGGGGTCGTACTGGAATCATATCGAAATCGCTGACCTCACGAATATGACGGCTCACGTGGGTTGCGGCACTCCTGGCACCGTATGCTCCGAAAAGGGTACCACATACAGCACTTGACCCCGCAAGGCCACTCGCAAGAAGTCCTGCCGCTGTACCCCCGACCCCTAACCACCCAAGAGCCGTCGTAATCCCTGCACCAACTAACGGAGCCGCGAGACCGCCTGTAACGCCAACAAGCACACCACCCGCTAACGCAGCACTCCCCACTCCTAGTTGCCGCCAGACCTTACCCTGTTCCGCGTGCTCGTCTCTTACACCTTTGGTGTGTTGTGTAGCCGCTTGCAGCCCATCAGCAGGGTTTTTAATCGCGGTTGAGATAACATGTTCATCAACATCCCCGAAATGTGCTATAAATGCTCGCGTATGTGCAGAATATTGTTGTGAAGTTGTGATGTGCAAGAAAACAATCGTGTTCAGAAGTTCTGTGAGAAGAGGTCGAGCGGGCAATGAAGGAAGAGATTGGGTCGAAGTGTCGGTGACTTCGCTGAGATTAGGACAATCTACTCCTTTAAAAATGATGAGATAGACCAACTTAGCTTTTAAGAGACTCACCATGAGCTTCCTGCCCCTCACATGCGACCCACGCCTTATGCAATAAATCCTGTCCCCAGCATTGAACTTCATGTGTAAATGCTTTTCGTACATTTTCGTTTTCATCACGCGAAGACTCGGCGAGCTCAGCCGCCATGTAACACTCTGACCTGTTACGATGAGCAGCCAAACGGCGATAGAAATGTTCAAAGACAGTGAGGGAATCACAGGGGGAGACCTCTTGCATATTCAGCTTCTCTGGCTCGCTCATGCTTTCCGACAAGAACAAGGGCAAAGCCCATAGCCAGTCCTTATCATGAGGTACGTCAGTGGACCCATAGGCTATGATGATGATAGGCACCCATGAGGTCACTAAGTCACCGTCACTTCCGAGTGACAATGCCACCTGTCACAATGTTACAGCCGTGACGTTCTCCTGAAACAAAGCTGGCGCATCGTAATCTAGAAACGCACAATACATATGTATTGGTAATGGGCATGGTACTGATTGCCAATAGAATTCTCCTCAATGCTCATGCTCACGTATCTCAGATCATAGATCATCAGGTGGCGAACGAAATCAATAATTTTTGAAACATGCAAATAAATAAGGGGACTGCACCCGATGACCGTTACAATATTGTCGACTTCGCCACCATCGCTGGTGCCCTGGCGGAATTAATACAATCTGGATGATGATACCAACCCACCCACATGGTCGGACCACCCCGCACCATGATCTCCGAGAAGCGCGACGTCGCCCCAAAGGTTCCTACATCCAATGCGAATGGCACGTTTCCCAGCCACAGTTGGCATTTGATTGCATAGATCTCCCAAGTTCTGTGTTTAGATCCGTTGCGGAGTACAGGCACAGCCTGAGGGTTTCACAGCCACCGTGTTGAGTTGAGGTTACACACACCATTGTAGGTAACTGTTAAACAACAAGGGCAGTCGCCTTCATCAATAGGTAGACGCAGAAGAATATATATCAAGCTAACCCAAATACCAGTCATAACTGCAAACATTGATTGACATACCGATACTACCATGTGATGGCATCTAGTAGTGCCACAAGTATGGTATTGCGGCCGCAGCAAATTATCGCAGCGGAAGACCGTTAGCGAAAGAGGGTGTCGCTTGAATCAGTTTCATGATGAGGAGCCTATTCGAAGCTCATTGAAAAGTCAAAGGTTCATCTGCGCAAGCAACTGACAACTGTGACCAACCATACGCGACCAACAAAGAAACTTCCACTGAATCTATCGGTCTCCAGACCAAAAAGAAGTCAATCGCAGACGAGGGAACCAATAGCCAGTCTTCCCGGGTGCATTCATTAATTCACGAAACCATCCAAGACAACAATAATAAGTGTCTTAATGAATTGTAGCGACAAGCTATCTGGTTCAGTAAGGTTGCACACCGGGTTCATCAGAGAAAGAAGTTGGAGAAATGGACAACGCACTGCTATGTTTACGTTTTGGTGGACTGACGCTGTGCCCCGGTGCTCCGCGAAGCATGACGATCCCGCAGCCGAGCTCGCATCTCGGTTTTCACAGAGATAACTTGATCTTACAGACCAGTAACCTATGCAGCATTGGAGTGAATCGACCAGCATAATAAACAATGTGGAATTGACATGAGTGATAGGGATATGGATTCCAGAAGCGGAAGCTTGGGAAATATGACCTGTACTTGTCGAGTTGTCTTAGCCCCTGCTCAGTATATTCAAATGAAATAATACGCGGAATGAAGGCGGACGCGCTGGAAACTTTGGGTGAGAAAAACTTGGTGTAATGTACTATACCATTTCTCTAATATCATTTAACAAACACACCTTTCTTCAGGTCAGTTTGAAGCGATTAGACATGACCGTCCACTATGGGTTTGGTCGGCAACGGCGTATTGGGGCAATGTCCTATCCCCTCGATAAAGATGAAGATTGGATATCTCCCACGAATATTTGATATGCTGACATTTGTCTGATGATCAAAAGCGCCAATATACCAGAACATTGGGATAGACTATCATCCACACCAGTTCGCCAAATAACAAGGTGCGCGTGCCAGATATTTTAGGAGTTCAGCGTAGTGATCATATTTGTGGTAATCACATTTTCGTTGTCAGTCGTAGGTCGAGAGCGCTCTAGAATGGCTCTGCATTAGAGGTAGGTAGAATCTTTACCGACCAACCCGACTGACACATCTTGATGTACAATGAGTTGCTGTAATGTTGAATGGTTAGCGAGGTATCCCTCCGAGCGATGGGTTTTTGGTTAGAATTGCCTGGTAATTAAATTTGTAGACATCCGGATCTCAGATATGAAAAGTAGACAAGGGTAATGATTGATACAATCAACTTACAAGCGAGGGTGACTGAATGGGCACAGCAATCCTAGACTCGTTGGCATCTACGTAACACATCGACTGCAGTGGAAATGAAAAACGCCAACGAGCAAACAGGAACTGCCACTGTAAGTTATTCAGTAGGCTGCCGGACGGCCGCCCATCATGTGAAATTGTAGTGAGGTCACTATAAATGAAGAATAGGGGTAGCTCCACTCTCCGATGCTTTGTACCTTCGTCGGAAAGCCTGCGTGCATCTGGGGCGGAACCACAAGAATGTCGGAGTGTCGGAGTCGGGCTCGGAGAGGATGTAGTCTTCACTACTCAGGCGTTCCTCGGGAATATTCTACCGACCTGCGACGCATTCTGGATATCTAGCACGATGAGAACCTCTACATGAACGTACAGTAACCTGATTTAAAAGGGACGAAAGACACATCACACGAAGGCACCGTGGATAATACATATATAGTGCAATGCGGAGATATCATAGTCTCGCGGTTGCGTATCCGGTGAATGCAGCCTGTCGCCCGCCATGATCAATTGCACCCAAAGCGAGTTATTTTGATAAAGGCGGGTCGACAGATTTCCGACATTTCAGGAAGATATTTCGTTATGTGATGTGTCAGAAGCAGAGGAGCCAGAGGAGGATGTAGTCTACGGAGTCCGAACCGGGAAGGCGGCTCGAACCGAACCTCGAAGGCAGCTCGGCGCTATACTCTGCCCAATTTACAGTCAGTACTTATCCCTGATTATTACTGTCTTGTACCTACTGACAGCGCTCACCAGATTATGGCGGTACACCCCTGATAGTATGTATCGATGTTCATCATTGTCATCCCATGCCAATGGTGCCAGTCACGGCAACACCCAATTGACACATCTCATCAATGTCCACTGGCAGGAACATTCAAAAGGAACATCGTTATAAACAAGTGCATAGTGTTCGGTTTGTCCACAAATGCATTGCTTATACTTATGCGGTACGGATGCTTACTTGGCATAACCCTCTCTAGCATGTCAATGATTAATGATTGTTGATGTACTTGATGCTTCACTGGAGTTTGTAAAGTTGTCAGGTGGCTCTCCCATCGCGTCTGGGTGTGAGCTTATGCAAACAATAGTCCTTTGAATCTAGGTTCTGTTTACGGTACGTCAGAAAGACCAGGATGCATGCGTAGTTTATTACCCACATTTACTTTACCAGCTTGACAGGAGTGATTGAACAGTCTCTTTTGACAATATGATGACTCATTAACTGTCCTATTCAATGGCTTCGATTAATTGTTTGCTTAAGTATGTCATCATTTCAGAGAAGGCAGCCTTATTCCATTTGGGATTGTACCCGCACGAGACGCGTCGACGATATTGATCAATAACATGACTTGGAAGAGGTTTAATGGCTCAGTAGATGGCTTCGCATGACTAAACAAAGGCATCCACGCAGTCACAGTTCGTAATGTTCTCTAAATTAACAATCTGCCTATTGAATCGCTGATTCTTTTATTAACTTGAGGCAGATCCAATTTCCGAAGCTCACACTATATGGTTGAATGAATGTCGCTCGATATGGCCTATTAATCTCCAGGTGAATGCCTTAATTCTAGGAAACCAGGAAGGATCTGACCGCAATGTAAACCCAATCGCCACGGGATGAATGAAATGAACGTGCGCAAAAATTATCATGAATCTTCATGATATATAGTATTTATCTATACTTCCGAGGACTCCAACTTGTAATGTATGACCCTCTAAATCCTGATGATACATTTCGAGTCATATGGAATATTTTTCTTAGGTTAATTTTTGTGGGGAAAAAAAACGAAAAGCCTACCCCGTACCAATGAGGGATCACTGACATGTTCTTGATCAATTTGGATGGTGTACTCCAAGTGGGCCTATGGTATCCGCATGCGCGTGCTCCACTGCTTGCAATGAAAAGTGTCTGTCATCATGATTATCAACTGTGTAGCTTCCCCCCTCTTACAGACCAATGTACATCTCAACCGTGGCCTAAAAATCATTATATACGAACTATGATGATTGTTTCTTTGCCCCGAGGGCCAGTCTTCCAGCGAGCTAGCGGCCATGGTCGTTCGGAGTCGCCCCCTTAAAGGACAAAGGCCTCGAAATATGCCATATGCGCTGAGGGTACGGCTCACTCTGGCGGTGAGTAAACGAATATCTTTGTGATTGTCACTAAATCGAGACGGATAAAATTTAGAACGTTACTGACCGACTCGGAGCCCGGAGTCGCCAACTGGGTATCCTCGAAAGACACATTTTGAAACGCTTATCTGAATACTCTCCGCAGATCTCAAGCAGCGCCGTTCGCCAGCTTCTGATCCCGCGTTCGCTTGGGTTTTTTACGTACAGTAGCAGAGACGAGTAGATCCCTATAGATCCTCAAACTCTGCGCGAACTCGGAGACCGATTGCTATCTAGTTGCCGCTTTTCATGAAAATTATTGCGTTATTCCATTCTGAACGCACCAAATGTTTTAACATTCTGCAGCAGTAAATCAAAGTCTTAGCCACGCGCAAACCAGACCCCAGTGACTCCAGATGAAGTTGTGTAAATAATAACGAACAGTAGTTTAATTAAAACATCTAATATTTCCGGCTAATTTTAATGACCTTCAAAAAGAGCCGGAGGCAGATGTCCTTGAGATCTGCTACTGACGGAAAGTGCGTCGCGTCTGTTTCACCGTATTCGGCTGCGCGAGTACCATGACGAAAATACCGATACTGACCGATCCCATTGTTTTTGCTTAGTGCTCTCAAAGTAGCAGATTAGCAGCGCCGTGTACCGAAGGAATCCTGTCGATGAGTCCGTGTGCTATCTCGCCATATCAAAGGAGGCGTACTTAACGCGCGTACAAGCGCTACATATAGATTAGATAATAATTACCTTGCTCTTTGGGGGACCCCGCTGCAGACCTTGCTCGCTTGAGCTGTACCACAGATGGTTTTCATTTCGTGTACTTTATCAATAATGTGTTTACGTAGTACAAAGTTTTTTTGTTAGTAAACATCTCATCTGCATCCTTTGCACTGGTGATTCAATTCTTTTTTTTTGTTGGTGAGTGAGGTTGTGGTCTAGGTTGTGTGAGGACTCTCATTTTCCTGTATTATAATGGTCAGGGCTATGTAGATGAATGCAATGGATGATGATTTACTGAATGGAGGCATTGTAAGTATCCCTATTGCTTTGTTTGATGCACCAGTCTAATGTTTACATGACACAGCACTGAGAAGAGTCTCTTTATAAAGTGCCATGGCTACAAGACATGAGTGGAAACAGAGGAAGAGAAAGCAAGAACAGCTTACTAGACAAGGTGGAAATCACACTAGGGATGAAGGTCATGGTTACCACAAACATCAACATGGACCTGGACATTGCAAATGGATCCTGGGGCAAGATTGTAGGAATTGCACTCAATCTGTGGGAAGAAAAGACAGATAGCAGTGGAATAGTAGAACTTGAATACCCACCTACCTACGTTCTGGTGAAATTGCAGAGAACTTGTAGCGCAAGATTAGAAGGATTGGATGAAAGTGTTATACCAGTAGAACCTGTGAAAAAAGTGTTCAACATTCAAGTCCTGGTGACTGGGAAAAAGAGCATCCAAAGGAAAGTCACTTGACAAAAACTTCCACTTACAGGAGTGTACACATTCACAGACTACTGATCACAGGGACAAACAGTCGCATATGTGATCATCAATATTGTGACACCCCCCACAGGAGGCAATCTCACATTGTTTATATAATTAACCTCTATGTGGCACTGTCTCACAGTTTGGGTCAAGACATGATCTGCCTACTGTGTGATTTTGACAAGAAAACCTTCATGCAAGAATTGGATCCTTATCTGCACTTAGAAGATGCGAGACTTCAGGAACCTAACAGAAACACACAAGATTGATGGGAACAAATGTGTAGAAATAAAGATGATGCTACATACATGGAATAAATGGAAATTATAACTTGCAAAGAGTGAGGGCTTAGCATGCAAAAAGGACACTAAGTCACAAAGAGAAAGCAATGGTGCATACGTTCAGTGCATGTGACCATATGGATACATGAGTATACAACCCAAGGATAAAGATACATGCGTGATTGCTGGATACAAGAATCTTGAGCATTAACATGATTCTGTCACATATCTAGCAACATTTTCAGGTGGGGAGTAGACCTTGCCAAGCAAGGTAACATTGTCATACAAAGTTCCAGCCAGTTTCACAGGAGCTGGGTGAAGCTCCAGGTGCAACAACCATTACAGTATATCATGTAATTTTTAATTTGCATTCTTGTCCACTGCATAGCACATCATTGGTCAGCAATTCCTCCTCAGTCAGCACTTGTGACCTGTGTTATGAACTTGATTTCTTCTTGTCAGATGTTGGAATTATCAGAATGTCGGAGTTTGGGATTTGGAGTCGGGATCAGAATGTACAGACATCAGCTTCAACTTATAGGTTGCACCCTCTTGGATCCTTTGTGTCCTGGTATTTCGGAAGGTCAGGATATTGGAGAAGTTGGAGAAGATTGGAGGAGTCGGAGAACGGAAAGTTGGACAAGACTTAGAGATGGAAGTGAAAAGATATTGAAGTCAAGGTAGGTCAATATTCGAACTGAAGAACGAAGTACATGGAGAAGTCGTATATAACGAATCGATATGGTCTGAGTCGGAAAGATACGAAATGCAGAAATCTGAAACGGAGCGAATACAGGATCAGGGTAAAAGTAAATATGGACATAAGACCGAAGATGTAGATCTTGATAAGAAATGACTAAATATAGATGGGACAGGGATAAGTAGAACAGGTGGAGTAAATTGGAAATACGAATAGGGATATATCGGAGAAAAGCAGAAAAGCAGGGAATGAATCTGGGTTCTAACAGTATCTCCTCTTTAAGGTTGAGCCCTCGAGGCCTAAGATCAGCATGGGAAGTTTGGTTTGGTGATTAAGCGAGACCCCTAATGTGATATATAAGAGTGACGGATGGGGTTTGACTTATCAGACTTCTGATCTTCTTATCCCTACTCCCCTCTAAGCTCAATGTCGATGCCACCAATTATCTCGCTTGAAGATCTTATTTCCGAAGATGATTTGGGGTTGGAAAACAATCTGGAGGTGCAGATTTGCGAGATTTCGGAGTTGCAAAAAGAAGCAGCGAAGAAATTGGAGCAGAGAAAGTTGGAGCAGAAAAAGGCAGGAAAGGACAAGAGAAAGGCCGAAAAGAAATCGGAGGGAAAATCTCGGAAAAGGAAAAGCGATGTGGTGGATAGAACCATTACTTGTTGGAGGGTGCAAGAATCTGCCATAAATTGGATTGGGCATGAACAGTATTGTTGCGTGGGATGTCGGGTTCGGGACATGTTTTGCTCGCAAATAGCAGAATGAATGAATGGGACATGCGATGAGTGTGCAAAGAATGGAAGGACATGCTGTCGACAGGGAGTGTCAGGATTTGTGGAAGAAGTCACAAAAGGTGTGGATGTAGGTGAGGGAGGAACAGCAGAATTGCTTTTGAAGGAAATCCAAGAGTTGCGGAAGTCCGTCAATTGTCACGCAAGTTCCATGCAGGTACATTCCAAGGAGATGCAGATTCTGACTGGATGGGTGCAAAGAATGGTTCAGCACCAGGAGCGGGAATTGGAAGTGAGGATGGAGGAAATGGAAAGGGATGAAATATGGGAAATGGAATTGGAAAATTGAATTGGGATTGAGTGGAAAAGTGAGGTGGGATTTCTTGGAACAGATGGAAATGTAATTTAGAGAAATGAACACAGAAAATATAGGAAAAAATCGGAAAAAGGAAAAGGAAAAGTTAAGGCACAATCAGACCAGGTTTATCGGGATATTTGTTATGAAAGTCTTGAACAATTTCCGAAGCGTTGCCTAATTCCGTAGCGGGAATCCATGGAGTTTCTTCATTGGTACCTTGATAGCCCGTCCAGCATACCAAGTATTGTATCTTGCAATGTCAGCGATTGTCTATCTTGGAATCCAGGATTTTGTTGATTTTGTATTCGGGTTTGCCTTTGATAATAACTGGCGGAGGTGGAGGCTGTGTTTGGTTTGGAATTTCATTCAGAGTTGTGGGTTCTAGCATAGAGACATGGAAGGATGGGTGAACAGCACACATATTGTCAGGTAAACAGAGAATGAAAGCTCGATTACTGGTACTTGTGGGTGTGATGATTTCAAAAGGCCTAAGGTATTTTTCGGTGAGCTTCTTTGAAGGTCGGGTTGTGTGGAAAAATTCGGCTTTGACGAAGACTTTGTCGCCTACTTTGAAGTCCAGGGCTGGAGAACGTTTCTTGTTTGCCGGTTCCTTGTATCGGAATTGCGCATTGGAAATTCTCTTTCAGAGTTCCTGGTGGAGTTCATCTAAGTCGACTGTGAAATCTTTCACGTGAGATGGACGACGAGATCACGTTCGGGATGTACTGAAATGTTGGGATTGTAACCTTTGTTGGTGAAGAACAGAGAAACTCCTGTTGTCGTGTTTGGAGCGTTGTTATAGGCAAATCCTGCAATCAGAAGAAGTTCAGCCCAATTGTCTTGTTGATAGTTACAATAAATGTGGAGATATTTCTCAAGAGTCTGATTTGTTTGTTCGGTTTGTCCATCGCCTTTGGGGTGATAACTGGAAGTGAAGTGGAGATTCATGTCTAGCACTTTTCCAAGTGTGTGGAAAAAGGAAGACACAAATTCCAAACCTCGATCGGAGGTAATGTGAGTTGGAACACCGTGCTTGGAGAAGACGTGGAGAACGAAAAGCTGAGTGAGCATCAGAGAAGTGATCGTTGTGACTGTTGGAATGAATATAGCTTGCTTCATGAGTCTGTCAATGATAACAAGGATGCTGTCAAAACCCAATGAAAGCAGAAGCGGTTCAATGAAGTCCAAGGATATGGAGTTCCATGGTCTTGGCGGGATCGGTAAGTGCTTCAGGAATCTGTAAGGCCGGTGTCATTGGGATTTTGATTGCATGCATGTTGTACAGGATTTGACATAGGAAATCACGAAGTGGCGGAGTTTCGGCCATGCATATTCACATTGGATATTGCTGAGTGTCTTGTTTTGTCCGAAATGTCTGGAGATTTGGTGATCGTGCAGATATTGTAGAACACGGAGTCGGAGGTCGTTAACGTCAGGAACGTAGATTCGGTTGTTGAGTTGGAGAAGTCCTTGAGGATTGACTGACCATTGGGGTGTCGGAGGATTTGCGGGATAGTCGGAAATTGTGGGATCAGAGGAGATGGATTGTTGGATTTCTTTGTGAAGTTTCTCAAAATCCATGATGGTAACTGTGCGGAGAATTGTGACGTTAAGAGATGTGGCTCGGAGGGACGATGACAGTTGTTCGTTAGTGAAAACCAGGTGGAAATTATGTGGATTAATGCTGGCATAGTTGCTACTCCCCTCTCTAGGATAGACGTCCCATTGTCCAGTTAAAGAGTTGGGTTTTGTTCCGAGTTTTCCAGGTCGGAATCAGATAATGACATTGAATTGGCATAGGTATTCCGACCATCGGACTTGTCATCGGGTTAAAAGCTTAGTGGTGGTGAAATATTCAAGGTTTTTGTGGTCGGTTACAACATCGATGGTGGAACCAGAACCTTCGAAGTAATGCCACCAAATCTTGAAAGCTTCAAAAATCACAAGTAATTCCTTGTTGTGAACATTGTAGTTTAATTCTGGGGGAGTGAAAGTCCTAGAATGAAAAGCTACAGGGTGAATTTCACCATCTTCCGGAGAGATGATGGAGAGGATTGCCACTAGGGCATGGTCCGAAACATCAGTTTCCATGATGAGTTGGCAATCGGGAATCCAGTGCGTAAGGATCAGAGTGGTGGTGAAGGCTTTCTTAAGTGTCTCAAAGGATTTCCGACACTCATCAGAGAAGTTCCATGTCACGGATTTCTGAGTGAGTCAGGTAAGCGGAATTGTGATGGCGGAGTAATTATGAATGAAGCATTGGTAAAAGTTCACGAAAACTAGGAAGGATTGGATGTCTTTTACTTTTCGGGGTTCGGGCCATTCTTGAATTACTTTGATCTTGTCGTCTGCCATTGAAAGTCCTTCGGGGGAGAGCATGTATCCGAGGTATTCTATCATAGTCTTGTGGAAATCACATTTGTTGGATCTTGCATAAAGTCGGTTCTTTGGGAGACGTTGGTTCTTTGGGAGACATCAGAGAACTTTGCGGACATGTTCTCTGTGTTCTTCCACGTTGTTGGAATAGACTAAGATGTCGTCCAGATAGATGAGGACTGAAATGTCAAGCATGTCGTGGAATATATCGTTCACGAATCACTGAAAAGCGGCTGGTGCGTTAGTGAGACCAAAGGGCATAACACGCCATTCAAAGGAACCATATTGGGTCCTGAAGGTGGTTTTCCACTCGTCACCCTCTATAATGCAGACTAGATGGTAAGCATGTCGGAGATCGATTTTGCTGTAAATCCGCGCCTTTCCGGGGCTTTCCAGAAGGTCGGAAAGTCGGGGAAGCGGATATTGGTCTTTTTTTGTGATCTTGTTGAGACCGTGGAAATCGATACACAGTCGGAGTCCGCCTAATTTCTTCTTCGAGAATAGTACTGGAGCACCGTGCGGAGAAAGTGAAAGGCAGATGAATCCTATGGGTAGTGCCTCATCAATGAATTTTTGGAGTGTTTCTAGCTCAACTGGAGATAGGGAATAAATAGTTCCCAAGGGGGGACACTCTCCCTCTATCAGGTCAATCTTGAGATCGTACGGTCAATGATCGGCAAGGATTTCTGCTTTCTTCTTGCTGAAGATGTCGGAAAACTTGTGATATTCCGATGGAACACCATCAAGATTGGCTGTCAGATCGGGATTTGGGGAAGTGTTGATGATGGAAGTCAATCTTCCTTTCAGAATTACGCATAACTGAAAGATCTCCTCCTTGTCCAGTTTGCAAAGGTGAGTGAACATAGAAGCAGGGACTAGGTCAATAGGTGAGTCTTGTTCGGATGTTGGAGGGGTGTCCGCGCAATCGGATTTCAGAATTCCAGAGACTGCAGAGGTGGATTTTGCGGAGAGTGACATCAGAATTGAATCTTGCTGCTGAGGAATGCGGAATGATATACTACCCATACCCAGTCAAACAACAGATTGTAGCAGGTGAGCCAGTTGTGTCCTAGCACGATGGAGCAGCTAGAATCAAGCAGTGTTACATACATAGCAACAACCTGATTTTTGCCAGACAGAAAGCGGATTGGCATATCAATAGTCTGCATGATTGAGATGTTAGAAGTGCCGTCGAAAAGCTTTAGCAGAATCTGTGGGATATTGTGGAATTCCAGCGGAAGCTTGGAAGCAAACGATGAGTCTACAAAACAATGGGTGGAACCAGAGTCCATGAGAGCTTGGATTTTAGTATTCGGAATAATGTCGGAAGTTAATGGTATGGTAAGAGAATCAGATTTCAAAAGAGCAGAAGCGTTGAGTCGAACCTCGGAAAACACACAGATGGAATCAATGCAGCTCTGGGTCTGGGTGGAGGTCTCAGAGCTGCTTATTATTTTTTTGAATCTGTAACGGCCGCAGGTTTGACCTTGGACTTGGGTTTGCTTGGAATCATGGAGGCCGCTTGGGCCTTTGATTGAGCATTAAGGGAGGTTGACCGTGGACAATCCTTCGTGATATGTCTGTGTTTCCCACAGAACATGCAAAGGTTTTGGTCCATGCGTCGCTGTCTCTCCTGCTGGGTTAGTTTTCCGTCTTTTCCCAGTATGTTGGAAGTATCTGGAGTTTTGCGGAAATTCGACGTGGAGGACTGAGGTTTGGCGGAAGAGGCGGAAGCCAAACTGTTGTTGTTGTTGTTGTTTGTCCTCTTCTGTGACTGGTTTGATCAGGATTCTTGCTTGTCTGATTTGCTGCTGTTACCAAAGTAGTTATTGTTGGAAATGGTGGCGCGATTGACCTCGCCTCATCATTCCCAATAACGACTATCGATGGTTTGCCCTAGTTGTCAGAGTTCCGGAAGTGTGTCGGATTTTTCCCAGGTTGCAAGAATATCTTTAATATGGTTGGGAAGTTTAGTATAGAAACTCCTACGAAGGGCAGCGTCGCCCCAATTGACTCTAGTGGCAAGGCGGTTGAACTCTACAATGAACTTCGTAATGCCTTGGTTGTCGTGCATTTGGAGATTGTCGAGTTCGGTTTCCACATCGCCGACAGGGTTGTAAGCTCTGAAATTTTCTCAGAGTACCGTCGTGAAGTCCCAATAGCTTGTGAGCCAGAGTGGGTCTTGGAAGGCGTCGTCGTCTAAGAGCTCAGGCTCAAAAAAATCTAAAGCTGTCCCTTTTAGGAAAGAGATAGCATAAGTAACTTTCGCTTCGTCACTGGAAAAGGTCTGAGGATGGTCACGGAAGTGGAGTTTGCACTGAAGGAGGAAGGGATGGAGCTTTCAGGAATCCGATCCATCGAAGGTGTCGGGTTCACAGAGTTTGGTTTTTCCAGCTTGACTTTTGTTCAGAGTTCCCATGTGCTTGGCTATCTGTTTCAAAGCTTTTAGCATAGCCTTCCCCTCATCTTCTTCATTGTCATTGTCGTCCTCGTTGTTGTCAATGTTGTTGTCATCACCAGGATCGCCTTCCGGGTTGTCGTTCGGAAAGTTGGATCTGGTGTTTGTGTTTCCGGTGATAGTACAGGATCTGGTTGAAGGCATGGTGAATGGATCAAGAGTTTCAGTTCGAATATACTGTTATGAACTTGATTTCTTCTCGTTGGATGTCGGAATTATCGGAATGTTGGAGTTCAAGATTTGGAGTTGGGATCAGAACATACAGACGTCGGCTTCAACTTATAGGTTGCACCCTCTTGGATCCTTCGTGTCCTGGTATTTCAGAAGGTCAGGATATCGGAGAAGTCAGAGAAGATTGGAGGAGTCAGAGAACAGAAAGTCAGATAAGACTTAGAGATGGAAGTGAGAAGATATCGAAGTCAAGGTAGGTCAATATTTGAACTGAAGAACAAAGTACATGGAGGAGTTGTATATAACAAATTGATACAGTCCGAGTCGGAAAGATATGAAATGCGGAAATCCGAAACGGAGCGAATACAGGATCTGAGTAAAAGTAAATATGGACATAAGACCAAAGATGTAGATCTTGATAAGAAATGACTAAATATAGATGGGATGGGGATAAGTAGAATGGGTGGAGTAAATTAGAAATACGAATTGGGATATATCAGAGAAAAGCGGAAAAGCTGGGAGTGAATCTGGGTTCTAACAACCTGCTTTTATCTTGACAGATTATGGGATAAATCTCTCAGGCAACCCCCCCCAGGAAAAACAACCCTCTAAGTTTTCTTTTCTTAACTAGCAACCTGGGTTGTATGGATCAGGTTGTATGGATCAGGCAACTAGGCACCAGGCCAGCTTCTGCCATAATCCTGGAGCTGCAAAGGTACTGTACAGTTGATTCACATAGATCTACTAATATCATTCTAGTAGTTCTGTTGATCCATTGGTTCTGTGTCCCAAGTTGCATGTCTAAAACAAGAAAGCAGTGTGATTATGGCAACATTGTATAAGGGCAACACCTGGAGCTAGTGGAATATCACACTGGCAGGTGGGAATCCAAAGATATATAAGTCTACAGGAATCTACACAGAGGGGAGCATACCTGGCAGGTGGGAATCTGAAGAGAAAAGCCTAGGGATCCCAATGCCAACTATGCTACTGAATATAGAACAAACTTCAAAAGATTGACTTGGGCACTTGCAAGATCAATGTTTGAGTGCCTGCAAGATCAACATGGATGCTTGCAAGAGCAATGTTCAAGCGCTTAAATAAGCACCCAAGACATAACCAGAATAAAGGAAGAATGAAATGACAAGAGGGGGAGGAGAATAGGAAAGTCATGGGAAATGAATAAAGATATGGGGAGTCAAATAATAGATAGAGAAAGAAGAGGACATAGGGGTTCCCCTTACATCACCCCCCTTCTAGAGTGTGACATCCCAACACACTGACACCTATGAGAGGCACAAGTGGGATTTGACGAAAGGTGTCAAAATCAGCTACATGAATGTGACAAGGGGCACCTTGATGGAGGCGATGGAAGTCAGCGATGAGGTCTGGGGCTGCTAAATCTGTCTCAGGGATCCACTTGTCATGCTCATATCCATAATCTTTCCATCTAACCTTGTATTCAAGTTTTCTATGGTGAAGCTGACTGTTCAAGATCTGTTTGACCTCATAGTGCTCATCTTCTCCTACTAGGACTGGGGGTGGTGGCAGTTGGACCTTCCAACCGGGAATGGGGTCTGGGGAAGCTGGGAGGAGTTTGACCACAGGGAAGACAGGGTGTAGGTGACTCATAGATTTGGGGAGTCGAAGGCGATGAGCATGGGAGCCAACCTTGTGTTCCACTAGGAAAGGGCCCAAATTCCAGTATGACAATTTCTTTGAAGGGTGGGTGGTGCTGATGTCACTTGCATCTAAGAAGACTTTGTCACCAGGAACAAAAGTAGGGGCTGGCTCACAGTGACAATTATAGTACCGAGCCATGTCTTCCTTGGCCTTCACTAGGGCAGCTCTGGCTTTGGACAGGGAGTCAGCCATTTGTTGCTTAAACTCATTCACAGCCTCTTTCCTAGATGGTTGCTGGTGAGGTTTAAAGCCCATCTGTGGGTGGCGACCAGAGTCAAGCATAGAGGGAGTCTCTTTGTGGATGAGTGGATGTGGTTGTTGTACTGGAACTCTGCAAGGGGCAAGAGGTTGTCCCAGTCATCCTGTTGTTTGTTCACAAATAGATGCAGGTATTGCTCAAGCTCTTGGTTGACATGTTCTGTTTGTCCATCCATTTGTGGGTCGTACGAAGTGGAGGCAGCTACCTCGATACCCAGAAGTCTGTATAGCTCATGGGTAAACTCACTGACAAACTGTGTACCTCGGTCTGAAACCACACGAAAGGGGAGGGCATGATGTCTCCAAACATGATCCCTAAAGAAGCAAGAGGTTCCTAATGCTGTAATGGTGGTCAATGTGGGGATGAAGTGAGAACATTTGGATAAGGAATCCACAACGACCATCACTGCATCATACCCATGCGAGTCAGGGAGTTCAACAATGAAGTCAACACTGACTGTGTCCCAGCACTGTTCAGGAACCTCTAGAGGGTGTAGTTCTCCAACAGGCAATCAACGCTGAGCCTTGGTGCACAGGCACAAGTCACATGTCCTTGTGTAGTTACCAATGTAGTGAGACATGTGAGGCCACCAATAGTTCTGAGAGACAAGCTCCAAGGTCTTCCAACGTCCAGCATGGCCAGCAATATGAGTGTCATGAGGTTGGGAGACAATTTGATGTTGTAGGTCATGCTGATCAGGGACATATACCTTTCCACAGAATAGAAGTGTACCGTCTTTCTCATCCCACTCTGATGACCTCATGGACTTCCCAGTAGTCTTGCAAACCTCTTTGGCGGCATGTGCAACTGACTCTTCAAGCTCTCCTTCCTTGGTGCCACTACAAATGTCCCTCAAGATGTCGTGCTCTCCGCCTGTAAACTCCAGCCCTTCTAGTGCTCGAATGACAAAGAGTTCTTGTTGGAGAAGTACCAAGTTCTCATTGTCATTTGAGCCAGTGCCATGATCAGGTCAATGAGAGAGCACATCCAACTTGCCCATGGTTTTGCCTGGGCAGTGGTGCAGATTGTAGTCGAATTGAGATAGGTAGAGTGACCAGTGGGCTTGATGGCGGTTGAGCTTTTTATATGTGCAAAAGTACTTGAGGTTTTTGTGGTCAGTCCAAATCTTGACACGGTGTCTTGCCCCCTCAAGGAAGTGTCACCACTCTTCAAGGGCATAGATGATGGTGAGCATTTCCTTGCAAGGTCTATGCTCGAGATGTCAAACTCATGCTTTTGGGTGCCTTTAAAATGTGCAATCTAGGATCCCTGTCCTGGGTACTTGGCATGGAGGTCATGTTAGAGACTGGATGGATCCTTGCACTAAGTTGGAATTCTTCTTGACCGGGGTTTCAGATATCACATTATTTGGAAATGCCTGGGATATCAGAAAACTCGGAAGTTAGAGGAATGAGATGGATCTACATGGGCATCGGCTTCAACTTATGGGTTGCACCCTCTTGGATTTCTAGTGCCCTGGTATTTTGGATTTCTTGACTGGTTGGAATTATCGGACTACAGATGGTCAGGTCTGTATAGAAGATTAGTAACAGATGGACAAGTCAAGACTTAGCGGGTGAGCAGAAGAACACGGATTTTTGGAGTTTGGAATAGTCAATGCAGAAAAGGACAAGAGATAATGATAAATGAATATTGAGTGAGGTATGGCTTTATGGAAAAGCAAGGATAATCAAAGGCGCAGATTTTGGAGAATCAGAATAAGATGTTCAGGGTCAGAATATTCAGGATATTGATATAATGATCAATTGTATAAGGACATATAGGTTTGAACAATACACGAAGACTAAGATATAGAAGGGGGACCCAGTATACAAACTCAAGATGGTTGAGTCAAGTCAATATACAGGCTAAGGAAAAAGCTTGAGTAAGGAAAAGCGCATTCAAAGGAATATGCAGGATTCTGAAATCAGAACAGAAGAGATAAGAGTGCATGATATGGAATTCCAGAATCAGAGTGAATATGGGAATCGAGATAAAGCATACAGGGATAAAATCAAAATGGATCATGACTAATAATGGTAAAATGGAGGTATATTGGAATAAGTGGAAAAGGGTTTTATCAGAATGGGGAAATGTTGGAATAATGGGAATCAGAAAAGGGATCTAACAGGTCAGTAGGGACAGAAAGCAGCAAAAAATTGTGCTTTCACAAAGACAATACCTGAAAAAGGTGTTGGAACAGTGTGGGATGTCTGATGACAATGTCAGCCCCATCAGCACTCCCATGGATGCTCACATACAAACATCCATCAGTGATCCAGATGATAACAATTGTGTTCACAAAATGATAATAAACAATGTTAATGTTTCCTACACCACAATCATTGGGTCAATCATGTATGCTGCTGTCTGCACTGGACCTGATTTGTCTTATACAGTGGATGTTCTCGGATGTTATTTGGCAAACCCAAAGAGCTGCCATTGAAGGTTAGTGAAAAGAGTTCTGAGGTACATCAAAGGAATGTTAGACCTCAAGTTATGTTTTGACGATTCCAATGTGTCACAAGACATGAATTTCCACAGATACTCTGATTACAACTGGAGTGGAGATACTAATACCTCTATGTTGATGTCTGGTTTTGTGTTCATTACATTGAAGGCAACCATATCCTGGTCCAGTAAGCAGAAACCTATCATAGCACTATCAACAATGGAATCTGAGTACATAGGGCTAAGTAATGCTGCACAACACCTCACCTGGTTACATCTCTTCTTTGAGGATATAGGTCACATTCAAGACAAACCAACTATATTGAATTGCAATAATCAAGCTGCAATAATATTGTCTAGGGACCCACACTTTTGCACACATACCAAGCATATCCGATGTAAATATCATTACATTTGTGATGATGCGGTTGCATCTGGAAAGGCCACCATTCATTACATACCCACAGATGATATGACCACAGATGTACTCACAAAGCTCTACCAAGAGAGAAGCATTGGAGATTTATCAGTGCCATGGGTCTTTGCTAATGTTTGAGTGGGAGTGTCAAGGGATGACATCAATGTCAGGCAACATACATCAACATTATCTAATACACTCATTACCGAAACCATATAACAATGCCATACCAACACTTGAAGTTTTTCCTCAGTCTTTTCGTACAAGAGACTAAGGTATGTTATAACCACTATCATCACGTCATTTATTATCCTATAGTCTTTTCATACAAGAGACTGTATAATCTGCATAGTTGTTTGACACTCTCTTGCCCCACAACCATCATCATTGTATGTTCCTGGCCAGAATTGTTGGATTTCAGTAGGCTTATGTACAAGCCACTACATTAGATTGTTGTTAAGGACTGGATTGGATGGAGTTGGATTTAGTTGGAACTCTCCTTGACTGGGTTAGGATATCACGATATTCAGAAATGCCTGGAATATTGGAAGATTTGGAAATCAGAGAACTGAAACAGATCTATACAGGTGTCAGCTTCAACTTAGGGGTTGTGCCCTCTTGGATTTCTAGTGCCCTGGTATTTCAGATTTCTTGAACAGTCAGATTTATCGGGATACCAATGGTCGGGTCTGTATAGAGGATTAGTAACAGATGGACAAGTCAAGACTTATCGGATGAGCGGAAGAATTCAGATATTTGGAGTTTTGAATAATCAATGCAGAAAAGGATGAGGGGTAATGATAAATGATATTGAGTGAGGTTTGGCTTTACAGAAAAGTAAATATAATCAAAGAGCAGATTCTTGGAGAATTGGAATAAGATGTCAAAAATTGGAATGTTTGGGATATCAATACAATGATCAATTGTATAAGGGCATATATGCTTGAGCAATATATGCAGTAGGATATAGAGGAGGTACTAATATACAAACTTTAATATAGGTAGGGTCAATATGAGTTGTCATAAGTTGATAGAAGTTGATATACAAACTAAGGAACTAGCTTGAGTAAAGAAAAGTGTATTTAAAGGAATACGTGGAATTCCAAAATTGGAAATGAAAGAGATAAGGGTGCGTGATATGGAGTTCCGGAAATCAGCGCGAATATGGAAATCAAGACAGAACATACAGGGATAAGATCAAGATGGATTGTGACTAAGAATGATGAAATGGAGGTATATTGGAATAAGCAGAAAAGGAGCTTATCAGAATGTGAAAATGTTGGAATAACAGAAATCGGATCTGGGATCTAACAATTGTGTAATTATTGTTCCTTTGCCCTTTGACTGCTGTAGTTATGCATCCCTAGGCCAGTATCACTAATAAGAATTGCCAACACAAGGGCAAAGAAACAATGATTTAGGCAATTTATATGTGGCACTTGTACATGCAATTAAAAATCCAACAGTTAGAACCATGGAAGAAGAATTATGAGGGAAGGAATAGTATGTGCCCTAATCACCCATGCTGCAATGCCTGAGATTAAATTTAAGGCTGAATTACATTGTAACTAAATCTATTCAAGTGTCTACAATTTATTTTTACTGCGGAAGAGATTGGAATGCTCAACCAACGAGCGCGGAGTTTGAATTTGGTTGCGTATTATTTTATTATTTTATTACATAAATTTTTCTCAACTCCACAAACATCGCTGCCTCGTTCACGTGGCCGATCGCTTACGTCGAACAATGCTTACCTAATCAGCATATTGAGCTTGGTCCTAAAGCAGGGCAGATTCACAGGCAAGCGATACGTAAACATTAGTATTGGTTTTGCTAGCTATATCACTATGTACCAGCCAATATATCTAAGACAGGCATGAAAGCCACCCAGTCTAATAGGATTGTTTCGGG
This sequence comes from Ramaria rubella, assembly GCA_015039355.1. NCBI lineage: Eukaryota > Fungi > Basidiomycota > Agaricomycetes > Gomphales > Gomphaceae > Ramaria > Ramaria rubella. The sequence goes on along the minus strand of MU134391.1, from coordinate 122,120 downwards.
TTTGTTCTGTTTTGAATAGAATACAGTAACAAGTCTTATTTTGTTAGTACGAATCATCTACTACCGGTAGCATAGCTTCGACAGTGTCCGCTTAATAAATATGCCTTCTCGCCAAGTTCATATCTCAGACTGTGTCCATGGCAAGCAGCCCTGATATTGCCAACCTGTCATAATGTCCATCACAAAAGACCCTTGTGGCCTCCAGTGCTCATGGATATGACGATGACTCTCACATCTGCTCAGGTTCACGATGCTAAGGAAGATCAGGGAAATTTGATCCCGTCACGGCCGCCCTATCTTTGTAAGTTAGATGACTGTTTCTATTTCGCGCCTCCCTTGGTGCCAAATCGAGCGTCGATTTCTTACGCCATTACGCTGTTGTGATTTAAGTAATGGGACATGGCGCCGGTCAGCGCCAGCATTGTAGTATATGGACAGATGGGTATTTGAGCTCGCCGAGAATGAATACATCCGGTCTAGTAGATACGCCGTTTGCAGGTTTAGTCCTAAGATTTCCGCTGTCTAGCGCTATCATCCCAGTTGGCGCCGCTCCGCATTTTATAGGTCGTGGCTATGAGCCAGTGTTGATATCCTCGGAGAAAACCAGTCAGGATGATGCCGAGTCGAGCAACAAAAAAACGTTCAGCCTCACCTGTGACACGCTCAGGGCGGATTCACAGCAACGCTTTTGATTGTTCAGCAGATATCCACGCCTGATTTGCAGAAATCTTATCGAAATCTACAAGGTCGATCGAAATCGAAGTCGAAGCGGCATCGCGGGATTATGTAACTAGGACCTGATCAGAGTTGTCTTCCCCGTTTATAGCAGTTAACTTTACAGCCCGCGATGATCGGCAGGTCTCTTTTCTTGTTACTTGGCTGTATCGATCCTGATAAGAGGTACCACCCGATTCTCTGTTGCGTGTCGGAATTGTACCTGAGCGATTCCGCTACACACGCCAGATCTATACCTCCCCGCAAAGCGTAAGTTTTATGTATTCGCCATGCACACCGGACCGAGGCAGTGTACGCACGGCAAACACTGCGGTGTTAAGCTTCCCCGGACATTGGCATTTTAGGTTCCCCCGATCTTGGGCGCCCCAGTGGGGATATGTAGTTATTCTTCAACCAGGCGCGCCTGAACCAATCCTATGCTCTCGGACATGACTCGGATCTCTCATCTAGTGGGTTTTCGTAATTATTTTACAAAGAAAAGATATCTACTGACCACGAGCCTGTCACGCCGCATTCCGGCACCGTTTAGTTGCAAGACGCTGAGCCACCCCTTCTCAACACTCTGTGGGACCTATGCCTGTGTATCCAAGCGGCAATCTCGTCTCTACGACTCCGGTTTCGAGCTCTTGGGATTGTATTTCCTTCGCGCATATATAGTGGCAAGTTTACGAAGGGGGATCTTCATACTGCATCAGTATTTTGAATCCCCCCAATAATACTCGTACAAGCTTTTTACAATGATTGCCTCTCCTTCTAATGTTCAACATTCAATTGCTATCGTGAGTTTATCAATCATGCGCTTTGTGTCGTTGTCGGTCGCTCAACACTGTGTAGGTGGGCATTGCTGCCCAACTCCCCAGTGGAGAAGCTGCTCTGAATAATCTGGATCACAAGGAATTTTTCGATTTTTTACTCAACAAAGGCGAGGCATACGAAAGGATCCCCCTTGAACGTTTTAATATCGACTCGTTAGTGTTTCTATCTCGTTAATTTCTTATCGCTTTCCCAAGTCTGTAACTTATCTCGTATCGTCAGGTATAAAGGAAAACATGTTGGCCAAGTCTCAACTGAGCTTGGCACATTTCTTAAGCACACCGATCAGTTGGATCACGTGGAGTTCGGAATAACTAATAAGGACGCCAAGGCTATGTCACTTTCCACAAGGAAATTAATTGAACTGTCGTTTCTCGCACTTCTTGATTCTGGCATCGATTATCGTGGCCAGAATGTAGGATGCTTTGCGTGAGCCTTTATTTTATTAGCTTCGCGATTATAAGAATTAACAACATGTTAGTTCTGGTATAGTGTTTGACGTCCTCAGCTTGTCCGAACCGGTATGTGGAGGAAAGAAATTGCAACTGGAAATTTGTAAATAACCAATTTTTTAGGACCCATTCGAAGCACGAGGTTCATTCGGCGGCCCTCCAGCTATGATCGCAAACCGGATTTCCTACCATCTTGACCTTGTCGGGCCCTCAGTCCCCGTTGATACAGCGTGCAGCTCCAGTTTAACTGCAACTCACTTAGCCGTACAGTCCATCCGCAGTGGTGATTGTGACTCAGCGGTTGTGGCAGGCATACAACTTAACCACCGTTTTGTTGACTGGGTTCAATATAGCCAAGGCGGTATACTGGCGCCCGATGGAAAGTGCAAACCATTTGATGTTTCTGCCAACGGGTTGGTATCTCCTATTTTCACGAAATGTCAAATCTAATGCCTCACGTAGATTTTCAAGAGGTGAGGCTGGGGTGGCAATTGTGTTGAAACGACTCGACCAAGCAGTTAAAGACAATGACCATATTTATGCTACCGTGAGCGATTCAAGACTCGGGTACATCACGAAGGGTGCTCACAACAAATTAGATACTCGGCACGGGGATTAATTCTGCAGGATCAGCTGCCCCCGTTAATGCTCCTGTAGCATCGGCGCAGCGAGACGCCATGCGCAGAGCCTGGTCTCAAACCGGCAGAGACCCAAGTGAAGTAGATTTTGTGGAGCTACATGCCACCGGTAAGTGCTTCACAAAAAATATATATACTGAATATATTAATTTAGAGTAAACACATCATTTGTAATAGGTACCGCTGCCGGTGATCCTGCAGAGGCTAATTGGGTTGGGGAAGCTTTTCACCGCGAAGATGAATTATTGGTCGGAAGTGTGAAAGGAAATATAGGGTGAGAGCACTCCTAATTATAGACCAACGGCCTACTGAAGATCTGCTGATTGCCAGTCATACGGAAATTGCCGCGTTCTTGTCATCATTGACTAAAGCGGTGAACATATTTCGTACGGGAACCATTCCCCCCAACGTCAATTTTTTCACTCCGAACCCTCTCATTAACTGGGAGAAGTATCATTTGCACGTTCCCACTGAATGTATTCCGCTGCCATGCCACTCGACGACCGGTCGATCTCTCATCTCGTTATGCAGCTCCGGAATTGGGGGCGCAAATGGACACGTTGTCCTTGAAGCCCCGCCCATACCTTCCAAAGACAGTGAGGTCCCGGCCGTAGCGAAGCCCCTCCTCCTTGTTGCAGGGGCTCTCTCTCCACGTAGCGCCACCACCATGTCGGAGACCATCTCTGAACTAATTTCGACGCACCCCGAACGCTCGCGTCATATTTCGACCGTGTATGGTCGACGATCCAAACAGATGCCATGGCGTAGCTTCTGCATCTCTTCTCCTGGGCTGAACAACAGAATAAAGTTTTCGACTCCTGTCCTCGTCCCGCGCATCAAACCCCCCATAGTCTTCGTATTTGCAGGACAAGGCCCACAACATCTGGAAATGGGGCGTGAGCTTTTTAAGACGTATCCCGCGTTTAGGGAAAGTATCGTGGAAATGGATCAAGTATATTGGCGGGTTACAGGAACTTCCCTAATTGCCAGCACGGGCCTTTTCAATAGGGACACCAACACAATAATCGAAGCTCCTCTTGGGGATATTTGGCCCATAGCGGTGACACTCCCCGCTCTTGCGATGCTGCAGTGTGCGCTCGTCGATCTCCTGAGTTCCGTTGGTGTCTCTCCGGACATCGTGGTCGGCCACTCGGCAGGAGAGACATCTGTTCTGTACTCATCTGGAGCGGGATCCAAAGCTATGGTGATCGAACTCGCAATTGCACGAGGAAAAGCCATGGCTGCAGTCGAGGAGGCCGGTGGGACTATGGCTGCTATTTCATGCGGTGTTTCTGAAGCATACGCTCTCATTGCTGAAGCATTGGAACCTCATATTATCAGTTCGGTCGACGTCGCATGTCACAATTCCAGAGAAGCAGTGACCATTTCAGGACTAGCTTGTTCGATTGACAAAGTGGTCGTACTCGCAGAGTCTAAAGGGATTATGGCCAGAAAACTCAAAACACGTGTCCCTGTTCATTCAAAGATGATGGAACTATGTCATACAGAATTCAAACAAATGGTAGAGGAAATGTGGACGCGATACCCTGGCACAAACATGCCTAAACTCCCTGTCTATTCGACGCTCACTGGAGGTCATCTCGCAGGGCCATTCACCAGCGATTACTTCTGGGACGGCACGCGGGGTCCGGTTCTATTTTCTGAAGGAATCACAGCGTTACTGAAGGACCACTCATCTGCAATTTTCATGGAAATCTCCCCGCATCCCGTGCTCGGGTCTTATCTTTCAGCATTGGGTGCTACCTCTGTAATAGCGCCCCTTCGTCGTCCGAAACGAAATGAGACCAGTCCAGTTGAGGTGTCAACATTTTTGAACAGCTTAGGGCAACTCAGTGTTCTTGGACTCAACTTAATCAACTTTTCGGCTCTTAATGATCACCCTACACTCGATCACGACTTCCAACTTCCCCCTTATCCGTTCATAGCAAAGTCTGTGCCATATCACTCTGAATCACTGTCATTCTACCGCCAGCTTCAAGATAGGAAGGGACCAATGAACTACACTGGCTTGCGCATCAACTCACAAACACACCCAATTCTCGCCCAACATGTGATTAAAGGAGAACCAATTATGCCGGCAGCTGGATTTATTGAGATGGCTCTAGAATTTGGCGCGATGGAATTATGGAACGTTGAGTTCCGTGCAATGTTATCCTTGTCGGGGGAACACCCCGTACCGATCGAAGTGAAACTAGACGGTCTGCACTGGACCGTCAAGACCGCCTCCGCCTCCACGTCTCAGAGAAAAGTTTGTCTTACTCATCTTTTTCATATAATCGCTACTTATAATCCTTTTCAGCATGACTCTAGCTTTGACAAAGTTCACGCTGAAGGCTACTTATCTTTCGATTCTCCGAAAACTAAGTGCTCACCGTTAAATCTTTGCGAGATTGTAAATCGATGCAAACGATTCGATCTAACTGGTAAGGCTTTTAAAAAAATTACTAAATTATGGCTACTCATGCTCTACAGATTTCTACAAGGACCTGAAGACATTCGCTGAATATGGACCAGAATTCCAGAGAGTCATTGACGGATATCATGGAGAAAATGAGGTTTTGGTCTTGGTCCGTGGCGATGACGATTTGATGGAGTAAGACGAGAACCAAACCTATGACTTGCATGTTCACTGACTTGACAATTTTAGCGTGGATGGCTACTGTTTCCACCCAGCGATCTTGGACTCCTGCCTTCACTTCATGGTCCACAAGGCCTTTACGTTGAACAACGACTCAAACGTGTACTACCTTCCTTCTCAGGTGGGCAAACTCACGATGCATCAAGCATTGGTAGATTTCGGGCTGCCGGATCGTGTCTACGCACACATCGTGTTTAAAGCTTGGACGCCAAGTAAATATTTCCTAATCTCCAGCTTTCTCGTACACTAATTATGAGTCTTCTAGCGACCATTGTTGCCGACTTTTACATTGTAGCAGTAGACGGCACGCATCTCTGTACCTTGGCTCAAGTAGAAGTCGAACGACATGAAAGTTCCCCTCGCGTGGCTGTAGCTCAGCGCTATGACGTCGCCTTCCAGCCTCTCGCAGTCCCTGTGGTAGCTTTGAACGAGAGGCCCACTGTTGTTTCTGAACACGAAGACATGCGTCAGCTTTATAAATATCTCGACCATCTGGCGCGTCAAGTAATTGTGTCCACGCTACACAGCGAACCAACGACCGGAAAAGAGGTATTTTTCTTCTTTTGGATCACAAGTTTGTGCTAATTTGTGAAATGACGTTAGCTCGATCGAGAACGGTACATGAAATTCTCAGCCACGGTTGCCGCCTCATTTGTTCCAGAAGATACCAAATTCGATGAAACGATGGTGACCAAAATCCGTCAAAAATACCCGGAAATGATAGAAGTGACAAACCGTGTTGCATCTGTGCATAAGAAGATTTATGAAACTTCTAAAGTGAGCCAGGGAGTACCCACATTATTCGAGTTAGACTCAATGATTCTTGATAGGCTGCTGTGGAGGTTCTTTATAAAGACGACATAATGACTCGTTTTTATAAACATTACGATTGGGCGTCCGAGGCTTGTGCTAGTCGCTTCCGTTCTGTCTTGTCAAAACAGGTCGAAGGGGGAAAACGTGTGATCAGGGTCTTGGAAGTAGGGGCAGGTGCGTTGTGGATCACTGGTTGTCCCAAATGCAACTAAACGAGTACGAATAGGTACTGGTGCACTGACACGACACCTTGCGAAAGTCATGGAAGAATTCCATTCCGCAGTTATTGAGTTTGTTGTCTCTGATGTCTCGAAGGAATTGCTGCCTCGCATGACCTACCCACGCTGTCGATACAAGTCCTTTGATCTTTCAAAATCGCCAGTGACGCAAGGCTTCGACTTGGCCTCCTTTGATATCATCACAGGATTTCACGTCTTACATGTTGTCGCCGATTTAGTACCCTCACTTGCCGCACTCAACACCCTCCTCGTGCCTGGTGGTAGCCTGCTCATTGGAGACCTCCATGGCGACAGCTGGGCTTCAGGTGAACCAGGTTCAATTTGGTTTGACTTTGTGTTCGGCAGTTTTCAGGAGTGGTTCTCTTTCACAGACGACCGATCTCACTGCACGATGTCGACCCAGGAATGGCAAAAGTATCTTCAGTCTGCAGGCTTTGGCCATGTTTTCACAGAAGGGTTTGCCACAGACCCTCTCCTCTTTACTTTGGAGGCGCAGAAACTCCACAGCTCTACGCACATGATCTCTCTATCTACGAAAGAGGCTGGCCAGCTGATATTTCACTATCGACGAGGCAATGAAGGTCTACTCCGTGACGAGATAGCCGCTTATGATCCATCGAGTCCACTATCTATTTGGCTTTTTGCCAGATCGGGGTTCAATGGAAACGCTGGCATGGGATTTTCCCGGTCAATTGGTCGGGAATACCCACTCTGGGAAGTTCACTTTGCCATATTCGATGGATCACGCCGCAGTGAAGATGAAATGTGGAACTTCGTTTCTCGTTTGTCACGTAACCCTGGTCAAGATTCTTTGCTATTCATTGATGAGAAGGATACTATTTCTGTTCCTCGAGTGGTGCCCTCAGCAACCCCACTTGGAAAACGTCCTTTCCAACCTTCCTTACCTTGGCTCCTCACCGATTCACGATTTACCCAAACATCCATACCCTCCAATAGTCAGGAGTATGTGACAGTAGAAGTTATGGCTATGTCTCGTCCTGAGAATGAGCTACGCGCATTTGTAGGCCGAGTATCCTCGGGTGTCAGCGTGGCTTCTGGGAAGGGCTTCGTGGTCGGTCTCGTATCCTCTCAAGGGTTCTCGAATTATGTCTCGGCTCATCCCGCATCCCTTGCATACCTTGACGTTGGATCGGAAGAAGTGGCAGTGGAGATTGCAGGTGCGACCCTCGGATTGGTCATAGGTTCCCTGGCTAGTGGTGTATCCATCTTGAAATCTTCAAGACGTCGTCGGGGTGGAAAGGCGCTGCTGCTTCGCGGAAGCGATGCCGTAGTTCCCTCGCTAAAATGGTTCTTACGACTCGTCGGTTTTGAAATTGTCGAAGGGAAATCAGTTTCCCCGGCTGATATAGCAGAAATGGCATATGGAGCGGATTTGATCCTTTCGGGTTCTCAAGATCCTCTCGAATACCAGGCCCTGTCACCAGCACTTGCACGCAAATGTCGCACATTTATGTGGAACGATGCTCATTCGGGCTTGGGCGCTATTCTCAAGGACGACCCCTCAGCTATCGGAGAAGCTCTTGACTTCATCATTGAAAATATGGACGACCGCTGGCCCCAAAATAATAATGGTATTGGATTGAACGATATTCCTCTCCCGAATGCGGGGTCACCAGTTCCTTCTTCAGCATCGCTTTTCGACTGCAAAAAAGCGTATGTTCTTGTCGGAGGAATTGGTGGCTTAGGAATTCGCGTCGCCCTCTGGATGTACGAGGTATATAACTCCACAAACCGTTGGGATCTCTTACTTACTAATAAATTGTAGAAAGGGGCACGTTACATAGTGTTGACGTCTAGGTCGGGCGAAGGTTCACTCTCCCGAGTACAGGATCGTTTGGCACTACGCATTATCGCCTACCTGCAGACCCTCCCCGATCTGACTCTTCGACTTGAAGCTTCCGATGCGACATCAAAGAAAGCAACTAGCAAATTATTGCAGAGCATTCCAGTACAATTAGGGGGTTGTATGTTGCTGACAGTTGTTCTTTCCGATCGTACTTTTGCTTTCCAGCAAGACCAAGATTTCAATAGGGTTTTCGCTTCGAAAACTGGTGCTTGCAGTGTTTTGGACAGTTGCATTCCGGGAGGGATCTCTACCTTGGATTTTTTCATACCATTTTCATCGGTCGTTGGTCTCTTTGGGAACGGAGGACAAACAAACTATAGCAGGTGCGAAAAACGATAATATCTGTAACAAGATTGCCTGATCACTGAAAAACTGCGCCCGATACAGTGCAAATACCGCCTTAGATGGCATGGTACGCACATGGGACAACGCTTTCACATTTATTTTGCCTGCAGTGACGGACGGTGGTGGCTTGGCGTCAGAGACACGAGAACAAGGAGGAAGATTGGGGCATCTGACAGTACGTGCTTGTTTCGGTAAAACGTATTAGTTGATTTACGCGCTGGTTTCACAGCCTTGGGGGATGTCCTCTCAGCGTAAGTGGTTACGAGTACGATCCTGCATCAGTAACTCACCTTCACTCCTTCAGGGATATGTGATTGTCTTGAAGATGGAATACGGAAGTTGGCAGACGGACCATTCTGGCAATATATTCCTGACCTTGATTGGAATCTCGTCCAAAAGCATATCGATTCCTCGCCGTTATTCGGACACTTAATAGGCACGGTCTCTGAAGAGGGTCCTACCCATGCGATCGATGCCGGAAAAACCATGAGCGATGTTGTCATCGAGCTCCTTGATGTTGACCCATCAGAGTTTTCTGAGGACGTACCGTTCACAGCGTACGGGCTGGACTCACTATCTGCGGCACGCCTGTCATTTGCACTGCGATCCTATGTAACTGTCTCGCAACTTCAACTATTGTCGGACATCTCTCTCACGGATCTCCGCCTCAAAGTTGAGAGGTTTCAAAAAGAGAGCTCTGCAAGTGAAGGCCCCTCGGTCTCCCCTTCTACCTCCCTAGAAACTAACGAGGTGGACACACGAGTGGCCGAAATGGAGAGGTTGATCGCCAAGTATACCAGCGAGTTCCCTAAATATTCTCCTTCAAATCAAACATCCCACAATGATGAAGTAGTGCTCATCACCGGTACAACTGGTGCCATTGGAACCTCAATGCTTGCACAACTGGCCAGCATGCCATCTATCACTCGCATCTACGCGTTTAACAGGGGGAGTTGCGGCTCGTCAAATTTACGTGATCGACAGGCTCTTTCCCTCAAAGAAAGAGGCTACGACCCGAAAATTTTAGAGCGGGGGACTATCGTTCTTGTCGAAGGGGACCAGTCGCGATATGATTTGGGTCTACCAGTTAAATTGTACGAGGAAGTGAGTTGCTTATTCCCCCTTTCAACTCTCCCTTGTTCACGCCTTTGCCCCCGTAGATTCGGTCATCGGTCACAAGTATTGTTCATAATGGTGAGTTCCCCTGTTTACCAGACCTTTTAAAACACAGTCTGATGTGTATAACAGCGTGGCCCGTGAATTTTACCTCATCTCTTGCGTCTCTCGAATCATCTATACGTAGCGTGCGAGCCTTCGTGGATCTTGCACTGAAATCTTCGAGACCGCGTCCTCCTCGGTTATTATTCCTCAGTTCGATCGGTTTATTCTATAGTTCGTTCTTTTGCCGCTTCCCCTCTCCTTTGACTCATCCACTTCCGCAGACCGGAAAAGTTCTGGACCTGCTCCTGAGGATTCTATCAAAGATGGGAAGCAGGTCGTAGGAACTGGATATTCGGGTGTGTTCCAATGTTTTCTTCAATCCTTCAACTTACTCAATATTTCCCTCCAGAATCAAAATGGGTCGGAGAGCGTATCTTAGAAAGAGCAGCTGAAGCGACACCTTTGCGTCCTATTATTGTTCGCGCCGGCCAGGTTTGCGGAGGAATCAACGGCAGTTGGAGCACGAGCGAGTGGTTCCCGACGCTTGTTAAATCTGCAATGCACTTGAACGCGTTACCAGGAGCGGATGGGGTGAGTCTAGTATCGTTATTTTTCCCAGAAAATATTGATCAATCCCCTTTAGGGAATTTCTTGGATACCTCTTGATACGGCGGCCAAGTCTCTGATCGAGATGCGTGACGCGGAGCATCAGATATTGCATCTTTCCCATCCCCGTCCTGTCCAATGGTCGATGATAGCGGACTTCTTATCCAAGACTCTCCAGATCCCAATAATTCCTTATAAAAACTGGCTCACGCGGCTAGAAGAGAGCGCTGGCAGTGCCTCGCTCGATTCTACCAGCGCAGAAGGTTCAGAAAATCCAGCATTGCGCCTTTTATATTATTTCCGCGCACTGGAGGTTGGCACTAACGAGGCCAAAGAAGCATTGGGGCTTCCAAAATTAGGCATCACACAGGGCACGCAGGCTTCAGCCACTTTACGTGATGCTGAGCCACTGACTTGCATGGATGCGGCGCATTGGATAAATAGCTGGGAAACCGCAGGTTTTCTGCGCGTTTGACAGTACAATCCTTTATATATATGTACGGTAATAATAATACAACACACAAATACTCCCTCAAAACAAGTACCAAGGCAGACCAAGATTGCAGGTTGCCAGGTACTCTGTCGTGTCGTGGGAAACTATCGTTGTCACAGTAAATCCCGATCTGTCACGTGTGACCATAGTCACGTTGCGCCTGCAGTTACTTCCGAAAGTTGAGCTCGACTCCTGTAATCATTTTTCTGTCTCGCTGTACATTATCCTATCCCACATGGCGGACCAGCTGTCTCCAGTATCTGACTCAACAGCTCACACCCCTACCTCCTCTCAAGATTCGCTGTCTCCAATACTTGCCACCAAGAAGGCGCGACGTCAGACGGCGTTCTATCCGAACACAATAAACAAACCGCAGAAGCCATTCAGTCGCAGCGCTGCTAAACGTGAAAGTGTCATGGCTCTGGGCAGCATAGAACATCTCCAACACTACTTTACGAAGACAGGCATTGCTGCCAAGAAGTTCGTTGTGTGTTTGTTTCCATCTTCCTATTTGATACTCATGTCGTATCCAGCCCTCTGAAGCCCAATAGTGGTCTCGTGCCCGCAATTGGTCCCCGTATTCTTGCTACGGATTCGGATATGCCTTCCTCAGCCCAGCAACCTCATTTCATCCTCCCACCGTCGCCCATGGTTCCACCTCTACTGCGCCCTGCTTTCCCACCTATTGTCAAGACATACCAGACGGATCCGGAGCTGTTAAAACCCGGTGTTATTGAAGATCTCGAGGCAGTCGAACGCGCCTGGGGCCTTGGCCAACATCCCAACTTCTCTCGTGACCCGGAGCTGCTTGGTGGCGGTGACAAATCCAACTTACCCTCCGGAAATTTTGACGTTCTCTCCGTGCTCAAGACAACGACACAAACCATCCGCGCTGTCCGCAATTATCTCGTTTCGCTTCCCGACGATTTTTCAACGCCTCGGCCCCCGCATGTTGAATTTAGACCGCAGTCTCTGTCGCCCCCAACATCCACCCCGCGAAAAGTATCCCAGTCGGATAATGATCCACTCACACTTATACGGAAATCTGCCCTCGAGGTCTTAACATTGCTTAGGCATCTTGAAGAAACATCACGAATACCTCTTTCAGATGATGTCTACGAAGTCCAGAGCGATGCAGGATCATCTTCAGCTCGTTCACAGACTCCTGGTGGAACCGAACGCGTAGCATCACCCTTTACCACTACTTCTGGAGATGACGATGATGAGAGTACTGCATCCTTCTCTTTCTCCGTTGTTAAAGAACCCATACGCAAGAACTCGGTTCTTGTTTGGAGTGATGAGGAGGATAGCGGGGGTGAAGAGGATGAAGAAAAGAAGGAGCGTTGGGACGAGCGTCTCGTGTTAGGCGGCGGGTGGCTCTACAAGCAAGACTTACAGCTCGATGGTTTGAAGAAGGAGCGGGATGTTGTCAGAAGGTACCTTGACGCAGTCGATAAGATATTGTTTGACAAACAAGAGTCAGAAAGTCGGAGGGGATGGGAGAAAGAGAAGGCACGCCTGGAGGCGGAGAAGATGAGGGAAGGTCGAGCTGGTAAAAGAAGGGTGAGTGCTGGAGATGGAGAAGGCCAAGGTTTGTCCCTTATCGGCGGTCGAACCAGACGAGTTGTCAGTGCTGGGATGGTCGACGCACTCAGGGACATGATGGTTAGTGAGGAGCCTGAGGAAATGCTGCACAGTGTCGTGGAAGAAGAGGAAGAGGAGGGAGTCGACGATGCAGACTTACCCGATTGGGCGAAGCGATCCAAGTTTGAGGATGACCCACTCTGTGAGCTAATGTTATCTGCTGCTTGCTCATATGCTCACATGGACACCCATTGTCAGCACGTCTTCTTAGCCTTCTCGTTACTCTCCTTCCCCCCAATCTTCTTTCACTACTACCTCCGCCTAATGATTCCGATCGAGCTACACTCCTTCTCAAACTATCTTCTGGCCAGATCCTATGTACCGCATACAATATCGCCGTGCGCAAATCGCGCAAGCCATGGGGGTATATTACTAAAACTGCTATACACGATGTAGCAACCCTTGAAGCCCAGCCTATTGACGAAAACGACGGTGACAAAGAAAAGAAGACGATAGGCTGGACGTTTCGACGTACGGATAACCTTCGCTTATGGGCTGCGTAAGTGGCATTGTGCTTTGTTCTGATCCGACTGGACTCTCACGTCGACGTTTTCCTCGCAGTGCTCTCAAATTGCGTTATATGGTACCTCTTGGCTTCCCAAAGAACTTACAAATCAACAGCCCAGCAGCGTCGCCTATTTCGTCCCAACAGTCATTTCCGGCCGAACCTATCATAGTTTTCGATCCCCAACTTGTTTCAAAGCGTGAGGAAGGCTGGGACACTATGCTCGAAACTGCCGCACTGCGTTGGATGTGGTGCGTCGTGAAGGAGCGACGAGGCACTGCGTCCTAATTCTACACCGCACTCGGCCATCCTCAAGAACGACGCTCACGAATAATTCACGATCATCCCGCGCTCAACATTATAATAGCTCCCAATTCCCAATTCAAAATTTCTTTAGATCAATGTATACCGCCTCCATCCTCATACCGGAGCCCTCGTGCACGAACCCCACCGCATCACATCATGTTTTCTTATCCTCTGCTTTTTAAATTTTAGTCGGAACGTATACCTACCTAGAAGTTAATGCGCACTTGTGATCCGTACTTAGATATTGACTCTGGATCCGAAATCTAGGCACTGAGCCCTTTGCAAAGCATCGGGGCATAAGCGGAGTTCAAATTATTGAATAGCCCTTGCTTTTTGCGGCGATGTCGGTGTCATGGGGCCGTCTATTTGCGCAAACGTACAGGAATACAAAGGAAGAACAGCTGGAGCCCAAGTGAGTGTGAAGTGTAACTTGGTAATTTTTTTTCTGATCTACTGGGATTGCTAACGAGGAGAGAGCTTGCACCGCTCTTCATTTGCTTGGACAGCCTAGACTGACGCGCCGGATGATAAAGTCGCAGTTTCTTTTGCAGCCGCAGAAGTATGGAAGTAAACCTACACGATCATCCGAGATAGCCAGTGAGCCATGATCATCGTCGATGTGTTTACAGAGTATTTTTGAATGGAACTCGTGCCTGCTTAGTCGAACGTGACCGGGCGCCAGTAGAGGGCTAAGGACTTTCCCCGGGGTGGCCGATGTGACATCGCCTTTCGTACAGTATAATGGTTTTCCGGATCCCCATATGCTCCTGGAAGTATGCCTCGGAATTCCCTCTTACATAAACACATAATGGGCCGCATTCGTACTCCTCCATTTGGCTGAGGGAAGTCGTTAACCCGGGCAAGCAAAGAATATATGGACGGAGCGTGTCCCTCTGGATCGAGAGTCGGTGCGTGAGGTCTTGCAGCTTGCATACCAGCCTGGTCTGAAACTTTGCAGCTGCCTCACATTCGGGGGGTCTCTGCTATCAAAAGAAGCATCCCTATCCAAAGCCCCGACGTGGAGGCTCCGCCTTTCCGAGATGTCCGACCATCGGTCGACTATCGTTCCACCTTATTTTCCTATAATATGGCTACCCAGTAGTCGAGTGAAATACAGCTTTCGATCCCCCTCATCGAGGCCCTTCTACAACAATGAAATCTGTGTCTATCCTCGCCATTGCCGCATCTCTTGTCTATGCTGCACCATCTGAGAGACGTGCTGCCTCTGCCATCACAGACACTGTCATTCTCAACTTTGCCCTTACCCTCGAGCATCTTGGTAAACCAATGCTTTGATTAACCAGCTCATCTCTAATAACATTTTTTTTTTAGAGAATGCTTACTACATAGACGGCCTCCAGCAGTTCGATGAGCAGGCGTTCACAGACGCTGGCTTACCAGTCTGGGCCCGTGGTCGTTTCAGTCAGATCAGTCAGCACGAGGCGGTCCACGTCGCCTTCCTCGAGGGTGCATTGGGTAGCGAGGCCACCCAACCATGCAATTACTCCTTTCCCTTCACCGACCCCCCTTCGTTCACTGCTCTGAGCGCCATTCTCGAAAACGTCGGGGACTCAGCATACCTTGGCGCCGCTCAGTTCGTCAGTGACAAGACCGTTCTTACCGCTGCCGCCTCTATTCTGAGCACCGAGGGACGCCATCAGGCCTGGGTAAACAGTGCCGTCAACAAGCAAACCCCATGGAGCGGCTCTTTTGTCACTCCGCTTGGCTTTAATCAGGTTTTCACTTTGGCCTGTGAGCGTGTTCGCTTTTTAGATTCATTTTTTCATCACTCATGACTGTCTCTTCGGTAGCTCCGTTTATTACTTCTTGTCCCTCTTCAAACCCTGACCTCGGAGTCCAGGCGTTCCCTGCGCTCACGGTCGACCCTGCTGCACCGGTCCCGGGCTCAAACATCACCTTGACGTTCAACAGTACCGGTGCCGGCAGTGACCCATTATACCTTGCCGTATTGTCGGGGCTCACCACTAAATTTGCGCCCATCAGCAACAATCAAGCGACTCTTCCAGAGGGTCTGCAAGGGTTTGTGTACGCTGTCGTGACCAATAACGCAACGGATGCTACGGACGCATCTACAGTGGCGGGACGTGAGTATTAATGCATTTTTTCCAACATGTCCTAGTCATGAAACTTACTTCCGTTCACACAGCCACCATTTTGAGCTTCCCATTCAACTCTGCAGCTTCCAACCCTCAGTGAACGATGTTTTCTGTTCCATTCGTATTCTACACATCTTCTAATTCTAGCCTTGCATATTTCGGTGCCGGTCGTGGGAAAATTGTCATATTCTTCGGACTTCGTAGGGTGTTGCATGTTCAGATACTTAATGCCTCCAAATTCACGTGTGGATCAACATGAGCTTCTGTGAACTTAATCAAACAAGTGATGCTGCGTTTTCCACTGGAACCTCATACGACTTAGACGTGCATTTCAATACCAACATCTTGTGCGTTGAGAAGGCAATGTGAGGACAGTGTGAGGACAGTGTGAGGACATCTCCCTAAGTAGAGGCGGAATAGTGCGTGTGTACATTCGAAGCGTGTCATCATGCCCCGAATTTCTAGGGCGCCTTGTGGATGATCATCGATCATGCTTCAATTGAGGTGGTCACACCTCTTTCCACCATATTAGCAGAACGGCGAGCCACGAAATGTTTCAGGACTATGTGAAAAGAACGGGAAAGAATAGAGACAGAAGAACCCCCCTTCTCCCGCAGCCTACAAGGTGTAAGTTGTCGTATTTCATGTCACATCCCAAGCCATTGAGAGAACCTTGAAGGAAATCTCAAATCCGAGCGCGTGATTTTCATTCAGGATCAAGACTTTAATTTTTCCAGGGAAGAAGTGCGCCCAACTGTTCTTTTTTTAGATAATGAGGTGCTTCTTCGAGCGCAAAAACAGGCGCTCTCAGTTTCCTACGTATTTGATGACCTGTTTCAAAAGGGATTTGCTGCACGAACAGCGTCTGTAGACTATTTCAAATACGTTTGTAAGAGGACCATAGTTCTGGACTGAGTGAGCGTGATTTGACTGGAGCAATATTTAAAAACTTACCAAACCGTTTGCAAATTAGGGTGTAAGGCGTGGTTTCTCGCAGCACCACAAACCTGCGCCATGGCATGACTCCATTTGTTTGCACAGAAATAGCTCACACAAGATTCGTTACCAGTCTCTCGTTCCATGCATTGGCATGGCCGGTGATGTCGCTGGACTCACCGCTCGTGGAAATTATTAAGAGTTAAACTCACGGCTCGCAATGCACGGGAATACGGGAGACACTCAACCTCAGGCCCTGAAGCCAGAAAACCCATGGTCCTTTTAAAACGTGCAAAGTAAATGTTCCTTAGAAGGGGTGGTATGTATAACACACCCTCGAGAATCAAATCTTCTAATTTCGGTTACAATGTTTGACGTGAATTTTGACTATTGCTGCCTTGAGGTTTCGGAGCCTTCAGTTCGTACCTGTAGAGCTCCGCAAGGCCCGCAGTGCATCATTCAAGTAGATGTTGCCTGAACTCACCTGACCGATCAAATCCTATGAATCAAACCCCACATTTGGAACTATTGGACAACCTTATGATATCGCGCTCACCTCACCTCTCGGAGGTGTCGGAAAGGATAGATAGGAATACTGAGTTGTCCTGCCATCTCGACCAAATCTCATTGCTATGTGCCAGGGACTGAGATCCGAAGCGATGTTTTGAGAGGGACTTCATGATCGACATGGAAGGCTCCGGCGGAGTATGAATCGAGTTTGAAACGACTGTCCGAGATGACCGAAACGTCACACTAAGTACTCGGTTGGTTTACACTGTCACTAAAAATAGAGGGCAAAACTCACAGGATCTTTCTTGATGTCTTCCGTCTGAACAGGAGAAGCATGCGTGGCTATATCATTCACAGCCGGCCAGCGTTTGACCATCCGTCAATCTCACAGCCTCTTCTGGGTTCTGGCAGACTGGCATTTTCCATATAATGTACGAGTCTTGCGATTTTTGAACCTCAGTTTTCGAATTTCGTTCGATTTCTACGACAATGAGGGCCACGTTCATTCTCGCTATCGCTGCCTCCTTCGTTTCAGCGGTACCATCGCCACCGGCAAGGGGTGATACGACATTTATTACGACCGACACTGACATTCTCAACTTTGCTCTCACCCTTGAGCTTGTTGGCAAGTCTTGTTACACAAACATTTAATTCTAGTCTAATCTGTCTCTCCCCTCCTCTAGAGAATGCCTTTTACTCCAGGGGTCTTGAGATGTTTGATGCAGACGCATTCACATCCTCTGGTCTCCCTGCCTTCGCTCGTGGACGTTTCAGCCAGCTAGCGCAGCACGAAGCAACTCATGTTGCCTTTCTTCAACAGACCCTGGGTAACAAGGCCACGAAGGCATGCAACTATACCTTCCCCTTCAGCGACCCTCCTGCTTTCTCCGCTATGAGCGCCATCCTCGAGAACGTCGGTGATGGAGCTTATCTCGGCGCCTCTCAATTCATCGTCGATAAATCTGTTCTGACCGCCGCGGGGTCCATCATGAGCACGGAAGGTCGCCACCAAGCTTGGGTGAACAGTGCCGTTAACAAACAAACACCATGGACCGGCTCATTTGTTACACCCCTGAGCTTCAACCAGGCGTTCAGTCTTGCTTGTGATTGCGTTTATTTTCGGAAGTTGTTTCCATCACTTATATCATTCACGTAGCGCCGTTTATTGTCTCGTGTCCCGCTTCAAACCCCAATCTCGGGCTTAAGGCCTTCCCCGCGCTTACAGTGTCCCCTGCTGCACCAACACCAGGTTCAACGATCACACTTACGTTCAACCAGACGGGAAATGCTCCGACATTCCTTGCTCTCTTGATAGGACTCGACACCACATTTTTGCCGATCACCAACAAGCAGGTAACTCTTCCGGCGGGCCTGCAAGGATTCGTATATGCAGTCGTAGTTAATAACAAAGTGGCGGTAACAGATGCATCCACTTTGGCAGGACGTGAGTCTCCAGCCATCTAGTCCTGATATATCATGCTTACCATGTTTTTCACGAAGCGGCTATTTTGGATTTCCCATTTAACTCGGCTGCTTCTAATCCATAAAACAGACAGAAAATGGACAAGTGAAGATCATGATTTATGTCACATCTTGGAGTTTAAATTATATTTTTTGTGGGAATTCGCGGAAGTGTGCCCTGGTATGCCCCGAAGCCATAAAGTGGTAGGGAAAATGCCATAAAATGGCCCGGGGTCCGCAACCTTACTAGACATGGCGTGACAACAATATTTCTAAATTGAATTAATGCACTAGGTCAGTGGTGCTCGCGTCCGACGATATGTAGAGCTTTGATGTAGAGGGCTGGACGGATTCCAACCTTGTGCTGTTTGTTCCAGGCACGAGTCTCGTGCAGCGGACGAAATGTGAGGTAGACGTAACTTGGTTGCAGTTTTCTTTGGAATACGTTCACACAGATAGAACAAGTACTTGATTTCCTGACTCGCAGAAAGAGAAGCATACGCAAACCAGATTATTGAAGGGCTGATTGACGTCATGCGTCTTCTCGGTGGAAAGACCAACACCTACGGTGGGGGCGGGAGACGCAGGAACCGTGGTAGACGTGGACGTGACGACGACGAGCGTCAGGACAGACACAGGCGAAACGACGATGACGGTCGTGACAATCGTCAACTCAGACGCGAACGCGGAAAGCGAAGCCGTTCCTCCGTGGAACGACGAGGCCGTCAACAAGGCTGTCAACAAGGCGGATCTCGCGACAAAGGGAAAAGGAGACGCGACTCACGGTCCCGATCCCCTGTCGCAGGCCCATCCAGGAGGCGCAATCACGCTAGTGGCAACAGAACTGAAACGTAGGCCATGTGGTCGCGATAGGTTCGTTGTTGTTGTCGGTGGTGCTCGATAGGCCGTAGTACTGGTCTATAACGTTACACACGCACTCACGGTCCTTGCTGGTAAGGACCGACTTCACACGTTTTCCTGGTCGACAGGCATCCTGTCGTCATTTCCATCTACGTCCCCTCGATCGTGTCTGCGGGAAAAAGTGAGTTCGCGAGGAAGATAAGATGCGCGTGGCGTATTGATCATCGTCCAGGTCAGCGGCGGCCTGTTGCACGCGTTCACGGACGTGTGCAGTTCTGTTGCCACTAGCGTGACTGCGCCTCCTGGATGGCCTGCGACAGGAAATGGGGACCGTGAGTCGCGTCTCCTTTTCTCTTTGTCGCCTTGTTGACGGCCTCGTCGTTCCACAGGGGAACGGCTTCGCTTTCCGCGTTCGCGTCTGGCGAACGTCTCTCCCATTAAATTTTTAGGCGCCTTACCTAATCTTCCCGCGCGTCTCGCTGTCACTGGAGGCAAAATTTTCTGACCCAGAAAACCCTATGGAAAATCTTCAGAAATGGTTGAAGATGCCAATGATTTATCCAGATAGGAAAACTGTTTGAAAACAGAATCTTTGCCAATGATTTTCTGATACCAGGAAATGTTAATAAGATTGATCAGAATAACTTGAGAAAATTGAGAGGAAAACCATGGGAAAACAGCTTTTCCCATCTTTTCCCTTGTTTTTCACTGTTTACGGAGTCCGACCAGGCTCAGGTCGATTTTTCGTTTGATTTTTGATTTTGCGTCATTGGTGTCATGGCACACCTCAACCAGATGCAGCCCATTTTCCTTCAAGAGCCTTTCTGCAGCGGCATTGTTGGTCTTAGACAGTTCCAAGGCATTTCTGTAAACACGACGCATCAGCTTTGTAGAGCGAAGTTCATGTTGGACGCCGGTTAGCCTGTGTTGATCGGTCTTATAGATGAGACAATGTGGACAAGGATGGTCTGCTCTCGCCTCCCGAGTTGCACAAGTGGTGTACGCCTCTTCTCCATCAAGAGAATGGATGAAAATGGCAGGGTAAAGGATGCGAGTGACCCCATCACTGCATTTCAAAGCTTCGCCTATCATTGAAGGTTTCTGCAAAGTCTTGAAAATCTTGTGTAAAACCCGATGATAGACTTCGCGCTTGTACTGGGAAAAGATCACCTGCTCTGCAGATGTCTGAGATTTTTCCGAGATTTTGGATCACCAGGCTCTGGGACCTGCACAAAGAGAAGTTTATATGATTATCAAAGATAATTATACAATGTTTCTAACCCTTGGCATATATCCAATCAGGACAGCCCCTCCATTGCCAGAGCCGTTCCGAATGGCTCGCAGAAGAAATCCCAGTCACAGTAAAATCAGATGCATCTTGATGGTAGTAGAGACCATGCCTTTATCCATCCACAGGTGGAGTGGAAGAACACAATATGGGACATTTTCTATGTCATTTCCAGGAGGTATGTTCAGAGCGTCCTAGACAAAGAGCTTAGATCTAGAACGTCTATAAAATAAAAAGAAATGCACCAGAGCATCCCACCAAGTCTTCCCAGTGTTGATTTCATCATATATGCGAGTCACTACTCCACCCTCGTGCAAAAACTTTTGGACGGGGTGAAGGATCAGCGAGTCAGACAGAGATTCACTGGGGGCATGAGCAGATTTTTAGTGTAAAAAATGTGATAAAAATGCTTTTTCCTTACAGGTTATTCATTCACTGTTCTGGTTGAAAAATCTCCCAAAAATGCTGCTTTTTTATCAAGTTTTTGGACCTGAAAATCTGGTACATATTTCACAATTATAGGCATGGGAAATGGATGTAAAATGTGAGAAATAATGAATTTACTTGTTGATTTCATGCCACAAAAATGTAAGGACAATCTTGGTTTTCATTGACATTTTCAACAGAAAAGAACCAAAATTTATCCAAGATTTCATAGTAGAAAAAAGGTGAGAAAATTAGTAAAATATATGAGATTTTCATGAGATTTTTCAAAACTATTAGCCAATGAATAATCCAACCTTTTTCTTTAGTTTTTTGCTAGGAAAAACCTGATGGATAAATGTTTATCCCTTGGATAATCATCCACCCATAGGCAATATATAACAAGTTTTCTGAACCGAAAAGGTCATGAAAAAGTCAGTGGATAAGAGTTTATCCCTTGGATAATCATTCACCCATAGGCAATATATAACAAGTTTTCTGAACTGAAAAGGTCATGAAAAAGTCAGTGGATAAGAGTTTATCCCTGATAATCATTCACCCATAGGCAATATATAACAAGTTTTCTGAACCGAAAAGGTCATGAAAAAGTCAGTGGATAAGAGTTTATCCCTTGGATAATCATTCACCCATAGGCAATATATAACAAGTTTTCTGAACCGAAAAGGTCATGAAAAAGTTAATGGATAAGGGTTTATCCCTTGGATAATCATTCTTCCATATGGGGTAAATGTTCTGCCTATGGCAGAATGATTATCCAAGGGATAAACTCTTATCCATGGACTTTTTCATTGCCTTTTCAGTTCAGAAAACTTGTTATATATTGCCTATGGGTGAATGATTATCCAAGGGATAAACTCTTATCCATTGACTTTTTCATTGCCTTTTCGGTTCAGAAAACTTGTTATATATTGCCTATGGGTGAATGATTATCCAAGGGATAAACATTTATCCATCAGGTTTTTCCTAGCAAAAACTAAAGAAAAATGTTGGATTATCCATTGGCTAATAGTTTTGAAAAATCTCATGAAAATCTCATATATTTTACTAATTTTCTCACCTTTTTTCTACTATGAAATCTTGGATAAATTTTGGTTCTTTTCTGTTGAAAATGTCAATGAAAACCAAGATTGTCCTTACATTTTTGTGGCATGAAATCAACAAGTAAATTCATTATTTCTCACATTTTACATCCATTTCCCATGCCTATAATTGTGAAATATGTATCAGATTTTCAGGTCCAAAAACTTGATAAAAAATATTTTTGGGAGATTTTTCAACCAGAACAGTGAATGAATAATCTGTAAGGAAAAAGCATTTTTATCACATTTTTTACACTAAAAATCTGCTCATGCCCCCAGTGATTTGTCACTCATGACGCTGACGATCCACTTCCAGGGGTCACAGTACTGGAAATTGAAGGTCTTCATTTCACCTTTATACTTGCATTTAATTTGGCTCTCCTGGAACTGTAATGATGATTAGAACTCCATTAGTATCAGTTACACTAATTGTGATTCAGATAGAACTTACCAGAACGATGTAGTTTCTCGCGAAGGCGAAGCTGTCATTGAAATCCGCCTTGCCTTTGAATGTGAGCCGACTCTGGCCTATGTTAGTCCACCTGTTCTTGATCCCATTAAGTAGCTCCTTGATAGTGGTAGAGTGTAGCCCTTCTTTCACTGCAAGTTGCGCAAACTCAAAATCAGCGCGGTTGCGGAATGGGGCCCACGGTTTGTCTGAATTAACAGGTAGACCAAGGGGCAGACCGTTCAGAGTGTCCATCGCACTTGGAATACCTGCGGGCAGGTCTCGGAATATGTATTCCATCTCAAGGCCAGTTGATGGATGATGTCTTATCTCAATGAATTCGGTCGAGATGGGGGGACACCGTGCTCTCTCTGTTGCCCTGTCTTTGGAATCTGCGTCACTATCTCCAGTGTCTTCAGACTCTACATGTACCACTTCATCAGAAATATTAAGAGCAGCCACTTGAAAAACACCATAAACAAATGAATATCATGTTCATTGGTAACAGATATGAAAGGTAAACTCACTTTGAGCTACTGGGGCTTCTGGTTCATTGAGGGTGGCATCAGATATAAGCTCCACAGGTTCATCCGGATCTATGAAGGACGCGATGGAAGTGTTCACTGCACTGAGTACCCCAGAGGACTTGATACACAAATTCGCTTTTTATTGAACTGTTCAGTTATTAAGCGAGCTTTAAGACAAGATACAAACTCACCCTGACACTTTTGAACGAGCCAACGTTCAGCTCCTTTCGCGCTTTTGATCTCACATTCACACTTGGCCTCGTGATTGTGGAACCCCCGTTTATTGCGATACTGGTTGCAGAAGTTGCACCAGTATTGGACCTCATTTTTGTGAAGGTCTCAATGCTTTGGCATAGCTGGAGTGAGGCAAAGGCTGTAGACACTGCAGGAGGGTCGACGCTTCAAAGTGTCGACAAATCTCAAGACTTTAAATGTCGCCAGGTTCACTCAAAAAGCCGTGCCCTGATTCAAAGTCACAGCAATATTCACATCTGTTAACAGGAAACTTTGACGCAATCCCAACTCAAGAGGAAGCTGCTGATGACTGTGGCATTTATCCACGGTATCTCCGGTTAGCTTCGAACTTGACATATATATTCATGAAACAAGCTCATACGTTTTTCCACTGAATCACTGTCCATATTCTTGCGCAAGTTGGTAGGTTCTGTCACGTATCACGTTGCAAGTGATGAGATACTGCAAGTATTCCAATAATAAAGTATTGATGCAATGTGTAGCGATCGTTGTGCCTGCATGGCTTCGAAATGTTCAGCGGTCAGATTCGGCATGTATTTCTTGATAAGCATATCATGATCAAGCTGGGATAGATTGGTCTTCTTGGAGAAATCTACGAACAGGTGAGTTCAACATAGCATTGCAATGTGAATTTATTAGTACTTACAGGCTCAGAAGAGCAGATAACACTGTTAAATAAAATGTGACTGTGAGCTGCTCGCAAATATTTCATAGGCAAAAAATGTACGTGAATATTACATGCCTTAAGTATCATTATCCACCTTCTCGACCTTCAAGCTTCAAGCTTCAAGTACTTAATAAATGATAGGCGCGTCTTGTCAGTTATGAATGAGATGAATATACTATAATATTTATAATTGTTGTCTCACCTGTTTGCATAAGACCTGACGGTCCTGGGGCACAAATGGCGTGAACATATTTTCGATTGTGTCGTGTCGCGATCGCGTTCTGATTCGATCATGTTTGGAGTACCTCGATTGGAGTCGATCGTGTTCAGAGTGGGTATCCAGGTTTCAGCAGTCGCCGAACTAAAGCAGTTCTCATGCTTTAAGTTCTACCACGTGGCTGCCACGCAAATACAGTAATTAGATAATCAGAGAAGACTTTACTTGTAACCACGCTACATTGCAGACACCAATAAATATTATTGGCTCAGTCTGTATTGTGTGAAAAGCAAAGCTTTACACTTTTTTGACTGTCAATTACATTGGCAGCACTGATAAACTGGAAAAGATCAAACTGATCTTTTAGCCAAACCAACAAGTTTAACACTTGCCAGAATTTTCAGAAACAGTAAACAACCATTTACTGTTGATTCCTCTATATCAATAGAAGAACACCACAGAGTGGCTGATAGATCAGAGATCTATGACTTTGATAAGCACTTGAAGCCGAGCATCTAGATCTGGAGAGGATCCAGATATGTCTGGAGTGACAGCAAAGGGCCCAGACAGGAGAGTCGAGCTTGCCCATGACGTGGACAGGCAAGCAGGAATGTCAATGAGGATATCTAGTCCTCATAGAACTACGATACCCATAGCATCTGACTCAATGAGTTGAAAGTGAGTATCAGCAGATCTAATGAGATCTGCACTGGAGGAATTAGAAACGGATGAGATATCGCCTGTTAAGAAAACTAAAAGAAATTTGACCAGGTCGAAGTTACAATTGTCCCTTGACAAGTCGAGAGAAGTGCTGACGAGTGACACAGACAATTCGCCAGGAGTGCAAATGTCTCAGCTTCCACATGTCCAAGAACATTGCAGATCATGAAGTTCGCCATCCCAAACAGGGACAGTAGAGCATGGTTCAGCACGCTGGGATGAAGAAACCTGGTGATACAATTGTACAACCGGACACATTGCCTGGATGATTACGGCTCTCAAAGAGAGCCATAGACACATAGATACTACATGTGAAGTGAGCCAACAAGTGGCCGAGGCAGCTTGTGCTGCAGCAGACGATGCCACTAACCAACTCCAAACCTTAGGAGATGGTATGGAACTGTCAATACAGTCCCTGAATGTGGAAAAACAATCCCAATAGGGATCATGAAGTCGACCGTGAGGCTGAAAAGGCTCACAAGAAACGAGACAGACAGAGGATGCCACCTCTGTCCAGATTGAGCAACAGAAATGTTCCTCGTGAAGCTAGTGCTACCCTAGAGCAGGATAAGCATCAGTACGCGCTGGCATACTGAGGAAGAGACAGATCATGAGCTAGAGGCTTGTGATAGAGAAAATATTTGTGAAGGAATTTGCAGATCAAAACAAACCTACAATGAGCAAGAAGTGCTCAAGGCAGTGACCCAACAGTCACTGCGAGAGATGATGAAGTCTGACACTGATAGCGTCAGTACCACGACTGGCACTCATGTTAGTCTTGAATGTGAGTTTGATCACTGGGATAGGATTGAACATAAGGCAGTGCAACGGAAGCACCGTGCGCTAGAACTCCATGCAAAACATGCGGATAATCTAGTCGAGGAGGCATATATTGCCAGAGTCAAAAGCAATGCCTTCAACAAGCTGATTGAGTCAGCAAGAGTGGCTCGATCTGCCCTCATCAGCAGTCATAGACTAAGGGATGTGTTTTTAACAGCTGACAAATGTTGACCGTTGTATCAGATTGACAAAGACATCGTCAATCCACCAGTGCAGCAGGACATGAGTAATCATGTCCCCCACCTGCACAAGCAGATACAAGTGATACCGTGTGCGGTATCACTAGCAGTGATGGATCCTGAACGAAGGGTTCAGGAGTAGTAGGAAATCCGTCTACTTATGTAGATGGAGTCACAAAGATGGTGCAAGCTGCCCTTGAGAAACACAAGGACAGCGAGCCTGACAAATCCGTGCTTGCTAAAGCCAGAGTAAAACTACCTCACCCAGAAGAGTATGCTGGGAAAGCAGATCTTGAAGAGTTTGAGAACTTTGTCTCAGGAATCCTGAGATGGCTAGGCATGAATAGCCTACTGGGTCCATCCAGCACAGAACTCCAGTTGAACTATTTGGGCACTTGCCTCAAAGGCGAGGCATTGGAGTGGTACACTAGAAATATTGAGCATCATGACTGAGTCATAATCAACTGGACCCTCAAGAGTGCAATCACTGGTTTACAACAGCAATTCCTACATGCACTCACGCACAGACATGTGTTGAACAAGTTCAACACAATTGTGCAAGGGACTAGAGCTGTTCAGGAATTGCTGAATGATGTCACGAAGTATGCAGTGTGGATGATACATCTGCCTGATGGTTCATAGCAGTGCTTCGAGAAGCACTGCATCATGAAGTCCTAAAATTAGGATACACGACAGAATTCAGTTCAATAACTGAATTGTATGAGGCCACAAAGGCTGTAGAGGATGCATCCTGATATGACATTGGGTTGCATAAGACAGAGACCAGCAGCACTCATGTGCTGCAGGCAAAGCCCACTTCAATGAATAGTTGAAGTCAGACTGTGCAAAGTTCGTCTCGAGCTCCCAATACAGGGAGCCATCCTGCAGCAAAGCAGACGATATATTGTCTAAGGCATGACACAGTTTCACCCATGGGTGTACCTGCATCCGACCCGCAGGTATTTCAAAATCCAATGGCAATACCTGCACCTGCACAGGTATTTTAGTGCCAGCTCCCCAGATCCGCAGATGAAACCTGTGTGTCTTCACAGGTATCCACAGGTCTTAGAGCAGGAAATTTGGTAGAAATATCCTGAAAATATACACAATATACTACTCTAATAGAAGTATCATCCTAACCACTTCCCATTATTTTCCCGTTTTTTCTTGTCCTTAAATCCCTTGATGAGATCGGCCTCCAGAATGGTCCCTGACACTGAGGCCCAAGATGCAAGCACTGTGGCCATGTGCGTAGATTTGTCCAAGAGAGAGTGTCGCATGCATGACACAGTGAGCCCACCACCTGAGAAGGCACATTCAGTGTCAGTTGAAGTAGCTGCGCATATGTGGTTAGCAAGTGGGGTGGGGGGAGTAATGAGGAACTCACCTGGAATCGACAAGAAATTGACAGCCATATGTGCAAGAGTTGAACCACTTGTGCGTTGGGCCTCCCAATGCTGCAAAGGGTCAGAAATTGAAGGCTGAGCAGGTAGGCCCAGGTATTCATCTAATTCGTCAGCTCCTTCAGGCATCCCAAAGTGATCCAGGTCAGAGAAGTAGCCTGTTTCGGTGACCTGCATGAGGATAGATGAACAAACCGGTTGCTCCTGATGCATGGAGAAACAGTACTTACTTCCTTGTCTGCAGGCTGAGCTATACTTTTAGGTTTGTAATATTTGTCCCATTGTTCCTGGAGAAAGGATACAGAGGTGTCAATCCAAGAATCTGGCCATTTTTGGTGTTGGAAATACAGTTTTTTATACCTGGGGTGCAGGACTAAAACTCCAGGTTAGTAGGCTGTTTGTATCACACTGATAACTGGACATACTCATGGCAATACGATACACAATGGAATCATCGGTGAGGGAATAGTACTTGTTTAAGACTTCCTGCCCCTTGGCCACTCCTGCACACACGGCAGGGAATAGGCTTTTGTTGCTTGCAAATTTATCCAACATAGCAGTCAGGAGGTCAATGATTGGTATGACCTCAAAGATATGCGGCACTTTCAAAGAGGACATGTGCTTCGTTGCCTGGAGAAAGTGCTGCAAAGAAAGAGAGCGTTAATGGGGTGCATATAGTGCAGGATTGCCTTACATCGAGCAATGGCTAGAGTTGGTGTAAGAGCTTCCATTCATTGTCCGACAATGAGAAGCATTTGAGCCAACTGGTGTGTGGGCAATTATGCTCTGGGAGCAGAGTAAGACAGTCAATGGCTGGTTGGATGGTGAGCGTGCACTGGATGACCTCAGCTACAGTGTTCCAATGGGTAGGCACACTGCGGATCATTGTCTTTGCAGGCATGATCGGTGGCTTGACTTGTCCACAGCATGCCTCAAGGTCCACCCTGATTGTGTCTGAATGGAAAACCTTTTTGGCAAGCTGGGTGAGCTGTAAGGGGGACAGGGAGTCAGACTGGTAGAAAGGTAACAAGATCTTCTGCAGGCACACACATTGGTGACTGCACATTGTCCAAGATGGACATCTGACCTTGTCAGCTTGTGCTGCCGCTTGATGACCTCATCAATTTCTGCAATCATGCTCTCATTGGCTGCCTCTCAGTCAATGTCGATGTCCTCAAGGTCTTCCATATCTTCCTCATCCATAGGCTCCAGTAGGTCATCCAGGTCCCACAATCATCGTCAGCCTCATTTTCAGACCCTGCATCACCTGTCTGACGTGCGTGTCTAGACTTCTTGTGGCTGAATTGAGACAGAATTGCCTATAAGTGGGAGATAATGAGGCTGTGGATTCAGCACTTGAGTAAATATACATACTTTGACACACAGGTTAAATATATGTCCAATGCATCACACACATGTGAGTGAGCCTTGGAAACCTTTGAGTTCAAATTTGAGGGTGTCGAGCATCGTGTTATTGTTGGAGGTGTTGTCAGCAACTACACCAAGAATCTAAGGACACAAATATCAGTGAAAAACATGTGATACAAACACATGCACGAAATACCTTGTCCTGGATCCTGTACGATTTCAGACACCCGGCTAACTGCTCTGCCAAGTATGTCCCTACCTACCACCACCACCACCACCACCCCACATCACCATCCCCCCACCACCATCACTGCTGCCACTGCGCCTACCCACCACCACACACCACCACCACCACCACCACCACTACCACCACCACCACTCCCTGTGGCCATCTATCTGTGCCCCCACACATGGCCACTATCCATCTGCATGGCCCACACCATCCCCATCACCATGGGGATGCCCACCCTGCTGCCATCAATACATGTGGCCCATGCCTTCCCCGTTGCTGTCCCCAGCCCTGCTGCCATCCATCTGTGTGGCCCACCCCATGCCCATCCATGTGGACCCCACCACCATCCCGCTGCTGCACTCTGGCCCTACCATGCCACCACCACCACCACCACCACCACCACCACCACCACCACACCCCTGCCACCACACTGCCACCACCATTCACAGTCACGTGCCCACCCCTATGGCCCTGTCACTGCTGTACATGGCCAGGTTGCCACCCTGAATACATATATATTACATTGATTAGAATAATATAGTTTATATTTATATTTATTACTTGAACCACCAATGAACCAGTTCATGAGCCGGTTTTGAACTGCTGGTGAACTGAACTGTGGACCAGTAACTGCTAAAACATTGAACTGGTTCATGAACTGAACTGAAGTGAAATGAACTGTGTCCATCACTATACAGTAACAGCACCACCTGAGCTAACACTCAGTCACCCCAACCACAGAGACCTCAAAGCTCCCACCTTCCTCACGTGTCGACAACAGTTGAAGCTGGATCACTGGTTGATGCTGGGACACTGCCAATTCCTAAATGGGGAAAAACCATAGGCCCAGCCTGCCTGCACACTGTAGGGATCAGTCCGAGGTGGTCATGAGGACCCCCAAATCTCCTAAGATAGCGGACACTTAGTTTCCACAACCTTAAGCGCCGGTTGGGGCTGTCCCATGGTGATGGGTTCTGCTCGGCGACTATCAACCAAAGCACAAAATGGTGACCATGGGATTATTCCCAAGATGCTATTCTATCATTCCATGGTCTTAGTTTTTTAAATTAGGACAAATGGCAGTCACTAAAGTTCAAAAACATCTTTTTGTCAGAAATATGTCTAAACCACGTTTCCTATACCAGGGGTGAAATTTAACTTTTCGGCTTCTGTGATTTTGGCCACTTACATCAGCATCTCGGCAATCTCCGACCACCTAGCGGAGTCTGAAGTCTAGTAGGTGTTTTGGCACCATGCTAGGTGACAAGCCTGTATGTCTAATAGACTGTAGAGTTCTTAATAGTGTTAAAGACCATATTGCTTTTCACCGGAGTTGTGGAAAACATCGGAAATATCAGAATATTGGGATCAGACAGGCTTGGCTTCAACTTATGGGTTGCACCCTCTTGGATTCTCATGCCCTGGTATTTTGGATTTCTTGACAAGTTGGAATTCAGAGAATGTCGGAATAGTTGGAGATCTATGGAAGGATTAATGACAAGACGGCTAGTCAAGACTTAACTAGTATTTTCGGAAAACGTCGGAGAAAATCGGAGAAGAGTGGAAGAGTGTTTGAAGAGGATCAAAGGTAAGGATTAGCCTCTCGGAAAAATCAGAGTTTAGACCAGAGATAAGAGTTTCAGGATGTCAGAATGAAGATGATCGGAATACAATCAATATGCGAGACTCATCGTATAAGTCAATATATGTGATAGGCAATATGACCAATGATAATGAACAATCAATACTCAAACTAGAGAAAGAGATGTACAACAAGCATATTTAAGGAATAACTGAGAATGCCGAACTAGAGACATAACAGGTAATGATATGAGAGATGGAATTCCAAGATGGGGTGAATACGGAAAGAATACGAAGTCGGAGATAGACATATGGATATAAGATCGGGAGATTGATATCTGAAGGATGACTAAGGATGTTTAAATGGAGATTTCGGAAAAAGTCGGAAAAAGGCTTATCAGAAAAGGAGATTGTCAGAAAAGGAGTTTATCGAAAAAGGTGATTGTCGGTGATTGTTGGAAAAGGAGTTTCAGAGATTGTTGGAAAGGAGATTGTCGAAAAATCGGAGGAAAATCGGAGAATGGATATGGGTTCTAACAGTATCTCCCCTTTAAGGCTGAGCCCTCGAGGCTTTAATGTCTTGAGACGTTTTGGCATCGGGTGGTTGTAAAGGTTCAGGAAACTCCTTGAGTTGTTATTCCCTTCACACTCTATTCCCGCAATTGTGATTAGCTTGGATGATAAACCTGTGAATGAGCTTGTGGAGATTGCATGGGGACAGAAATGGCTTGAGGCGAAGTGGCGGAAAACAAGTGAAAAGCAGGAAAAGTGGTAAGTGTAGGGATTTTGTGCCAGAGGTAATCATAGCTTGAAAAAGGCCATGTCGGAGAAATGTCGGAAAATCGATGAATGGAGAAAACTGGAGGTGCACTGTGCATTGTCAAGCCCACAGGCTATCCTGCACAACATGGATTGGAAAAAATGGAAGGGTCCTGAAAGGCCTGCCATGAGTGTGTGTGATAGGCAGAAAATGTAGAAGTTGGTGGATAAGGATTTGAACAGGAAATGGAGAAGGTTGTGAACAAGGATGTGAAGAAAGGGATATCAGGAATATTGTCAGAGAAATGTTGGAGATTTTCAGAAAAGGAAATTGGAGGAATGTCAGAAAAGACATTGGAGGAAGGAGGTTGGAGAAATGTCAGGAAAGGAAACCGGAGGAATGTCGGAAAAGACATTGGAGGAAAATCCACATATTGGAGGACCTTGATGTGCCAGGTATAATGGCTGGATCTTCTGCAAAAGATGTTGGAAATCGGAGTGGGGATGGAGATGTCGGAGTAGAGTCGGACTGTGAAGATGAAGTAGAATGGAACTGGATGGTGTTTTTGGAAAAAAATCAGAAAAATCAGAAAAAAGTGGAAAAAACAATAGGGGTGGAAATGTGATGAATGGAAATGTGATGAATGGAAATGTGATGAATGGAAATGTGGAGAATGATGGTAATCCACAAGTGGAAAAAGTGGAAAAAGCAGAAAAAGTGGAGAAAAACAGAGAAGCGGAGTTGGGGAAGAAGGAGGAGTAGGGCCTCAAGATGAGGACACTACAAAGGTGTTGATAGGAATCAGAATGATGGAAAAGTAATATAGTAAAAGGGTTTTCGTCGGAAAACCTGTGTGCTGGAAATCGGAAAAGGAAATAGACATAGAAGGAACAAGGTGAAGAATTCCAGATTGACAAGATAGGTGGACATTGTGGAAACAAGGATGTTCAAAGGGTTGGATTGTTGAAAATATCGGGATTATCAGGATTATCAGAAATGACGGAATTGTCGGAGAAGGCTTGCTTCATCTTGAAATATTGCACAAAGATGTAAGGTCTTGTTTGGAGTCGGGATGGGTTACAGAATGTGTCAAAATGACTGAGAATCTTGCTTGACAGGAATCCAGAAATGGAATGATCTTCGCGGATATTGTAGAGATAGAGTCGGAAAGACTGTTGTCTCGAAAAACAGGGTGAAATGGAGTTAAGTCGGAATTTTTCAGAATAAATTGGAAGGTTTCGGAAAGAACAGATGGGTGTCGGAAAGTGTAGAAGGGTGTCAGAAAGAGCAGAAGGATGTCAGAAAGGAAATAAAGGGTGTCAGAATAGAAAGGTGTCGGAATATTGGGTCGGGGAATGTTCTTGTCAGGTGGTCCTGAGGTTTTCGTGATCCATGTGACACTACATGGACTGTGGAGTTAATGGATGTGGGTTGGAAAAGGGACGATGACAGCTGAAGGATGGTCATGATGGATGGAAATTGTGTGACAGAATAAGGCTGGCAAAGTCACTACTCCCCTCTTAGGTAGACGTCCCATCGTCTATTTAAAGAGTCAGATTTGTGTTGGGACATTCGGAATAAGAGTGGATGGATGAAATGGTATACAGTATTCTTGTGCAATTTGTGTAAATTTTGGAATGCTTAAAAAGTGTTCAAGATGATGCTTGAAGTCTTGAAAATTCAAAGATTGCAAAATTCCATGTTGAATTGTCATTGAAGTATCATGGCGTTGTAATTCCTAGATGAAAAATAGTGTGTCGGATATCTCTAATGTGGAGAAATGTTGGAAAATGTTGGAAATCGGAAAATTGTGAAGTCAGAAACCTTGAAGTTGGAATCTCGGAATCAGGAATTGAAGTCGGAAATTGAAGATGGAAATCGGAATCGGAGATTTGAAGTTGGAATAGGGAATCAGAATAGGGAATCGGAAAATGGGTCATGAAGTCGGAAAATATCGGAAAAAATGGAGTTAAGTCGGAAAATATTGGAAAACTTGAAGTCGGAACTCAGAATTGGAGATTTGAAGTCAGAACTCAGAAAATCCAATGAAGGAAATTGCGAAAGTGAAGGCTCTCATTGAGGATGTTGCTGTGATACTGGTTTTCAACAGAACTGTAGAAAATGGAGACAGTATCGGAAATGTTTGGAAAATGAGGTGGTGCCCTTGGTTGAAAGACTTCAAAAAAAGAGAATGAGAGCAAGATTCCATGATGATCTTGAAATTGTTGGAAATTGTGGAAGGACTGAAAATTTCGGAATCGGAATGTCGCTAACAAAGTCTCAGGTTTTATCCAATATTGAGATGGATAAAGGAGTTGTCCATGTGATAGGGATGGAAAAGATGAATGTCGTCAAATGTTGAACAAGATTGAAGACAACTTGAGGCATTAGTAAGAACAGAGGGCATAACACACCATTCAATAGAAATCGTAACGAAATCTGAAGGTGGTTTTCCATTTGTCATCCTTTGAATGCAGAACAGATGGGTGTTGACAAGGACCATAGATAGTGATTGTTGAAATCTAGAGGGTCAGAAAATGTTGGAAAAATCGGTGTCGGAGAATGGATGTCAGAGAAATCAGTGTTGTATTTCGGAGAAATTGGTGTTGGAGAAATCTGCTGATAATTGATGCAGAACCAGAAAGGCCACCTTATTTCTTCTGCAAGGAAGTATCGGAGTACTGTGTGGAGAAAAATGTTGGGTGGGTCCTATGGCTAGAGCCTCATTAAGGAACTGTCAGGGTTATTCCAGCTTAACTAAAGATAAGGAATAAAGTTTTTCTAAGGGGTGATTCTCTCCCTCCCTCAAGGCAAATGAAGGTTGTCGGAAAAGTGGAAGAATCGATGGTCATGATAGATTTTCCTTTCGGAAATGAGTTGCTGAAAATCTTGTATGTGTCAAATTGCTAAGACAAAAAATTGTCAAGGCATAGTCTAGGATGACACAGATTTGAGCGGGTCGGAGGGTTGTCCACAATCAGATTTTCGGATTTTCGGATTTGTGGAATTGTGAATTGCAAGTTGCCACAGGGACATATGTCGGAGTCAGATTCTTGACTTGCTGTTGAGGAATGCGGAACTAGGTACTAGCCTATACCCTGTCAATCAATGGATTGTAGTTGGGGGGTCAGTTGTGTCCCAGCATGTCAGAACAGTGAAAATCAAGTGGTGCTACACCATATGGTAGTAACAACCTGGATTGATTGCTGGACAGATGGACGGATTGGCATATTAATAGCCTACTGGATTTATGACTATGTCATGGTCAGAGGGTTGAAGGTTAACCCTTCGGAAAAACGTGGGATTCCAAAAGTAGTGTTCTAGACTTGAGGAAAAAGTTGGAAAACATCGGAAAGTCGGAAAGTCAGAAAAGAATAAGAAGTGGAAATATTGTCCACTAGAATTCAGAATTAACATGGAGGATGGTGTCAGAAATCATAAGGAGTGGTGTCGGAGTTTTTGGAAAATGATAAGAAATCAAAATCAGGATTATAGGAAAGTGTGGAAAGAGCCTCGGAAAAATGGACAGAGTGTTGATGCCGATTTGTCTGTACTGAGGTCTTTGCAGCTGTTTAGGCTTGCAAGTTGGAGCCTGTGTGATGTGCTGATTGCAGCTCAGATTGTAGCTCTCCTATCGGAAGATGATTTGGGACAATTCTTTGTACAGTGACCAGGTAAAGGATGTCGGAAAGTCTTGGTTTCGGAGATATCGGAGTTTGGTCGGAATGTACGCAAGGAACTGGGAATTGTCAGGAAAAAAAGGTGTGGAAGGTAAGAATGAAGGGTAGGTATTCTCCTTGGAAACTTGATTGATCTTGATATCTTCATTGTCATGTTTGAGCTTGTCACCATTGTCAGAATCACATTGAGGATTGACATCATTGCCATCGGAAAAAACTGGTGTTGATGAAAAGTTCTCCTAGTTGGTTGGAAGGGTTGCTGGTAAGGACATAGATGGCATCAGATGTAGGTGATCGGAATTGGATATCAGAAGTTATTGTAAGAATCAAGAGTGGTAGTTTGAATATACTGTTAAAGACCATATTGCTTTTCACCGGAGTTGTGGAAAACATTGGAAATATCGGAATATCGGGATCAGACAGGCTTGGCTTCAACTTATGGGTTGCACCCTTTTGGATTCTCATGCCCTGGTATTTCGGATTTCTTGACAAGTTGTAATTCAGAGAATGTCGGAATAGTTGGAGATCTATGGAAGGATTAATGACAAGACGGCTAGTCAAGACTTAACTAGTATTTTCGGAAAACGTTGGAGAAAATCGGAGAAGAGTGGAAGAGTGTTTGAAGAGGATCAAAGGTAAGGATTAGCCTCTCGGAAAAATCAGAGTTTAGACCAGAGATAAGGGTTTCAGGATGTCAGAATGAAGATGAGCGGAATACAATCAATATGCGAGACTCATCGTATAAGTCAATATACGTGATAGGCAATATGACCAATGATAATGAACAATCAATACTCAAACTAGAGAAAGAGATGTACAACAAGCATATTTAAGGAATAACTGAGAATGCCGAACTAGAGACATAACAGGTAATGATATGAGATATGGAATTCCGAGATGGGGTGAATACGGAAAAATATGAAGTTGGAGATAGGACATATGGATATAAGATCAGGAGATTGATATCTGAAGGATGACTAAGGATGTTTAAATGGAGATTTCGGAAAAAGTCGGAAAAAGGCTTATCAGAAAAGGAGATTGTCAGAAAAGGAGTTTATCAAAGAAGGTGATTGTCAGTGATTGTTGGAAAAGGAGTTTCAAAGATTGTTGGAAAGGAGATTGTCGGAAAATCAGAGGAAAATCGGAGAATGGATATGGGTTCTAACAAATAGCTCCTTAAAGAGTATACCTATGGCATTAATCACCTCCCAGCCCAGACGAGAGGTCCATCTGTCCTGATTTTGGCCACTTAACCCTAACCCTATGCTTACAAATGGGCGCTAAATGAGCGCTTAGAGGTTGTGGGAACCAAATGACCACTATCTTAACATAGGCCTGGTCTCAGTCTGGACACAAAATCGCGATTTTGGCCCAAATGCCTGGTCTCAATCCGGACAAAACAGGTGTTTTTGACCATTGAGGCTTGGTTTTGATCCGGACAATCCAAGGCAAGAAAACTGATGGCCTGGTCCAAAGTCCGGACAAATGCTGCAATGTGGGGGTGGATGTGAGTGTAGGGAGTTGACATGGGACAAAAGTTGAAATCACCACCAACGAAATATTTCAAACTCCGACTTAGCACCTGTAGAACCCGACTCAGTGCCTGGTCTCAAATCCGGAGCAAAAATTACAAAAAGGCACCTATCCAGACGTTTTTTGTGTGATTTTGGAGGCAAAATGTCCAGACAAAATTTATTGCCTTTAGGACAGGCTTATATTGGCATTTTCGGGGGTCCTTGGTCATGCCGGCCCTGTGCACCCTTCCTTCTTTAGTGCAGTGCACACTGGAGGCAAACAACAATTTTCTGCGTCAGAAAATCTTTCAGAAAATCTTCAGAATCTGCCATGTTTCCTGAGGATTTTCTGGGGACAGAAAACTGCTAAAAAACCTATGGGTTTTAGAGAGTTTTCTGTCCCCAGAAAAACTTCATGCAATTCTAGAAATGTGCCCCAGAAAATTGTACAAGAAATACTTGCCAAAACTAATGATTTTCTGATGATTTTCTGAGTCCAAGAAACTTAGAGAATATTGTGGATTTCCACAGGTTTTTCTGCAACCAGGAAAGCTTGCTAAAATTCTCAGAAAATCTTGAAGAAACCCTTGCAGAGAACCATGGTTATCTAACAGTTTTCTGCAAGGTTTTCTGCAAGATTTTTGCAGGCTTTCCTGGTTGCAGAAAAACCTGTGGAAATCCACAATATTCTCTAAGTTTCTTGGACTCAGAAAATCATCAGAAAATCATTAGTTTTGGCAAGTATTTCTTGTACAATTTTCTGGGGCACATTTCTAGAATTTCATGAAGTTTTTCTGGGGGCATGAAACTCTCTAAATACCATAGGTTTTTTAGCAGTTTTCTGTCCTCAGAAAATCCTCAGGAAACATGGCAGATTCTGAAGATTTTCTGACTCAGAAAATTGTTGTTTGCCTCCAGTGGCAGTGCATTTACTTATTTTTTTCCCCAACGCTGATGTATGCGCCATGTCTCTAGTCTTTCTTTCGTGTTTGTGCCTCACACCTTTCTCTCTTTTACCATCTCGATTCAAAGCTTGCTTTTTTGTCTACAACGTGCGACTCGGATTCCTCGCTATCGGTTTAAATTTGACTCAAGGAGTCCTTTTGGCACCAGTGCTTCCCCGCTTTGGCTCCCATGATGCAAGCCTTTATATAACATCTGTCTTACTTCGATGGCTAAGGAAAGGAATGGGCCTGGCCGCCTATTGCCAAAAAGGGAAAGCAGACGAGTGTGTATGTTAGATGAAAGAGAAAGGAAGGATGCGTGGAAGGGGGTTGTCTCGATAGGGAGGGAGGCAAGGAAGACGACGAAGGCTGGTTGACTCACGGAGGGGGGTTACATCCGGCTTCTTGTTGGCCGCTAGGGGTTCGATGGCTGCGAGAGTGGTTGTCTGGGTTGCGGCGCCATCGGTGCATGTTGGAGTGTCGTTGTAATCATCATGGTGGTGAGCGGAGTGCTTGGGGAGGGTTGCTGCTGTGTCAAGGCCTCGTCAACCATCCATTGAGACAGGATTTGGGTTTTCTTTTTTTCTTTTTGGTGTAGTGTGGAGGAGGAGAAGGATGGTACGCGGTAGGATAAGTATAGGGTGGTGGCTAGGAACGACGTTGTGTATTGAAATACGTAACGTGGGGGTGACCAGCTGGACCCACATACCAGGTGGAAACTACTTGGCGAAGGTTTGTAGCGCACTGTAGCGCAGCCTGGGCCACTCCTGGACCTAGTAGAGCAGGTTGCAGTTCAAGTTGGTCCCAGCTGCCAAGATTCCAAACCTGCCATTCCTAAATGGAATAAAGAAAGATCGGCCTTCCATCCCCAACCGCCGCACGAGTCCGTGGTCGTTCGTGCCCTAAGTGAGCCTGCAAGCCATTCCAGAGCTTATATAGACTGATGTGTCACTCGTACCGCAGCTCTCTCTTTACCTAGTGCCGTGCAGTGCGTTTGCTTATCTTTTCCCCTCTCACGACGCTGATGTATGCGCCATGTCTCTAGCCTACATTTGCTTATTGCCCTTATTTTCCTGTTTGTTGTGCCTTGCACCATTCTGTCCCTTACCATCTTCGAAGCTTGCGTTCATTACCTCCAACATGCGACTCGTATTCCTCGCTGTCGGTTTGGTCGTTTTCATTGCGACTCAAGGAGCCCTTCCGGCACCAATGCTTCCCCGCTTCGACTTCCATGATGCAAGCCTTTAATTTCCATCTTACTTCGATGGCTAAGGACGAGTTTGATGTAGCTCCAAGAGCGTACGGGCCATGCGCCGACCTCAGGCAATACCCTTGAGGCAAGTTTACCACCTTCAGACGAAGACGAAGACTCAACAGAGTCGGACGAAACTATAACGCCTCCCACACCGAAGCCTTACAAATTTAAACCACCCGCCGGGGAGGAGGAGATAATTGACGGAATTACGCTACCGCCGCCGCCCACAGGGCGTCCACCGCCACTGCCGATAGGTGGGTTGTCGACATTTACTAATGTCCGGCCCCAGCAGGACGAAAAGCCCAAGAGAAAGAACCCCAAGAAGTCCAAGAAGCTCGAGCAGCCCGAGAAGAAAGAAGCGGGTACGTGGAGGTCCAGGAGA
Organism: Ramaria rubella; assembly: GCA_015039355.1. Classification (NCBI taxonomy): domain Eukaryota; kingdom Fungi; phylum Basidiomycota; class Agaricomycetes; order Gomphales; family Gomphaceae; genus Ramaria; species Ramaria rubella. The sequence continues at coordinate 83,176 of MU134391.1, read as the reverse complement.
CCTCTCCATCTTTTGCTCATTTTCATCCCTTTTCATGTTATTCCAGAGCACCCCGTTACTGACACTCGTGAGGTATTGGAGCGAGACCTCATCCCGAAGATCACCCCTGACGCGGAGAGCAGCCTGCAGGGTTTGGATTAGGGCGGATATGATTTAACCAATACCGCTCGTTATCATTGCTGTTTATTCTTGCTTTTGTTATTGCTAGATCTTGCCTTCAATCAGCCAGCTATATTGTTGTCAGTGACCCGACGGTCACATAAGTGGTGTATGGAGTCGAGGTACGAAACATCGGCTTAAAATGTTTCATTCTCACTACAGTACTATCGGGTGACTAGAATAGCTGGGGCGGGTAATCCCGCAGGTCGCAGCTGACCTTGCTTGCAGACAGCAGGCATGCATTTTTAAGACATACCTAATTCACACAATGAGTTGCTATCTTGAAAACATATCATCCTTTGCATTACTAATTTAAGTTAGTAAGATATACCCCCTAATGTGCCCTGAACGCCAGGAGTGATTATGCATACCTCCAGGGCTACTTGTTATAAATTTTTCTTGTTCTAGCACGCAACATTGAATTCAAATTCGCTACATATAAGTATTGATAAAAGACAAAGATTATGACATAGTTCCTTGGCCTGTGACCAATAGAACACATTGCCTGGTATACAGTGCTTGCTGTTGAACAGTACGAGCGGTTCCGACGTCCATAAATTGAATGTAAATTGGCCATCTGACGAGAATAGATGGACGGGATAAAGCTGGGTGTAAGACCCTGCGCTATAGCAACTCAGACTTCGAGAAGAAGATCAGGTCAGGACGCCATGACGATGACAGGCTTCGTATCTTTGCGGTTTAATGCCGCGTCACTCCATTGATCATCATTCCTAGATGATACCCTGTTAAGAAGAGAAGGCTTTCAGCATTCATAATTGATAGAAAGGAGGATATGGTACCCACTTTCGAGTCGGAAGCCCATCTTTACCGAGCGCTGTGAGTGCCTTCTTTTCGCCCTTCTCAAACTGAGCGAAGTATTTTGCATTCTCTTCATTACGTTCTGGCGAGTTCATGCTAAAGCTGACGCTGGTTGGTTTCCTTTTGGCGATACTCGGGTCTCCGAATATATCGGCAAGAGTTTCTAACGCCTCCGAAAGAATTGCTTTCTCTTTGCGGATTTTCATAGGGGGAGAGGGAGGAGGGGTTGGAATCCGGGATAGGAAGCTGGTATATACACGATTAGCAATTGATGCGCTGGAAGGGACCATAGCGAATGCTTCAGGGCCACCTAATTCAGATGTGTAAGAAGTAACAGCTTATCACCAAGACATCGACTAACCTTTGACGATGAAAAATTGCGCATTTGGTATTCGAGCAGCTTCGGCTTCGGCTTGCTCTACCGGATTCACCACAAGTTGATCACCCTTTTAGATACGGGTATTAATTCATTTCATAAATTAAATAAACGTAGGCTCACATGCATCACAAGGACAGGCATCTGCAAACGATTCATCTGGTCATCTGTGAGGGTTTGTCGCTGGAAATACATCAACCTCAATGTGTTAATCACGGATTATAAGAAAACTTACGCTAACACACGTGAGGGCGTTCTCCAAAAACTTTGTTCGCTTTGTTGCAGGAAAATGCGTCTGCCACCAGGCATATACTTCATCGGCGAGTTCAACCGGCATTATCTATGTCCGTAACATAAATACGACATATGGATCAATTGATAATGGAGGTATTGGAAACGCACACCGTGGTTGAACATGAGGTATCCTAATTCGACACAAGCTCTTTCGATAGTCTCTAAATCCGAAGGGAAACACCATGATTCCAAAAGTTCGAAGTACGCCTGATTGGTCCAATCGAAACTGATGTAGTCCACCTGTTTCAACGAGGCACCATCAGGTCTAAAAGAAATAAACGCACTCTACTGTTGCCCCAAGCTGACACAGACATAAGGAGAGTACTTTTTGCGGGAAAAGCAGGGCAAAACGGTAGGCGGCATGACAAGAGTTCATCTGGATTGCATAGACATGACATCGTGGAATGCCAAGAAGTTCCATGGCGACACCGACATCCGCTGCCTCCACCCAGGCATCGCGCAAGGGGGTATATTTCGATTTCGTCCGGCCACTGCTGCGAGCATCGAACGCTATTAAGTTATAATGGGCATTCAATCGCGCATCCTGTGCAAATTGGGGGCGGTTAAAGAAAAATCCGACCTGTTGGGTTGATACTCACTTGGAATTGTGGGCGGAGCCATGTGGAGTCTAGAAAGAGTGGGTGGAAGAAGAGTATGGTAGCCTTTGAATGGTCGAACTTGGACACGTCGTCATTGGGGGCATTGGAAGAGTAGAAGAGCTGCAGATCTGAAGATATCTTGATAGAAGGCATTACTCCACCTGACGTGTGGAGCACCAGAGAAGCAGGGTAGTTGTGGGGTAATACTGCACTGCAGTGTTCAGCGGAGTGTTAGCAGCAAGATAGGGCCTCACAAGAGATCTTGAGGGGAACGGAGAGAGGAATGTGCCAAGTTTGCGCGCTGATTTACATAACAGCTGTCCGCCACATCATGATCTCTATCTAACAGCATGCGTAGAAGAAATCAACCATACAGCAGCATACAGCCCGGCACAACTTCACTGTGATACTATGCAGCGCCGAACACAGCTTCTGACTTGGGAAGCGATCGGAACGATATCTTGATTGCGACTCCACCATCCTGGGCTGTGGTGGAGGTTCTGGTTGCCCTTCCAGTCCTGGCCTGATGTGTGAGTGGTGCAAATTCGCGGCAGCTTCGGCATCAAAGGTCCCATCCCGCCCAGCCTCCCACAGGATATTACTATGATCCCTCTCCCTACCTATCACTTAAACTCAAGCTCGCGCCTCTGAGCTTCGGAATTGTGTACTTTGAGCCCGCGCTTCTTTAATGGTCGCGTCCTGTTGCGTCTTCCAAACAGCGCCACCAATCCCTGCGGAACGCCCAATCGTTTTGCTTTCATGTTCACGAAGTCGGGTCCACGTCTTGGTCCCGTCGACTCAAGCCCGATTCATGTTTTGAGTTTATAAGTTACGCCCTCTTCGGGCTGTCACAATGGCGAGGAATGGACTTGTGCAACGGTCACGGTGTCACATCCTTCCTGAAACACCGTCATTCTCTGGAGATGTCGCCTCGCCAAATCCTTCAAGAGCAGTTCTCAAATATAAAGGATACAGGTGTGAAAGCTGATTTTTAACATAACAACCAACTATGAGCTAAATCCAGGGGCGCTCGCTTAGTAGGCTACTACAAAGATTGACATGCATGACCACTGGCACTTGTCTCTATGCGCATCATGAAATCTCACGCTGGTCATTCCCTAGTTGGTGTTGGACCTATAGGTGGGCTGGTCGGGCTATTCGTATCCAACTATGGAGTATGGGATCATTGACGTTCGACCCTACTCTGCCAATAGGCCGTCACTGGCAGCGCTTCCTCTGGTCATGTGACCAGTCCCTTCCTCCCCAAAATCAATCGTCGAAGAAATTGGAGTGCAGCCGTGTGAACACGGTGATACCGTACCACCGTGTCCCTCGAGCCCTACTAGTAACTTGGCACTCTGTTTGGTCACCGGCCACGTTCGTAGTCAGAGCTCGTAGGTCCTGATAAGCCACCACTAGTCCTCGGCTATCCCTTTCCTCTATAACATGGTACGTGAGATCTCATATATATCTTTGAAAATGCGGAGACAGCGATACCTCCAGCCATGCGGCCGTAACGTGTATTGACATCTGACATCAAACGGTCGTAAAAAAAAAAAACGGAGAAGTTCAAAAAGCTAATAACTTGGTCGTCTTGATCTTTACTCTCTAATTCCCGACCCATTTCTCTTGAAGTCACCCATTACCCTAGGGGGAACAAGGATTTTATATTACGCCGAAGCTCAGGGTAATCGTTACTATATTCGACCTTGAGCCCTTTTTCGGCTTATATAAGTGGTGCTCGGTGAAGCATTAGTCCGTACGTTTGTAGTACGCATTTATATACTATAAACTCACACTTCCACGATCCTCCTTACTCATACTGCCGCACTGGCGACCCGCTCCAAAGCGCCAGATAGCCGCCAGAGGTACGAGCTACGAAACCATTTTTGATCGCTCACCGCCCCCAGTTACTGTTTGTACCACCTCTCACACTTGAACACATTCCACGCCCAACATGGTCCCTCCGAGGTCTGTTTTCCATGTAACGTCGAGTACATTAGAGGGCCCTACCTCATCACGCTTTACACTTTAGGAACAACCTGAAAATCCGAGGAAATAGGGTCTTGCTTTGCCTGTATTGTAACTCGCACAGGGACGGCTTTTAAGCTTTTGAAATCACTCTGCCCAGGTGAGTGAAAGATGGGGTAGATGTGCCAGGTTAGTATTGGTGTTTTCTTTTCACCGCCCGAGAAGAGAGACTATCAATTATTGTCCTTGGCACTTATCAACTACAGCAAGTTATTACAGGAATTATTCATATAGCTAAAGAAGCTGCTGCAGAAAGACGATGTGGCGACATGGTTAGAATGATAGCCTGAGTGAGTCCCCGCAGCTACCAGGTTGTAAGACTAGACTCGTTCCCAGCCTGTCGTACCTATGTCGCAAGCGACGTACGCGTGCGACATAGGTACGACAGGCTGGGAACGAGTCTAGTGTACCAGTGCTAGAGTGGTTGGCTGAGGAGGTAGCTTGATCCAGAGGCGCCATGGATATACTGCTGATCCAGCGTGGAGTTTGGGAATACATTCACATTCCTTAGATTCTCAGAGCTTGCGTTCATTTCAGCAGCTGGCTGAAATGGGTTGGAGTGGTGATAAAACTGAGATAAAGTGTCTTGTTGGAGTAAAGAGGACTGAGCAAATTTTGCATAGAAAAAGACTCTAGAGTAGGAGAGCTTGACACGGGATTCAGGGGGTCAAAGTACATGTCCAGAGCTTGTTTGCACTCTACATTGGATGTGGTGGAGGCAGAGAGATTGAACATGAGTGGTCACATCCATGTCATGCTGGTTGCCCCCATCCTACAACATGAAAATGTTGTCTGTTAGCCCCAGAGAGTGAGACACAATAGGGGATATCACAGTGAGTGGTTTCACTGTGGTTTCGCCCACTGGTTTCAAAAATCATTAAACTGTCCAAAATTCAATGCCTTCAGAGGCATTTCATTTTTTGGATGGTTTCACCACTGGTTTTGAAATTATCTGCTTGTCTGGCTTCACAGCATTGGGCCTCAAATTATTTTATTTTAGCTAGGTCAGATGTGGTAAGAACAGGGACTTCATGAAAATGACTTTGCCTTAGTCATACAAAACTGTACAGTCTTCTCTGTAACCATTCCTCTTTCTATCCCAGACATCAATGGCAAGTCCCAAGCAGTGCAAAAAGCCTGTCACGGTGTCACCTCTATCCCTCTAGAGGTCAATCTTGCTGTGGCACAGGCAAAATGGAGTAAAAATAAAAAGAAAGCTGAGATGAAGAAGGGGCATTACAACCTCAAACCCTAAGAAACAAAAGAGGAAGGGGATGAAAAAGGGCGAAGGGGAGACTGCAGGTTCAGAGGTAGAAGAGGGGGAGAAGAGCAACAATGTGGCAATTGTCAAGTGAGTTCTCCTTGACAACTTTGATGCCATGAACATATCAATGGGCATGATAGATGGGCTAACCCAGATCTCCACTACTTGACCTCCAAATTGATCAATATGATCAGTGACAACAGGGTCTGGAGGCAGGTGTTTAACTTTGATATGTCTGACTCATCAGAGCCCATCAACAGCAGGGGCAAGAAGACAGCTGACCATCAGTGTGAAATCGCAAGGATTCTCTTGCATGAGGATCCTAGCAGGAGGTGGACTGACATTGATTTGAAGACCTTTGGAATTGTCATCAAGAATTGTGTGAACACATAAGCTCACATGTGGGATCATGCCTGTGTTTTTTCATCTGACATTTTTTAATGACTGAAAAAGAAATACTTGGAATTGTACAACAAAATTGGTTCTACAGGGCATGGGCTCATTGAGGAGGATAGAGAAGAGGAGATATGGGCTGCTTCATTGATCTTGAATGCAGGGGTAAGTGTTGTGATCTCTCATATTGCATTGGTGATTATGCAATGATCATTCATGGTGTAGATAAAATACAAAAGATGTTCCCATGGTATAAAGAGCTGAGCCTGCCACTGAGGGCTAGCCTGGTTCTTGACAAAGATGTGGCTGCAAACAGCACAAGCAACCTGGACTTGTCCATGCTGATTACACATGGATTGAGTGCAGCGCATGCTGCCCTCAGAGGATGAGGCAGGTGATACAGAAAAAGACATGGAGGGTGAGGACATGGTTGAGGGAGTGCCAGGATCCCTTCACCTTAATGAAACACCTCCGAGTCTGAGTGTGCAGGCAGCATAGCCAGGAGCACATACCAGTGGACAGAAAGGAGGTGTGGCCCCAGCCATTCTTAATATGAAGAAAAGTTGACCATCACTCCTGGACAAGGCATTGGAGCTTGTCACATCACAGAATGCAATGATCAGTGAGATGATTAAGAAGAATAACAAGGTGTGTAAGGTGCATAAGCAATTGGAGGCCAATTGTCACAAATGGGTATAAGTGATACCATCAGTATATATAGCACCCACGACTGTGTCAAAGTATCTTTGACATTGTGCCCTTTTGGGACAGTTTGTGGAGCACTTGTTATTGTGGGTGCATATGGTTCATGACACCAATGTTGCTGTGCAGATGAAGAAAATGCAGTTAGAGCATGAAATGAAATGACCATGATGAAGAGGTGTCTGGCATTGGAACACCGGTATGAGATGGAGCATTTGGAAAGGCAAATGGGCTTGAGCCAGGTGACAAGCTTGGTCTCCACCTCAGCTATGCATGCATTCACTGACTACATATCTGACATCCCCTTTCTGGGGAGGGATTTTTTCCCTCAAACTTTCCCTGATTATAGTGGAAACTAACTACAAAGCTAACCTCCTCCTTATGTGTGATTGCTGTCTAGATGATTGAACAAGATCTTCTTCAGCTCCTCACACTGCAGGCATCCTTGCATCAGTTCAACGCCTGCTGCTGCTTCTGGTTCCACCATATCATTCCATGCCTCTCTGTCCCTCTGCTCCTCTAGCAGTAACTCCATTCCTTCACAAAAAAACTCATTTAGTTCTATGTCTTCCCCTGCACGCTCCTTGGCTTCTTGCAAGATTGAAAAGTTGTGTAGTGTGATGCATGTACTGACCTATATGACTGCAAATTGTATATGTGTGGGATTATCTATATGGAGCTGTAAACTGCACAAGGATGACCACTGGCCTTTGAGGAAGCCAATGCAATGCTCTGAATGCATGTGCACACAAGACACATAGTAGTTATATCTACCATTCTTGGGTGAATCTTTCTCAGGCCTGTGCTGCCCAAGTTTAGGCTAAGGCATGACATGAGTGCGGATAACCTGTGGGTTTTTTGCAGGTTTATCCGTGGGAAACCTGTGGGTTTTGCATCCACAGATCCGGATGCCCGTTTCCCACAGATGTGCCCTGGGTGTGGGTCTGGTCCATGGCACTCACAGGTATTTTGGCAGATACCTGTGTGTATATTATATGTAGTAACATGACAGAATATATAGCATATATTATGGCCATACCTAAGTATTGTGTTCAGACTGTTACATAAGGTCGACTTTGATCCTGAGCATCTGTTTTTTCTCATAGGGACAAACACTCTCTCCTATGCCTTCAACCACCACAGCCGAAACATTGTATACCCAAATGTCTGCTTTCCGAACCGTTTTGTGCAGATGGCCGCTTCTTGGTGGATTACAGAGCTATTCAGCATCCTACAGCTTGCAGTTGGTGCCTTGGGCCTCAATATACGATCTTTTGACCAAGCCGCTGATTTTGAGTTGAAGCACTTTGTGAGAGACATACTTTAGATGGAAAGGATCACTGGCCTGTGTGTATCACCTTGTATTTGGTGAGATATATGTATTTTAAGGCGATGCTTGCACTTACATATTTGTAAGTTACTCAGGTATCTTCCCAACACTTTCCTGATGCAGCGACGATGCTACTACTTACACAAGAAATGTAGCCATCCCTGGGTGATTATTAATAGTGTTTTCCTGGGAAAATTCATGCCCTCCCACATTACAAGGCGCTCAGATGATCGGGTCTGGAGAGATAGGCTTTTAACAACTCATATCGCTGGTAATGGTATGATACTGCTCTTTTCGCTTTGCATGAGTTCTTATAGCATATTTTTATAATCTTCAGGGAAGTCAAAAATTTGCAAAAGAGCTTGCAGCAGCTTTTAATGCTAAGTTGCAGTCTGAATTAATGGTCGCAAATCTTTCACTAATAAGACTTCATCTGCCCTTTGGCATCACACTTTGCAGTATCCTCGCCACCCTGCTCACAGCTACCTTGCAACGTGGTTCTGATCCCTGCAAGCTGTTTGTCGTCCATGGCGTGCCGCTGTGTGCACAATGAGTGCGACAATGAGTTACTCTCTCGTTGCACCCATCACTCACGAATGCGACATCTATCCCATCCCAATCTCTGCACTTGCATTCAACCCCATGTCCAACACACTCTGGGGTGGGAACCACTCTGGCTCGCTCGCTGCATATCATGGCCAGTCTCACATGCGTGGTGTGTTCTTTCCTGTGGGCAACGACTTTCCTGTCAAGATACTTACCGTGGGAGACTCCCAGGGCAGAGCTATGCTGGAGTCAAGTCTTGGCCTTGGAGCTTGGTCCAAAGGTGGCATGAACAAGTCATAATTTAGGTAAGCCCAACTGCACTGGTAATGATGGCATGGTCTGAGCCTCTCCAGATCCCCCACATTGTCTATAGTTACTTTTGCATCCCACCCAAATCACTCACACTTTCAACTCTGCAACAACCACTCCAGAGGTGCTGATGCTCAATGCTGCCCTATCCACACTCTCTCCTCCTTCCTAGCTTACCCATCTTCGGTTCTTGCATTCTCTCATTCCTGGCTCTACTAATGGCGCGTTGGAGGATCACATCAGGGTGGTGTTAGGAGGTCCAAAATTGACTACACCATAGTATTGGCTGGTATGCTAAAGATTCTTTTGCCCATTGCTGACATATCTGGTGTAGAGACGCCACTGTCTGCAATGTAAATGAAATAATGAAGTCGTTGAATCTAAATAGGTATGGTTATATTGTCTCAATGCTACAGACTCTTATTGATCATCAACTAGACTATCTGCTGGTTTTAATAGTCTTGGCACGAATGACGGTAATGATGCACTGAGCATGGTGGGCCTGGTTTGTTCAACTTTGTTGCAGATATGGGCTGCATGACAAGACGGCCACAGTCACCACAGCATTAAAAGTCCCAAAATTGTCCCATTGAAGTAGATTAGCTAGAGCCTAGAATTTTTAAAATATTTCTATATATTTTTGATGGGTATACCTGCAATCTGGCAGGTATTTCATCTGCAGATTTGGATACCTGCGCCCCAGATGGGGATGTGGGTGTGGGTAGAGCATTTTGAAATGGAAATACCCATGGGTCGGATGCGGATGAATCCGCAGATTCATTTGTGTCATGCCTTAGTTTAGGCACAGGAATTGTATATACAAAATAACTTACTTTTTGTATGGTGCTTGACACCATCTCTGCAACAGGTACACCATATCTGCCCACACCCACTCATCTGCACCCAGGAGTGTTCCATGTTCCCATGGAATGTGAGTGCTCTTCCAGGCAGTTGCATCATGCTGACTGCCTGGGAGACCTATGCCATAGTCAATGATGCAAAGGTCAGGTGTCAAAATAAGCTGTGACCAAACTATCAGTGAAGATATCATAGACCCTGCTGAGTTCATACCTGCACATTCAACATATAGTTGCTCTTGTGGTTATACCAACTATTCCCATAGAACCCTGGATGTGCAAACAATGGGACAAGTGTGCCATCAACCATGAGCCATCCTCCACACCAGCTAAGGCTCTCAACAGGTTAAACCTGCAGGTCATGGGAACTTGTGGGTGAGATCATAACCTGGCGCTTAAATAGGCGCTGGGTCCCTGTACCTGGATGACCTGCAAGTTATTTTTATTTTGTGTTTCTTTTGGCATGTTCTGTTGTGTGAACAGATATTGTATATTTAATTAAACAGATCAACCCGGTGCCTATTTTAAGCACCAGGTACCTGTACCCTGTGCCTAAATTACCTGCAGGTACTGGTACCTGTGGGTAAAACCTGTGCGACCTGCAACCTGTTGAGAGCCTTAACACCAGCCCATGCACAATTGGCTCTCAACCCAATCACTGGCCTGTTCCTTCTGCCCTTGGCTCGGCTACCTCATAACAACCCTCCAAAACCCTTCATCACACACTGCTGTCATCACTCAGCATGTACACTTATCCACCATCCCAAATCCAAACCCCACCCATAGCCCCACCTTCTGTATACTCACTGCATTTCTGAAGTGACCTAACTGGTAGAGTACAATGGCCAGCTGATGACTCACTGGTATTTGTTTGTTGTCAGAGTTGTTTTGGAACACTGGATGGTCTTTGGTTCTGGAGAGGAGGGCATCAAAAGTGGGTGGTGAGATGCATAGTAAGCTTCAAAATAGGGCTGGATGATTGGGTTTATAGCATGTCAAGGTGAGCCATAGCTGACCCCCAGATTTTGGAATATGCACTCACTCCTGTAGGTAGCATGTGGCATGCAATTCCACAAGCAGACTGAGGAATATGCCACTCATCTGAGGTAGATGTATTTCTTTGTCTTCAGAATCAGACACATCTGAGTCCTCATCCAGGATCTTCAAGAGTTTGGCCTGCCCCTCTGCAAGGGACTGGATGATAAAGAGTTTGAGGAGCTCATTGGTGAGAGCCTGGCATTCCATTTTGTTGGAGCTATGTGACTACTGTTAGTCTTTTGCTCAGATGCAGTGAGGATAGCGACTGTTTTATTACCTATGTGACTACTGTTAGTCTAGGTAATAGTACATGTTAGTGTCTGTCACATTTCACATGTAGTGTGCCCTTTCATACCTTTTGCTCAGACGCAGTGAGGATAGCAACTGAGTGAAAGCATATGTGCATGTGGATCCATGTGTATCAACTAGACGTGTGGGCAGTTGAGTATGCAGGGTTTTAACACACCCCCTCAATGATGGCCGGTTTGCAGTTGTCATTGCTTTAATCCTAGTGTGGTTGAGAAGTCATGATGTTTCAGGTGTGCGAGACCCTTTGTTAAGATGTCCGCTGGCATGTCTGAGGTCTTTAGGTATTGGAGTTTGACATCTCCACCCTCGACGTGTTTGCAGAGGTAGTGGTACTTGATGTTGATATGTTTCATGCGGGAGTGGTACTTGATGTTGATATGTTTCATGCAGGAGTGAGGTGACATGTTCTTGGATAAGGATATTGCAGCAGTGTTGTCACAGTAGATCTTGGTGGGGGTCTTTGTTTTAGACCGATTTCCTCCAAAAGCATCTGGAGCCAGATGGCTTCCTTGGTGGCTCTGTCTGCTGCTACATATTCCACTTCACATGAAGAGCTGGCAACAGTAGGTTGTTTCCTCAAATTCCATAAGATTGAACCTGATCCTAGGGTGAACGCGTATCCCAATATTGAGCAATGATCATTGATGTTCAATGCCCAGTCTGCATTGGTGTACTCTTTGAGCAATATAGAATTTTGTCCCCCTAGAATGAGTGCCATGGATTTTGTGGCATTTAGGTATCTGATGACTCAAAGGGCTGCTGTCCAGTGTGCTCTCCCAGGATTTTCAAAGTATGGCTCAAGTGTTGAACAGTGAATGCAATATCTGGTCAGGTTGCCACCATGGCATACATCAGGGATCCCACAGCAGATCAGTAGGGTACCTTTGCCATGTCCCTTTCTTGTTCCTCAGTTGTGGGTAACATCCTTTTGGACAGTATGATGTTCTGATCCATAGGTGTCGATACTTTGAACAGGTTATTGGTGTTGAACCTCCTGACAATGTCTTCTATGTAGGCTGTCTGGCTGAGTGAGATCAGTCTTGATTCCCTGTCTCACTCCACATGTATTCCAAGGAGCCACTTTACTTGTCCTAGGTCCTGGAGTTCAAAGTGGTTCCACAGACCCTTTTTTGCATCTTGTAGGGCATTCTTTGAGCTGCCAGTGATATAATGTCATCAATATGTATCACCATGATGCACCTGTCATCGCCTGACTCTCATACATATACGCTGTGTTCGACAGATACATGCCTCCATCCCTCGTCTGTCAGGCTCCCATGCAACTTTTTGCTCCATTGCCTGCCTGCTTGTTTCAGGCCATATAGGCTTTTGTTCAGTTTGCATATCCAGCCTTCTTTTCCCTTTTCTTCCATCTCCTCTGGTTGATGCATGAATATTTCTTCGTCTAGGTCTCCATGCAGGAATGCCGTTTTTACGTCTAGCTGGTTGATTTCCCAATCGTTCGCTGCATCAATGTGTAGGATGGATCTGATGGATTCAAGGCAGGAGACAGGTGCAAATATGTCCTGGTAGTCGACACCTGGGACCTGGGTGAACCCTTTTGTGATGATGCATACTTTCCTGTGTGTGACTTTGCCCATTTCGTTTCATTTCCTTACAAAGCTAGGTTTTGACTTCACAATACAGCAACCTGTGGGGACTTCTGAAGGTGGGATAAGGGTCCAGATTTGGTGTTTGGCAATCGATTGTTTCTCATCCTGGTATCCCTTCTCCCACTCCTTGGAATCATAAGCCTCCTTGGCCTCCTTCCACGTCTTTGGGTCATCCTCAACACTTGTTAGCAGGGTATCTGTTCTGTCATCCAGCAGCGTTACCCAGGTGTCTCCCTCAGGGTTGGCATTTTGTCTCATCACCTCCCCTTTTTGCCCTCCACTTGGATTGTTTCTGGTTGGCAGCCTCTTTTGATTCCTGGATGGCCTGCTCTAGGTGAGAGATGTATCTCACACCCCTTATAGCAGCTCCAGCAGCTGTGGGGACTCATTCCCCTGTTGGTCTCTGGGTTGTTGTATTGGTTTGTTGTGGTTGGTGCTTCTCACCTTGGGTTGTTTCCTCTCCCTTGTTGTCTGCCTCCATCTGATTTCCATCATTGTTTATTGGTGTGGTCTCTTGAGGAGGGGGGATTTGTGCCCCCTCATCATTTCCCGTTTTGTCCTGGGACTCAATGAATACTATGTCTTGCAATACAACGATTCAACCTGTGGAAGATTCATAGCAGCAGTAGGCTTTGGAGTTCAGTGAGTATCCAACTAACATGCACTCCCTTGATCTGTTGTAGATCTTTGGGATATGTCCTGGTTTCAAGACAAACACCCGACACCCTATCTCGTGCATGTGGGATACATCAGGTTTTGATCTGTACCATGCCTCATATGGGGTTGTTCACTTTAGGGCAACAGTAGGTGTTCTGTTCTTTACGTAGGCCGAGGTCATGATGAATTCCCCCCACAGTTTGGGGGGTAGCCCGGCATCAGACCTCATCGCACATGCATGATTCATTACAGTGCGGTGAGATCTTTCTGATAATCCATTCTCTGCAGATGTGTATAGTGCAGTGACCTGGTGTTTAACACCCATCTCTCGCAGGTATCGTTCAAACTCGTTCACGGTATACTCACCACCATTGTCTGTTTGCAGGCATTTTACTTTTCAACCTGTTTTGGTCTCCACAATCGCCCTCCACTCTCTGAAACACTTTGCCGCGTCCCCTTTCTCTTTTAGGAGGTAGGTACAGGTGTAACACATATGATTGTTTATTAGATTAAGAACATATTTCACACCCCCAGCTGTAGTGATACTTTCCAGTCCTGTCAGGTATGTGTGGATGACATCCAGTGATTTTTCACCCTCACTCCTTCCCTCTCCTTTGGGACCAGTTTCTTGGTTTGCTTGGCGAGGACACAATGGCTGCACACCGGGGGGGGGGGGTTCTATCTTTCCATATGGGTGTCTTGGCAGGCCTGTGGCAAGTTGTAAATTTGTCATCCGTATGATAGAGTCGTAGCTCATGTGTCCCAGGCATTTATGCCATGTCTCCAAGGTGGGGGCAGCTCTCAATAGAGATATACGCTCGATGTGTGGTGTGTTTCCACTGAGTACGTATAGCCCCTTTCCCCTTCTGATGCCTTTGGCAATCATTTTGTTTCCAGTGTTTGTAATCTTGCATCTAGTATTGTTGAACATGCTCCTGAGGCCCTCGTCCACCAGTTTTCCAATGGATATCAGTCATATGGTGGTGGTAGGTGCATAGAGTATGTCCCTCAGTATTAGCCTCCTCCCTTTTCCACATTTGATCTTGATAGTCCCACACACGATTGCTGGGATTTCAGTGTCATTTATACCCCTTATGTTTCTTTGGCTTATCGGTGTTAGGTCAGAGAAGTCTGATTTTATAGGGGAACAGTGGCTAGTCACGCTGGAGTCAAAGAAGAATGGTGGGTTTTCTGATGTTGTGTATGCAACATCTTCTTTTCGTGGCCCAGAATTGTCTAGTGCAGTGCAGGACATATATCTGTTGTATGTCCTGCCCTCTAAGGGGATTTGTACATTGTTCAGTTCGGCAGCAACTGCTGCAGATTCTGATCCACTGTCAGAATTTGCTGTGTTCGCCTTGTCAGTACCCTTCTCCTTTTTCCTGAACCAATCCGGGGTGTTCGCTGACTGTTTCCCCTTCCAGCATTTCTCCATCCTGTGTCCTGATTTTCCACAGGTGTTGCACTCTGCTCTGGGTTTCTTCAGCCCTTTCCCTTTTGCATATCTAGTCATCAAGGCTGATTCTTCTCGCTTTGTGGTTCCATGCAGTTCTCTGGCTTCGGTCTCTTGATGATGTCTTTTGCTGATAGCTGCATGTTGGAGTTGGTCATGAAGGTGATTAAATCCTTTCTGAGCCAGTTGTACTCTCCATCGCTAAGGGCATTTAGCAGTAGTACAATCAGCCACTCTTCATCGGTGGGCAGTGTTCCATCGAAGATGGTAGCAAGTGCATCCCATATTTCGGTTATTGTGGTGCTGAAAGGGGTATCAGAGGAGAATCAGTTTCGGATCACCACTTGCATGCATTCAAGTTTGGTGATGATGCCCGTCAACTGGGTTTTGTCCTTGAGTCTTGTCCACGCAACCAACGTGTTTGTGATCAACTCCAATTCACATTACAGTGATGGGTCTACTATGGTACCGAGGGCTCCAACAATTTGGTCATTTATCTCTAACCATTCTTGTGCTTCGGAGTCCGGACTTTTCTGTGGGTATTTTGGAGGTGCCATCGACATACTTCCAAGCCTTTTGTGCCCATAATGACATTCTGACTTCTCTGGACCATCAAACCCAATCCCCTTTGGTTAAGTTTCCAATCCTCGTTGGGAATTTTATCACTAGGTCCTTTGTCATACTGCTAGGTGTTCGAAGGTGTTTTGGGTGTGTTCTTTATGGTCGTGTCACAGGGCCCATAACCTGTTGGAGCTATGTGACTACTGTTAGTCTTTTGCTCAGACCAGTGAGGATAGCAACTGTTTTATTACCTATGTGACTACTGTTAGTCTAGGTAATAGTACATGTTAGTGTCTGTCACATTTCATGTGTCGTGTGCCCTTTCATACCTTTCGCTCAGACTGACGATAGCAACTGAGCGAAAGTGTATGCACGTGTGGATCCATGTGTATTGACTAAGCGTGTGGGCAGTTGAGTACACAGGGTTTTAACACATTTGTTGTGGCATCTTCAAAGGTATGTTTACTGACAGTCTGGAGGACCCTATTACATAAGCATTCCTCCTCATATTGTAAACAAGTTTCAGATGAGTTAGCTTCAAATATAGTAAAATAGCTCTAAAAGATGACTTTAAAGACTCTGCGATTTTTTTGCATTTTTTTTCAGATTTTTTTCAGCTATTTTCACTAGAGAGTGTCAAATTTTTGGGTCTCAAAATTTCAAAGAGGTTTTGTCCCAACCGGCACTTACTTTTCCTATAGCAGACATCTGTTAGAACCTATATAAGGTGTTTCGAAGTGTTATCACAACTTTGTGGAAGGAGCTACAGTTGCACGTTCCCCACTAATACAAATAGGCGCCGTGGTCGAGAAGTGACTATCCGCACCGTACATAAAGAGGTGCTGCATGGATTAATTGCTTGATAAAGCTAACCTTAAGAAAGCCTGAGTCATCAAAAGAAGCCATTGCAGTTGCCTTTGTTCAGCTCAAGTTGCTCAAAGGCGGACCCAGTGTTGCCATCAAATTGTCCCAAACCTTGGTCCTATTGCTCTTCTCACGTGTGCTTGGGTCCGGTTCGAGTTTATCCACCTTCTCATTCCAAAATGGCGCATCTGCGGTTGCGGCGCGGCCCTTGGGGTTTGCCAAAATGTAGAAAGGAACCTCAGCATAGGATTCCGGAGTCTCTCCCATGAAAAGGAGTGCCACTTTTGAGACAGCATTGAGGTACCAAGGGAGCGAGTTATTGCTGGCGTAATTGGTTTTGACAGCCCCTGGGAAGACATGTGTAAATATGACATCACCATTGCGCTGCGCGAGTTCCTATGGAATCACGTTGAGTACTAGTAAGGCTGTGCAGAAAATGCAGAATAGGATATACTTCTGTAAGTATGTCGACGCTGACGGTGTCACGAGAGAGAGCGCTGAATATTCCATCGTTTCCTTCTTCATGTGCTTTAACTTGCTCGAGATCATCGTAGTCGACGGTCTTGAGTACCTTTCCTGGACCCATAACAGACAAGACCCCTTTTGTGACGACAGGAGTAGCTTCTACTGCAAGTTTATAGGCGAGAATAAATCGCGACAAAACTTGCACCGCATAGTGCTCCTCGTGTCCTTCTGAAGTGAGCTTGAAGGTTCCATTAGGAGGCCCCCCTGCGCGGCACAACGGCATGAGCAATGAGGATAGAGATTATCTGCACCTTTCAACATACCGTGACACATGACAAGGTAGTCTACGCCTTGAGGACCAGCATTAGCACGTATGTCTTCAGCAACGCGCTTCGCTTCGGCAATGAGGCTGAGATCAGCTTTAATGAAGTGATGCATTGGTGCCGGGGCTATCTTGTGCTCCTGGGACGTTGCTTTCAGTTTTTCCAGCACGGTATTCGCTAGTCAGGTGAAGGGTCAGCGAATTTATTTCTAAGAGTCCATGGATAGCCACCTTTCGACTCATTGCGACCAACAATCCAAACTTCAGCGCCGGCTCTGGCAAACCGGGCGGCGACACCCTCTCCTATACCTTGTGTGCCTCCAACCACAACAACGCGTGCCCCAGAGATGAGTATTGACGCATTGCTTTGAACAACGGCTTCGCGCTTCATAATGATGGGTGCTTTAAGTAAAAATAAGTGTGAACGCACTTCCAGCTATTTATCTGAAGAAGTAACATTAGAAGTCTACGTACGCGCGCCGGTCGTAGTGAGTAGCACAGCAACTCCTGCATACCAAGGCACCAGCTAATGATGCATTGGAATTCCTGGACACGGGGGTGATGAGCAAGATAAGATGAAGTAGTGATGGTAGCCTAAGCTTGCTGATCTCTAACGTAGGAATTTCATCATCCGTGCCTGTAGCTCCACTGAGCAGCCCAAATTTTTACCTCGCTCCACCTGAGGAAGTCCCTAGTAGGCCTAGACTCAGAAACGAATTGCGGAAAGAATTATTCAAAATACATATAAGAGAGTAGATGATGCTGTATGATATTTACACATACATAACAATGTAGCTTTGGACCCGGACTGCATAACAACGTCAAAGTTATCAAGGGCAATAATCGCAGCGACATATGATCATTTCGAAGGCGATCCCAACGCCGCCATCAAATGATCCCAAACCTTGGTCCTATTGCTCTTCTCCCGCGTGCTTGGGTCCGGTTCGAGCTTATTCACCTTCTCGTTCCAAAATGGTGCATCGGCTGTCGCGGCACGGCCCTCTGGGTTTGCCAAAATGTAGAAAGGAACCTCGGCATATGATTCGGGAGTCTCTCCCATTAAAAAGAGTGCTACTTTTGAGGCAGCATTGAGGTACCAAGGAATCGAGGAGTTGGTAGCAAAATCAGTCTTGACAGCCCCTGGGAAGACGTGCGTAAATCTGATATCGCGATTGTGTTGCGCAAGTTCCTACAAAGCTACAGTGTCAGATTTCAAGGGAAACATCTCACGACGCGTACCTCTGTGAAGATGTCGATGACGACAATGTCACGAGACACACTACTGAGGATTCCATACTTTCCTTGTTCATGTGCTTTAACTAGCCCAAGATCATCGTAGTCTACAGTCTTGAATGCCTTTCCTGGAGACATAATTGTTATGACACCCTTTTTGACGACAGGAGTAGCTTCTATTCCGAGTTGATATGCGAGGATGAATCGCGACAAGACTTGCACCGCATAATGCTGTTCGTGTTCTTCGGAGGTGACCTTGAAGACTCCATTGGGAGGGCCACCTGCTCAGCGCCATCCGGGCGTAAGGAATGAACAGGAAGGTCACGCACATCACATACTTTTCCACGTACCTTGACACATGACGAGATAGTCTACACCTCGTAAACCAGCACGATCACGTACATCTGCAGCGACGCGCTTTGCCTCAGTAACAAGGCTAAGATCAGCCTTAATGAAGTGATGGACTGGCGCCGGGTCTATTTTCTGCTCTTGAGACGTCGCCTTTAACTTTTCTAGGACGGTGTTCGCTGATCCAGATGTCAGAATTATCCACTTTCAAGACCCCATGGAAACTTACCTTTAGATTCATTGCGACCAACAATCCAAACTTCAGCACCAGCCTTTGCAAACCGGACTGCGACCCCTGCTCCTATGCCTTGTGTGCCCCCAGCCACGACAACGCGTGATCCAGGAATGGTTATCGAAGCGTTACTTTTCACGATGGCCTCACGTTTCATAATGTTCAGCGACTTGGGTGGTGAAGCTTAAAGGGCTTTCGACCCTAAAGCCTAGTATTTATTCCCGGCAGCGCTTACCAAACAACGGTCAATCTTGCTGACAGTGTAGAGCGAAACAGCGGACTGACAGCAGGACTATTTAGGAAAATCGCGCGAGAACATTTGCAACTACAGCCGTCGACTGAAGACGTTTGCTAAGAAGTTTAAATTAGTAAGAATGACCAGTACGCTTAGAAGTTGGAGGTCACATTGATTGAAACCCGCAAAGCATTTACAGGTTAGGCTGCAGAAAGACCATGACCATTGTGAGCAATTGTCATATATATGTAGATGGATCTAATTGGCGTAAGTATTCCGCCTCAAAGCAGGAGGACTAGATTATATAGACATGGTCAAGCTTTCTATCTAGAGCTACAAATTGCAAAAGTGCCGAGTGAGTTCATGAGTATGACTTAGCGTTAAATATGACGTGTATCGGTCTGAGCCAGCGGCCACACGTAGGGTTTGCCTGGAAGGTTATAAGTGAAGGGGGATCGATCTGGCCATGGAGCGATGCGATCCGCGCTGATTGGGATTGTAGGAGTTACTCTAACTCTCTCTCTCTAGTCTGTTTTAATTCTCTTAGAAACCGGTAGCTTGGACATGCGTAATAAACAAAATTTCACCTTTCCTATGCCTCCCTCAAAGTCATCAATAGACTCGGACCCTTCCAAGGGGGCATCAAAATCGCTTAAACCGAGCACGTTTTCTGCAAACGTGTCTGCACCTTCCTTCGCACCGTGAGCGGTCATTATCCATTTAAAGTTCACGAGATCCGCAATTGTCGTGAGCTGTGGTCCTGTGAAGTCATCGGAGGAAACAGAAGTGGTGACTGTCCGCCCACTCGCGGCGCGCAAGTTGAGTGTAAGCCTGGCCACTAGCGCGGCTGTTATCCTGTGACAAAGGCAATGAGCATTAGGGACAGAAAAATGGGAGAATGCCTTTACAAACTAGAAAATCGTGCGTTGGGTCCACTGAGTTCGGGTATCGCCATCTGAAAACAGTATATAACTAAATTATATAAAAATGAGATAGAAAGAACCCATACGTGTAGTAGAAATATATTGAAGAGGTTGAGGAGAAACAAGGCGCTGCGCAATATTTTTGAAATATAGGTGCCTGTCAAATTCTAGAAAATTGCTCACAAAAAATACATGGCGCCGTCGCGCGCGATAATGGAAACGAGGGCCATATGGTCCCTCTGGTTACGGAGTTGCATAGCGCGGACGATCGTGAGGATGAAGATGCAAGCGTCGAAGACAACACTTGCGACATAGCTAGCTATTAGGCGAGCATTTGTCCCGAGTTTTTCAGAAGGAATGCAGCCAATGAGGCCAGTGGGGAGTGGTTCTGGAACTCCCACAGGGATAGTCCACTAGGATCGATGTTTGGGTTGTTGAGGATAAGTACAGCAAGGAAAGGTGACTCACCAGTGAGATGGAAATCTGCGCAAGATAGACGGGAACGGCAATGTAGAGAACCCAATAAGCTTTTATCCCCTTGTCAGACTTACATTAGCAAGATAACCAACCGGACATACCGCGGTTGTAAAGGGCATGGGTGCGTAATACTTTGGCAGTATTCAGCACGGAAAATATGGTGCAGGAATGAAATATAGGCACTCAATATGACTTTAGGAGGAGGGAGGTACAGCATCAATATGTTTGTTCCCTCAGGCTCGCCAGTAAAAAGAACATACATCCTGTTGTGGCGTAAATCATTGGCCCGAGGGCAACAGGGAGCCAAACCCAGTGAGAACAACGAATGCCAACCCAGGTAGGATCATTCTCTGCGACGATATTGATGATACACACCAGCGGAGTGACGTAGCGAAATATGAGGAAAAGGTATGTCGGAAGCGTGAATCGACGTTTCCACACGCATTCTACCTCGCTGCCAAATGTCAAGGCGTGGTCGTAAAGGAAAGAAACGGTGTGTCCGAGGGCATAATACTTGTTCACACCGAGATCGTATGATTTTATTGCGATGTCTTCTGTGTTGAGAGGGGGCACAATCGCACCACTCATTGTGCATGACACAAGCGGGACAGGAGCGAGAAGCAGCGTATGGGAAGTGATCAGCGATGCGTACTTATGTAAGAACAGTCACATTATTATATGTAAAACTTCGGAGGCACGCGAACCGGATCATCCGTATGCGGGGGCACTGAACGATAATGGACGCCCAGCTGGCCCCAGCAAATAGTTGCCTCTAGTCGAATTATTTGATAATCTGCTGTGATGGTGCAGCTACTTTCTTATGTCTCTTCGTGTACCTATATCACCCATTGAACGAGGAAATTGGGAGCCCCCGCGTTTCCAACAAGGGTGTTGAGGCCCGCATTGAAGGGTCCGTTGATGCTATGACGTTGATCAAATCGTTGGCCCTAAACTTACCCCTTTAATCTTCCCATGGCTCTAGCATAATGTTATCTTGGCTCACCAGAGGGCGACGACTTAGGAACCTCGAAGGTACGAACCGTTGGGATTCAAGTAATAAGAGTCGTAAGGCAGTTTTAAGTTGGCTAGCACTCAGAATTATTAGTTGAATTTTTGGCTAGTACTTACAACCATCAGCAATTATGCCAAGTGTAGGCATATCGCCGAAGTACTTCGTCACGCCCAGCAGACTCACGCTCACACATTTGGACATCCTCCGGAGTCCGCAGTAGTTCACTGGCATCATGTTTTTTTTTGGTTAGCTCTACATTATAGATGAGAGTTAGTGGATGCCTTTCCGTAAGGGATTTAGAGGTTTAGAGCGCACTCTAAAGTTGCCCCTGGCGTATGGAAAGCAGGACTGGCCAGCTCCTCCGGAGCCGTCCGAGCCATAATTTTGGGTGAGGTTCGTCAGCGGGTGTATCGGCAGGTGGTCTGAGACCTCAGAGACCATCTGACCCGTATCTGCCCCTAGTTACAATTGTCAAAGATCAGTGCGTCGATAAGCATGCCGCACTGCGGGCTCGTACGACGTGGATACAGCTGGAGCTCTCCCATGCTGTGTCTGGTGCTCTCAGACATCGTGTTCAGACTTGGCACGAGGTCCTGGGCAGCAGACACTGGCTATAGGTGCTATTGATCCTACTGCAGAATCGGTAAGTCCTTTCTCGCTGTCTTCACTCTAGGTCATTGAGTATGAAATTTAACTTGTCCCAGTGTGATACAGTGTTTTTACCATTCGGGATCTGAGATAGGAGTTTCGTCGTCCGAGAATGGTGCGACCACCATGTCCACCGACTCGGTCATGGCATCTACAGTATTCCCTTCAGAGGCACCACCCATATAATAAAAACCACCCAAGCCCACTCCCGCATCACCATTACGCAATTCCAGGTGACTCTTCAGCGCCTTCGTCAGCAACTGTTGCGTGAGCAGCTGCTTCCAATGCAGGTGTCGGTTCACTCGCATAGATATCTCTGATTGTAACCAGCATTTCAGCAAAGATTCCCCAGATAGTCTTGCGTGAAATTGATGGTCGACCATGGGAATGATATATGCTTTCAGCCAATTGTTCAAACGCAGAGGGCACAAGGATGAACACAGGGTCGTCGGAAGGGGCGTAATGCTCATGGACCTGTTGGACTGCTTCGAGTGTGATTCCGACCTGTATATAAAGTTTACTTTGATTACACAGGTGGTTGGGGTAGCTGCGGGTTCAACCTACTTTGAAGTCCAAGCTATCGTACATGTGGGGTGCTTCAAAAATCAGTTGAGGACGGCCATGGGGTAAAATTTTGTTTTTATCTGCACGTTTTGGAGCTGCGTTGTGCGAGTCCTTCCATGTGTCAAGTTCGGCTTGCAACCAAGGGATGAACAGCCAGCGAAACAATAAGCTGTGGCTAAAGCATGAGCTTCAAACATGGAAATATAATGGTTTATGGTGTGACTTACACATCCAACGGATCATTAGGATCATACCACCCCGCATGGACACCATCTTCAAGCAAATCTTCGAAGCCAGGGGTAAATCGACGTCACAATTGGGACCATGAAATTTCGGGTTAGACATTGTTGTGTTTCCACATCCAATGGTGTTGTCTTGTCCCCTGCAGGGATGGATCAGACATGTGTCGAAGGGTTGTATGACCATTAGCAACTCCGTAATTCTCAGACCCAGGATCACTCTGTGTCACCAGAGGCATGGCTACAACAGATTTTAGCCATGGTCGTTTATTAAGCAATTTCACTGAAACACACCACCAAGTTCTTGTACAGCCTCCAAATAATAATGCAAGATGAGTTTAGGGTTTTTGTTTGTCCACCACACTCGTAGCCAAAGGATCTTGCCACTGTAAGGTTCTACCCCAGTGTGCAGCCATAGGTGAAAATGTTTCCATTTGTCATGTTGATCTATTGCCCATATGTCATCCACACCAGCAGCCCAGAATCGCTTGCACTTGAGATGGCATGCTTTTCTTTCCTTGATTCCTTCAGGCTCATAAGTAAGAAAAAACCCTTCAATCACCCTGCTAGAGATCAATTGATTGAACACTCCAGGGAAGTTCGGTCTTGGTATGAGTGAATGGCATACCGTGACACCTTTACACCCTCTTCATGCAACATATGCAACCTCATGTCATGCAAACCTGCTTTGGGATATCGTGCACGAATGTGCTGCAGAGCAGGCAGTGCAGAGTCAAGGTCATGGTTCTGTTGCCGTATACTCTGCAGGCCAAGCTGCCCATGCATCCTTTTCAAGCTCTTAATTCTAAACAGATATCAGTGCTTGGGGTGTCTTGGCCATGGTTTACTCACGACAAACCATATTTTTCCTTATCAACATGGCGGTCCAACAAATGTTTGAGAATTTCTGTATCTGCCATTCCCATCTCATAATACTTCACAATGCTAGGCCCAATGTCCTCCAGTGGTGCTATACGTCAAATAAGAGTCGTTTTTCAACCTGAGTAGGGCAGAACCAGACGTACGACAGGGCTTATGTTGATTCGAACGCTTGGCAAGCATAGGGGGACTGACAGTGCCTGTGAGCCCTAGGACTTGGGGTGCTGCCTGCAGGTTTGTATCACTGAATGATCACTTAAAGAAATTTCATATTTCCTGGATCATTTGAGTCCTCCCACCTTGGGGGTTGATATATGTGTGTCATCCATTCTCTCATCCACTCTTTGCATGGCACTGCTTGCCACGACTGTTAACCCAAGTGCTGGCATGAACAAACCAATTGAAGACTTCACAGACAACACCCCAGCATTGCTCACATGTGAACGGTGTCGGTTTACTTTCGGAAATGGATCCAAAAGACAGTGGGTAGCGGTGTCATCGTTGCACGGCTACTTACACTGGTGTTCGGCTCAGTGCGCTTTGCTATCAGCAGCAACAAAAGTAGAACAAGGACAAAGACAAAGACGTAGCAGTGATGATGACGATGACATAATACGCTGACATAAGCATAGACGAGATACAACAGCAAATGTCATGTGATTGACAAAGCTGGCCTTGACGTATACGTAGAAGTAGTAGACGTAGTAGTAGACTTAGACTTAGACTTAGACGAGTGAATACAACTGAAAGAGGTGAGTGGGGGTACACTAAGGCGAAACAGGCCTTATATACATGAGCAGAACAACAAACGATGCGAGTATGCTATACAACGATGTTGTCGACAGCAGACAGGAGAAATGACTAACAGCAAGAGGCAGAAAACCAAAATAGGAAGGTGGTTTGTAAGGAAATGGAAAAATGAGTCAGGTGGTCGAAGAAATGAATAGAAATGTGGCAGCAAATTTGAAATAGAAGTCAGAAATAGAATAGAAGTGAGTCACAGACAATAGACCATGTGGAACAATTTGAAATAGAAGTACAACCAAGAAGCGAGTGAGTCAGGTGATGAAAAATGAATCATAGCCATCCAATAGGATTCCAGTTGCTTGTCAAATATCTCCGAAGATGAGTAAGTGAGTCATGTGACTTGATGACAACTCAGAAACATGTGAACCAATCATGACACTTGGATATGAATTTCCTCCAGAGAGGGAACGAAGACGAGCCCTTCTTGATGAAGTCCTTAGGCACATAACTGTAGCAAATCTCTGTTCCTGGTCCGTGCTCTTTGATGTACCAGTTATTCCTGAGGACGATGCGATACCAACCATTCACTGGTTCGAAGTTTGGGTCAAAACCGATGATGTAGAAGGGAGCATGGAAGGTTTGATTGAATACCCATATGCAATCGTGAATGCGATAAGGAGGATATGAGGGGAATACTCAGAATGGACCTTCAGGAGATTCGACATATAGGGGATAGTACCGACAATGTGCGACTTGTGGAGGAGGACTGGACAAATGAACATCAAGGGGAGAACGTCAACTAGGAAGTTCGATGCGTGGTCCAATGTGTATGTCTGGCTTGGCGGTCATCTGAAACGAGTCATGGGATGTGGTGGCGGCAATGCTGGATGGCATATTGAAAATAGAATCGATGAAAAATAGAATGAGTGTGGAGATGATGTGTCTGGCGGACTGGAGGTAGCACAGCAGATGATGGTCTGGCAAAAGCTGATGATGATAGGCGCGTGTGCAGTGAGCGTCTTTTGTAGTGTAGTAGGCGCTGTCGAGTATCATGCTTGTCAACGGACATCATGTCCAAACTGTCAACTGCCACCAGGTTTGAAATGACATCCTGTAAGCAACCCACAGGGAAAAGTCCGATGGTACTGTGAGCAGTGCTATGAACAAGTGTGTGTGGCACCCACAACATATATATCTGGTCTGTCAATCTACCCAACCACTGGTTCATTTGCTATATTGACCACACGTAGGTCCCACTCAAGCCCCGAGTGTTTCTGCACCACCTGCTCCAGCACTGGGGCCTCCATATCCTGCCTCACATGGTTTGAACCTGGCCGCTATCCGTCATAACACCAATGCCACACAACAAAACTGTGAGCATTCCACAATTGCGCTTTGAGATTATGGGAGGCTCACTGCATTTGAACCCTCACCTCACAGCCACTGACTCTCATATTCAAGCTGTGGGCTCCATGCTCCCACCGCCTGCTCAGAGTCTGTCAGCAGTATTTGGGCACCGGAGTGGACCATCAGCGATGTTTGTAGGCAATGGAAGTGACAACCCCAGTGCGTGATTCACCATCAATGTATGAATGGTTGGTCACCCACGGTTTATTGGCAGGGGGCAACCCCATTGGATACACAACCAACCACACTTTGTATTCACACAAAAAATCTGCACTGGCTGCACTTGCTTATCGGAGTCCTGAGGACCACATTGTCATCCAGGCCCAAATGATGTATGAGGTACCCAATCAGGCAAAACCTACCCTAGTTGGTGTATGTCATTCCTGTTTGTGGCACTGCAAGAGTATTATCTGATACTCTGTAGAATATACGTGAAGGACTTACCAGGATCCCCGCCCATGTTGGAGCCGTCAATTTGAAGCAACGGGTATACAACAAGCTCATACCAGAGTTTGTCACACACACCCATGGTTATGAACTCTCCATAGATCAATTGAGATTGCAAAAGTTAGACACCTAGGAAAACCTTGATGAAGCAGCCCCGGATGTTGATGCAATTTACCATCACTTCGAAAAAGCAGGCAAGAAGCCTGGTGAAAGAATCTTTAAGGCCAAACCCTTCTCAGTCACACTAGTCATTCCTGCCAATTTATGGTCAGAGATTGAGATGCATATGGAAGATATCAAGGCGGCTGTGAGTCTTTGACCATTAATATTACGATTGGTTGGTCACACAGACCAAAACAGCAGAGTGGTAGTCAGAATGGCATTGATGAAAACCATTCAATGATGGCCAATACTTGAGCACTGAGCACACATGTTTTGCATTTGAGGCATACGGAGTCATGGACTCCCCCTCATGCCTCAGACCTCGTCTGAGACGTGTTGGGAATCACCACACCCAGTCAACCAACTAAGTCTAGAGCTGTGAGTACTTCCTACCAATCAATTTCACCTGAAATGTATTATGTGCCAGGTGCCCCCTCAGGACGACATAGACCACTCGATTGAAATGCAGAACACTGTTGGACATTTGACTCACCATGTGGAGGTGAGATTCCAGCATCTTGTAATTCTATTTATGTTGTTAATCCTTGTTACAGTGGTCCCATGGACCACATGACATTGCTCCCGACATCCCACCGAGCAATGTACCCCACAAGCACACCAACGTGGAGATGGTGCGAATGACAGGGAACCGGTCACAAATACCCCCACCTGTGACAGCACACAAGCGCAGCTGAACTGTGAGGGGTTGAGCTATGTTCAGACCGATTGCTGTACCTTTATTCCTCAGGACTCCGAGACCAATGGTACTCAAACACCCCCTCCCAAAAAGGATCACACATCACTTTCAACCACAGTCTGGTGTTCTCCAGACTGTAGAACCATTCGTAGTCTCTTAACAGACCATCGGTCTGATGCTGACACAACCATGTATGTATCCAGTTGTCTAGCAAGTCTGGGGTACTGTGACTGATTGGTTTATTGGATAGCAGATGAATTGTGCCAAGTAATTGAACTATTTCCAATAGTTTGCACTGATTTCAATGTATTGCTTGAATCACAAAAGCCTTGCATTGAGCACTGGCACATTGCATGGCCAACTCTATACCAACCCACTCATCACACTTGGAGAACCTGGGTCTCTAAAGACGGCACATCCAGGTCACCTCACTCTTAATAATCATGAGTGGAGTCTAGAATATACCCTTGGAGAAGTCCCAAATCAGCCAGTGGCAGTCAAGTGTGCTTATTATATAGAGTTGGTAGATGGACATAACAAGCTTAAAGGCTATCCTGCACAGGAAGAGATCCAGCTGATGACACATGAGGGTGATGCCTTGTACTGGGCAATGTTGCTCACGGACATGGTTTATTGCTTTGTGAAGAATCACGCAAACCAAAACCCCTTGAACACCCCTCTGATTCTAATTCTCAAGGTTAGTATGCTCTTACGGTAGCTTGCACGTGTTTGTTTACCACAATGAGGCCCAGGTTCACTTTGTGAAAGCAGGAGTTGCCATTAACCGTAACGCCAATGGGAAGCCTACAAAGGCCATGCTCATTGAAGAACTCATTGACACTGATCAGGAAGACTTCCGCAAATTTGTTCACAATGGCTCCGCACTGCCATTGCCTACAGCCATGGCTCCCAACTATGAATTGACCTGTTTCCTGTGCTTCGTGCAACATGTGCAGTGGACGAAAACCGGTGGACTGGTGTTTGTTTTGGATTTCCAAGGTACGCAACAGACATTTCGTCTCTGAGTGGTGATTAACCCAGACCACTGTAGGGAGTGCTCAGTACCTGTCATATCCCCAGATCATGACACACCCATAAGTTTTTACCCTTCATCTAAGAGGTCCTGAGGGCTCAGTGGTTATTAACAGGATACTCAATGCGCAGTTCAGTCAAGGCAATCTTGCTGCCGCTTTTTGAGCATTTCCCAATCAGCACCAATGCAATCATTTTTGCACATTTTTTGAACTTTGCAAGCCACAGGTGTTCGAAGAGGACCCAACATTCTAACGTTTATGCAGGCTAATAACCTCATTGCACATAAGTTGTACACTTGCGTTGCCCCAGCTTCGACAGCTCATGAGATATCTCAGCATCTGGGACTTTACCACTGGTTTTCAGCTACACCCCTGCATGTCAACATTTCTGTTCACCTGGTCGCACATGCTGTTTCACTCCTCAATGTCTTCGCCTCAGGCTGCATTTGAATCTAAATGTCAAGACCCGTTCTTAAACTCTCGGTTTCCATTTTCCAACCGCTAACGTTCTTTCAACTGACTTAACATCCAAGTTTTGAATTTAATTTCTACCGGCACTGTTGAATATAGAGTTGCCCTTGATCTTTTCCTTATGGTTTACCATTCCTGAACCCTCATCCTTAATTTTCATCTGCCCTGCATTTTAATACCCCACAGAGAGCCATTCGGTTGTTGCTTACATTACATTTCGAATAAATGACCTATTTATATGCTGTATGCACTTTGTATGAGCCCGAGCCCTCCTTATCAACACTCTGAAAAAGTGGTAACTAGGAGCAGATATTGCTCAGATGGTCTCTGAGGTCTCAGACCCCCTGCCGATACACCCACTGACGAACCTCACCCAAAATTATGGCTCAAATGGCTCTGGAGGAGCTGGCCAGTCCTGCTTTCCATACTGGCGGAGCTTTCATATTTAGAATATAGAATTTTTCTACACCTTTGACCATGACTGTAAGCCACTTTTGTAGTACATGCTCCAAATCACACTAGATGGTAGGATTACCTATGTGCTAACAGGGCAGCAGATCCCAATCACAGCCGGTAATTAGGCCCAATTGAGGCTTAATGAGCGTTGATGCGTCCTTGGAGCTCTATGAGGCAGAAATGCGCCACAGTGTCGCAGCAACAAGACGAAGAAGAAGAGAGAACACATCACAACCTTACAGTTGCAGCACTGTTACTTGCCAGGGCTGAATCAGACCATGCAGCTCATTTGGCATGTTGAACCGCCCACCAAGGTTATTTGAGCAGTTCAGTCCAAACCCCCGCCTGATTATCTGCTGATGGCATTCTTGCCATTACCTCAAGAGGCGTGATCCTATGGTTAGTGCTCATGCTGAGCAGTTGCGGGTGTGGTTGTAGTGAGAAAGAGAGGTGGTGTCATGTGGACGCGTCCTTATGCACCTTTTGAGATGAGTATCAGATCACACCTGGTGGTGTATACTTGTGGATGTGTCTGGTGTGTTTTGGGCTAGCGGGATTGCACAGATGCAGCTGCGGCTTACCAATGGGTTTAGAGACAAAATTTAGAGACTCAAAATCTAGAAGGCCCCCCCCCCCCTTCTAGATTTTGGTTTGGAGAGAGGCTGATCGACTCGTCTGGAGTCTCAAACGTCAAGCGCTGGACCCTGCTCCAAAGCTCTAAATCCCTTACGGAAAGGCATCCAGTGCCTTCATGACCTCCCCCTGTAATGGTCATGATCATTCCGATTCTGCCTCAACGGGCTGTCTCAGATTCAGTCTTTCAATAACCGTTGTCCACCCTCAGGCTTCGGCGCACCTTTTGGGATGAGTCGGTTGGTTTCTCACCATGCATTTCACCACTGTTCTCAGGTGGTGTAAAACAAATGTGGCTTCATGAATAACTCCCGGTTGCCATATAGCTTCTCTGGTGCCCTACTCTGACAAGCAAATGCCGAGAGGGGAAGCAGTTGTTACCTGTTGTTACATACTGGAGGCAAAAGTCGAATATCCTGAATTTTGGCACCTCCAGGGTCGGATATAGTACCTGGCCTGTAGTGTAGCAGATCTAAGATGACCAGTGGAGTGCCATAGTGACATAATCTGAAGAAGTTTCGTGTAAGCCTGTCGTCACTTAGGCTCACTGTCGTGGTCATGCAGCTTGACAGGACCATGGTATATACGTCGAACGAGCTATGGATGGATTTACTGGTGGGTGCAGGTTTCTGGTCTCTATCTACTTATGTAATCTAAAGGTCATGCGCTGTAAGATGGGGCGCCATCCTTACACCCCTCCCCACTTTAGAACTTTTCCATCACTCCAAATTCTCCAGAAAAACCTCTGACAATGGTGGGGCTCTAAAGCAGCAGATGTTGTTCGGATGCTCCCCAAAAAATGTGAATGGTGACAGAAGGACATGGCTTTTTGTGTGCACCAGCTAGCGGCAAGAACGGTAATTTTAGTAGAACTCGTCATCGGTGTCGACATCTCCGGGATCAGGGTCCTGTTGGTCGTCATCGGTGTCCTCATCTCTGGGATCAGGGTCCGGTTGGTCCTCATCTTCGATGGTATGGCTATAAATAAGAGCAGCACTAACAATTTCCCGTTTGATAGGTGGTCTGACGAAGTCACAACCCAGTGTGATACCTTGCGCAGAATCACCAGGACAGGTTTGACCGACATGTTGGATCCATCCATCATTGGTGGGTACCTTTTGACATCTCCAGCATCCTCCAGGATGTGTTAAACAAGTGTGTTCAGCATCAGTGAGTGGGGTGGTGGATTGGGTATGGGGAACGGTGGCAGAGTGCATGGCTAAGGACGATGTGGAAGGAGCAGGAACAGATCAGATGAGAGAGCGGTTGTTTTCAATGAGAATACTTTCCCACTGCATAGACATGAGGGCAGTGAGGTCATTGATTGAAATGTTGTCAAGGTTGAAATCTGGCAAGGCCATGATGCAGAGGTGTAGAATGGTGTGTGAATGGAACAGTAGCTGGTACTTGTGGATGGTGGTGGTGACAGCAGTTGAGCCAGCCATATTGCATGCTTTGGTTAGTGCAGAAGCAAATTTGAGGAAAGGGTGTTTTCCTTGCGCGCATAAGAAAATGTATGCAGGGCAATAAGCCTGTAGCCTTTAGGCATAAACCTGGCCCTGATCTTCTTTTCAAACATCTCCCAGGTTGTCAACTTCAAGAACTCCTTTCTCCCAGCACTCCACCAGGCAGCCGTTGATGGCTCCTGAAGCTGAGTTCCGGCCAGGTGGATCTGAACTTCGGGTGTCAGGTCAGGGGCCTTCTCGGTCTTGGTGGCTGCATAGATGTGGAATCCATCTTCACATTGTCCGAGCCATTCGTCGATGGAGGATGGCAAGAGTGGGCCGACAAACGGCAATATGATCTTGGATGCCATTGTTGGTGATGCAGGTGTCATAGGGATGGGCTGTGGAATGTGTGTGTGAACCGTGGATTGCTTGGGAAGGGCTACCTGACGTGGGAGCTTGAAGGGGCATGCAGATGTGCCCAAAAAAGGCAGGCACTCGATGCCAGATCCACTTGACAAAACTTCGTCGGATTTGCTGGTGGCACATGCAACAGTGGCTTGTCTTTGGATGCGTTTAGGGGACTCATAAGTGTCGAGGAGAGGGAGGCAGTATGTGTGTGAGGTGTGTCTAGTAAAATGGGGGGTGTCGTTGTCCAGCATATTGAAGGGGAACGGAAAGGGAACACGTTGCTGCTGTCAAAAAAAAAGTGTAAGCCTGTCGTCACTAGGGCTGTCCGATTAAGATTAAATTAAATTTTTTGGCATATTTTATTTTAATCATAACCATTACAACCCTTTGAAGAGGTGTATTTAATCATACCTGTATCATATTGTATTGTAATCTTTGAATAATCATATTTAATTCTATTTACAACTTAATTTTCAAAAATTGCAGATAGTTTATGCCTGCTTTGAGTCCCTTCTTAAGTCTTTCCTTCACAAGAATAATAGTCTTCAAGGCTGTTGCAGCTGTCATGGAGGACCATGCAAGTCAAACTGTAGCCTTAATCTTTGAGACTGTGAGACAGACATTCCATAGAGATGCTAACACCTGGAATGAAAAAGGTGTCGTAGGATTGTCATGGGACACATGGGAGATGTCATTGGAATGTGGGGAATGTGTCTGTGCAATTACAGGGTGAGAATTAAATTGTACTGAATGAGTAGCACCTGCTCTGTACTACCAAGCACACCTTCGCTTATGCAGCACAAGGTGGTTCCTTTCAGACAAGGTGATCCACAAATATTTACATTGAAGTTATGTCTGGGTTAGGAATGAACTACATTGCCAATGATGGCATGGAACTTATTGGAGGAGACTGCTTTGGAAATAGTGACTCATACAGGTATATATAATGGGTTTGTAAAATAGTGGCAGAGTGTAAACATTAAACTTGATCCCAGGGAACTCCTACTCATTTCCAGTCCTAGCCCTCACCTCTTCAGCCCTTCTCAGTCCATGCCCCCAGCTGGGTTATGAATTGACTTATGACCACCATCACACATTCACTCACCCACTGTCTCTACCACCACCCTTCACTGTCAGATTTTCACCAAAGCTATCCAAAGCCTCCCGACCTTCAGACAAACTCATTTCCTTTCAGACACATTTGTTTTTGGTGTACTTTCTCTGATAGATATACAGAACTGTGGAAAGCTCTTGTCCACAATTCAATTGATGTAGGCTATTGGAATAGGCCCATATTGACACATCAGTGCCCACTCTGGGTTATATAATGGAGGTTGATTACGATTAATTACACTGGCTGTATCATAATTTAATCATATGTTAATATAATGTATGGGAAAGTAATCAGGGCTTGATGATTACAGACCATGGCATATTTTAACCATTATAATGGAAAGTACAATTTTTTTAATATTATGTACTCATAATTATGGACAGCACTAGTCGTCACTTAGGCTCACTGTCGTGGTCACACAGCTTGACAGGACCACGGTATATACGTTGAACGAGCTATGGACGGGTTTACTGGTGGGTGCAGGTTTCTGGTCTCTATCTACTTACGTAATCTAAAGGTCCATGCGCTGTAAGATGGGGCGCCATCCTTACATTTCATCAGTTTATAATTAAGTCTTAGTCCACGAGACCTGATCTGTGCTGAACGTGACTAGCAAATATTCAAAGGAAGAAGAAACCAAACAAAAAAGACATCTACTAGAAGCGTGCTTGAGCAATGTCGAAAATTTATTCATAGAAGTACTTACAGAGCGCAATGGAAACTCGGTTGAGAGCTTTCGGTGATGAATGATTTTAAATTTAAGTGAAAATAAAAATCAGACCCCCCAAAGAATTTGTTTTGTTAATTTGTTCAATGCTAGTGTAATATGAATGAGAGAGAGTTGGAACCTGAGTCAGTGTCAAACGCCTGTGACAAGTGTGACAGGTCGTGCGTAGCCAACTAGTCAAGTGCATATTCAATAGCCATACCTGGACTGAAATTTTGCGGGCGGCTGGCAATTCACTCACTCTCACTCCTCATTTCTTCCCCTTCTTCCAAGATTAGGTACTCCGCAAGGTGGATGCCATTCAGTTGATAAACGGTAGGTCACAAATTTATTTTGACGTACCAAAGCCACCTGCGATGCGCTAGAGGATGGCCAAAGAGGACCAGGAGTCACCATGCCTATACCGAAGGACGCCTAATGCAGTGGTATGCTCGCGGTCGTGCTTTGGACAGTGGACACTAATCCTCATGAGCAGCGTGGAGTTTTGCACCGTCAAGGTCCGACCTCTCCTTCCACACCTTACCTATCCAACTGCGTCTTGTTCCAGCGGCAGAAGTTGCAGACTCATCAATGCTGTGGAGGGCAAGAGGACTCGGTGATGGTCGCCACTGACGGTATCGCCTCTCACCCTCTAAAGAGTCGGGGGATCGCAACGACGAGTCGGCGGGACTGCTTCGCATCCACTCATTATTATTTGTCTTGTCCGCACGGTTGCCGACCCCCGTCAGTTTTTCCCTACAGGTACGCTTTGATGTTGTAGGTGGTTGAGCCAAATGAGGCGCAAGATATGACAATCGCTCTCTATAATATAGTCGACCCACATCTATCTGTATGTCCCGTTCCGGATGCTATCTTAGGACAAAATTATCATAATCACCTTTCAGTCAGCCTATCTCCAGGGTGTTGTTGTTTTATGACCGTTGCCACAATAGAAGTTACTGATGACCAACGATGTACCGGTGCGCTCCCTTCCTCTATAACTCGTGGAATAACGTGGAGCATTCTACTCTTTCGAACAACTCACCCGTCATTCCGCTTCTCACGCCGTCGTATACCATATACATTGAATAGCTGTGCTTGAATGGCAGAGGATAAAGGTTTTTAGGCTTCAACTCGATATTATAAACACTCACTTACCCTGCTCACATGTTCACACTTTGTTCCTGTTGTTGAGGCACTTTTCGAATTCCATCAATGCATTGTTTTTAGGACAATGCGTGAGCATTTGGCGGAATATCTAACTGTTTCTCAGGAATATCGACTCCTGACTTAAGAACTGCACTCTAGGCATTCCGTATCAAGGTCAATTAGTATTTCTTCGAAACTTGTTCAGAACCTTCCTACTTTAGCTCAATAGGAAGGTCCCCTACCTCCTCGGGAATGATTGCTTATCATCAGGGGCGTCCCATCCGTGCGTGTAGATTGTGGATGTGCAACCAAGATGGCAACAAGTTTTCCCCTCGGTGGTCTAACTGTGAATTATAATAGGATGATTCCAACTGGGCTTCTTCCCATTTTCCAACCCATCATAGGCACCGGGCGAGGAAGACAACAATATGTGAAGCTCAATAATGGGAAGACAGACGCCAGTATAGTTTCCAAATTCCATCCAGAGATTACAAAACTACAGAACTAGGGGAAATGGTATCAAAAAAATCAAGAGAACAAACGCTCAGAGCTTCAAACAGCATCGGGCCCAAGAAGAGCAGGATTGTCAATCCCTGCTGGAATTTTATCCCGCGCACTCCTGCGCGCTCGCTCGTGATGCGCGCGTGCCTCCGCGTCGGGGTTGTTAAGTGGGCTCTCTGAACCTACAAAGACGAGTGTATCGTAGACCAGGGACCCTACGAGTGCACCTGTGAATGGGGCAATCTACACCACATGGAAAATGAGGTAGTGAAACATGAAATCTGTCTGCAAATCGACTCACGATTGGACACCAGAGCCAGTATTGATTGCGGAAATTGAACACTGGAGAAAGTGTGTAAGTGTCAGCATCCTCGTGATCAGTAGTTATGCGAACTACATGCCTTCTTTCCCGTAACCTGCCATGGCGGTTAGTATTCTCGGTCCCAGATCACGAGCAGGATTGATTGCGTAACCTGTGGGCATTGACAATAGGTGTGAAGAAGTAAGTTACAGAGTGGTGGAGGATAGCATGTACCAGTCTGCATTCCGAAGGTTGCGCCAATACCGAAAACAGTGATAAATAGCACTAGCGGCAGCAGACCTTGCGGTGGGGACAAATTTCCCTTAAGACTGAAATGTTAGCTTTGTAAAATTACGTGAAATGAAACTCACTGTATCAGTACTGGCAAGGACGACAATCAAAAGAATAGCAGTGCCAAGGAATTCATCAAAAAAACACGACACTAGAAAAGACATGTACAATCAATTCAAGTTTTCTTTTTTTTTTTTGGAGGAAGACAATCAAACCTGAGTTCAAATACGGCAGCTAAAAAGTATAAATTTGAGTCGATTCTACCTTTTGAAAACAATTGTCTCCTTACTGGGTACGTGGCGAAAAGGCCTGCGGTGCCGGGAACAGTACGGATGCCCCGGCCGCCCTCGGCAAGATTGATAGCGTGGAAGTAGTTGGCGTAAATACAGGCGGCCCCACAAAGCGCACCCATCAGCTGCGCGAACATGTATATTGGGACCTTTTTCCATGGAAATTTTCGGAACACAGCTAGAGATAATGTGACCTATTTCCAGTGTTGAATATGGGAGGTGGTACAAATTATAAAGGATTGTACCGCTGGGTTGATGTGTCCACCAGAGATACCACCGGATACCCAAACTCCGAGTGCGACACCCGTTGCCCAACCAAGGGTGAGGGAAAGAAAGTCCTGTACATGGCAGGATGTGAGCTGCCGATCCGAAAGCTCTAAGCAAACAGAAAGTCTCCTACGCCTTTCGGAGATGCAGAGACTGCGGTATTCCCTCCCAAGACCACCTAAATTCGGAGGTATGAGTGTCGTACATGACTTTGCACGAGCTTTCATGCTTACCTGGCAGTTTACGCCATTTCCGAAAAGAATTAAAATCATGGTGCCCAAAAATTCAGCGGCGGGTTCCCGAATATTTCGTCGCAGTCGTGCCCATTTATTGGGGTAAAGAGTATAGTGTATGGTGAGGTCAGTGAGGTCATGCTCATGGTGTTCTGCGGTATGAGACTCTATTTTCGTGATATGTTCTTTGGAAGTCTGGCTGGACCGTTTGCTGGTAGACATGAGGGGATCGTGATGGGTTGCAGAAGAGACTGGGATAATTGAATGAGGCGTTTATGTACAAGAAGTGGGCGGACGAGGAAAGGCTTTGTCATTCTTCGGGTTGACGTTGACGCTAACGCCGGTGACTTTTGGGCCTGGATTACCTAGGTTATCAGGTGCACACAAGGTGCATAACTGAATCTTGCTATGCAGATTGCGAAGCCGTCGTCGGCGTGGGGCGACCAACCGTGACCGAAGCAGCATCTCACACGCGTTGGGACTCACGTGATCTCTTACGCGCGTTCCTCCTGACCTCAAACTGCTTCGGCCTTTGATCCCTGTATCTACTCGTGAGACTATTCGTTTCAAAGATCACACAAAACGTCACCAATACGAGGAACTGCGCGGGGAGTGTGGTGGAAAATCGACATTTTCGGATTCCATGATTTATAGCCGGTGGATTCGGATCGGAGACGTTACAACCAGATACAAATGGCTGAAGATGAGGGCGACAAGTGAGACATAGCCAAGGCGTGCAGTCACTGGACGCGGAATGTCTTGCTTGCCGGGCAGTCGGGAGTGCAGATTACCTCGAATGACAAACTTTTTGCCCGGTGAGGCGCAGTCAAGACGCCAGAATAGGATTGGAATTTGAAACTGTGGCGTCTATATTGTTGGGCATTAGGTCTCCGAAGAAGATGGAAGACGTACGGCACGTCTCAGAGATATCGCTGTTACTATTACTAACTTATTAACTTACTAATTAGGCCCTGTCTAGGTACACAGTACTTCTGCTTGCTAGTGGGTCTAAAGCACAGTTGACGAAATGCAGGCCCAGGGCTTCTGTGGGGCTAAAACACAATTGAGATCATGCAAATAGGCGTAGTACCACCGCCACTGGCGTCGATGTCGTGGCGTTTCATCAAGGTCAAGAG
Source organism: Ramaria rubella (assembly GCA_015039355.1). NCBI lineage: Eukaryota > Fungi > Basidiomycota > Agaricomycetes > Gomphales > Gomphaceae > Ramaria > Ramaria rubella. Next base: position 45,527 of record MU134391.1, on the reverse strand, counting down.
TAGGGGACATGATATCCAGGTGATAGGGTCCTACAAGTTTGAGAACGTCGGAGCTGGTTGATGGCGTTTAGACGTGTAAATATTTGAACGATCGATTGTGGAACACGTCAAGGGGAGACAACGGTATACGTACCATGTTGCACTTAAAGGGAACACTGAGTTTGTTTTCTACAATATTGAGATGCTATTGACATAAACTATTGCGCAGCAGACAGATGTCACGCATGTGGGCGATACCTCAGGTATTTTTACTAATTACATAATACATGAGCGGCACGAATGAAGGATTAAATTAGTCATCTATTGGCTGTACATAGATAAAGGAAATGAGAGTGAAGCATTGAAGGAAAGAAAAAAAGATAATGGTGCCAGTAATAGGATTTAATATGTCATCACTCTCGAAGACTCGGAAAATTACAGAATATGGTGAAGTAAAAGTACATACGATATCAAAAATGTCAAACAAAGAAGACATCACGCATTATTTAAATACTCGCGCGCACGAATCACAACTTTGGGAGGTGCCGGTGAGAGTTAGAGACTTCCACAATAGATATCTTTCGGGAGTGGCGTACATCGTTCAGTTCCTTCAAGTTTGGAGATAATAATTCGAAGCATTCTGCACCAGAAAAATGACAGCCGTCACGGTGAAAGACTTTTCACCATAGAGTTCTTTAGCAGCTAGATCTGGCGGACCAAACTTGGTCACCCGAGGATCTGGGGGTTAAAAATTCGGGAGGTGGTAGAAGTTTTGAGATTGGGGAGTTGTGAATTGGTGTTCGAACTCTCTTTTAAAAGATTAGAGGTACGAATTGGGATTGGGGCGCACCATTAGTGTTGTGGCTGAGAGTCTGATGGACATACACCGGGGGTTCGAGTTGAACGTTGAATAGCTAGAGGAAGCAGAGAGATAAGTAATATAGAAGTCAAATTTTGTTACGAAAATGACTCGGAACCACAAAAGATGCAAGAACAATGCCAAACACTTTGACGACTCAGCAGGCCACACATGCAAGTCAATGGCGAGTACTAGTGCTTTCGTGCGAATGACAATGACCTTCGGCAAAGGCCGAGGCAGCGCCACCCTACGCAACAGCGACCCGGTAGACCACGAATTCATCAGATACGCAAAGCTAACAGATCGTGAAACGATAGTAAGTTCAGTACTCTCAGTTTATCCACTGTTATTGAAAGATGAAAATCTCTTGCAGAATACGTGACTTGCACTTAGTGTACTACCTTGAATGGCCAACGCATACGGTGTCCTACCCTCACGTGCTATATATCCCCATACGAAAACAACATGTCCTCAGTGCTCCGTCCAGCTAGAATTCCCCAATCCCTCGCCACCCCCTCCCCCCAACACTGCTCTCCGCATCCGATGTTTCCAATGTGGCTCCATCATCACACACAAGACCGGAGGGTCCTCGTCTTCCTCTGGTGGCTTCACTCAGAAGCCTGAAACCAACAAGAAATCAGACCGCACGATAGGGACACAGGAGAACCCGCTCGAGACAACATACTATGAGATCTTGGGGATCGAAATCGATGCGACCACAGAGCAGGTCAAGAAGGCGTATCGTGCGTAGGTCTCTCTGTGCTTGGAGCATCCTGAGCGCTGTTTTGATATAGTTCGGAGTCAGGTCGGCTTGCTATCAAGCACCATCCGGATAAGAATATAGATGACCCCAATGCAGGGGAAACGGTGATCGCTAGCTTCTGTATTAATCTGTGCACTGAATACTCATTGATCCATTCATGCAGTTCAAACAGATCAGCATGGCCTACCAGGTATGTTGTACGTCACACCAATCCGGTTGATTCTAATCCACTTCTTTTAGACACTCTCTGACCCCGAACTGCGTAAGAAATACAATGAATTCGGATCCCGTGAATCACAACCAGAGGGAGGGTTTATGGACCCGGAGGAGTTCTTTAGCCAGCTCTTCGGAGGGGACAAGTTTGTCCCTATAATTGGAAACATCTCCTTAGGGCGCGACATGAAGACAGCGATGCAAGAAGATGGAGAGACTAATACGGGTGATGGCCCGAAGCGTGTTAAGAATGATAAGGACATGACACCCGACGAGAAAGCGAAAAAGGAAGAGAAGAGGAAGAAGGAGGCGGCAGAGGTGCGTTGCTATGTCGCATATAGCTACCTTATTTACAAAGCATGATGCAGAGAGCAGCCGTTCGAGAAGAACGCGTCCGGAAGTTGGTGGAGGAGCTCGAGCGGAAGCTGAGCATATTCACTGAGTCAGCGACAGGGGTCAACGACGCGGATGTGACGAACAGTTGGCGCACCATATGTGAACTGGACGCTGAGTACGCCTCTTTACTTCCTCTTCCTTCCCGTCTCATTCATATGGGTATAGACAGCTCAAGCACGAATCGTATGGTGTTGAGTTACTCCATACGATCGGGTTTGTGTATGCTTCCAAGGCACGGTATGTGCGCCGTGTTTAAATATGAAGCACGTCTACCGAATGACAAGGCATATAGACATCACCTCGCCACTAATCAGACTTTTTTGGGCGTTGGGGGTTGGCTGCATAACGTCCAGGGCAAATATCATGTCTTCAGTGAAACGTACGCTCCAATTAACCGTACTTAAGCAATGCACATCTAACGCCGATAGACAGAATGTCGACTATAAGAGCAGCAGTCGAACTCAAACAGACATTTGACCAAATCGCAACGGCGGAGAAATCTGGATCGCTATCTCCCGAAGAGAAGCGTAAATTGGAGGAGTCGGCTGCAGAGAAGGTCCGTCTACTCCGGATTCGTTGGTCGCGTGCAATTTACATTTTTCATGGTCGTTGTGCAGGGCATTCAGGCGCTCTTCAAGGTACTGTCTCCACTCCCCCACCCACTTGCCTGAAGATGCTGATACAGTGCAATATGTACAGGGTGCCAAACTCGAGATCGAGTCGATTCTGCGTGAAACATGCGAGCGAGTGTTGTCGCCCGGCACTGTGCCTTCACCCCAGTCACCATCGTCCCCGCCACATCACGCACCAGTGTCGCGCGAGAAGCTCCACTTGCGCGCTGTCGCGTTACAAATCATGGGCGAGGTATGTAAGACCGCCACTGCGCTGTTCTCTACTGAAAGGATACTCTCACAACCATAGGCTTTCATGGCCGTACGGAAGGACGGGTCGGAAGAGGCAGATTATGTTAGAATAGAAAGTCAGGCAAGTCGGCAACGCGAGATGCAAGGCAAGTGAGAGGGATGGGTGGCTGTCTGTATAGACCAGGTATTACGATATATACGCGTGCTAGCAATGTAATCTGCAAGTCTAGATGCTAATATTGAAAACGCATTAAATCCCCCATGTTACGGTGTACAGCTTTCAAGATGGAATGACATGCCGTTTTCGTCATGTAGTAGACGATGATGCTGGTGCGTCCGAAGGCTTAGCATTTTTATCCGCAGGTGCTGCAGGGGTTGTCGTGCTCGATTTTACGTTTTTCTCCTTTCCGGGGGGTGGCGGCGTGTACACTTTCTCCTGGACGACATAAAAAAACGAACACATCACACGCTTCATCCACGTACCTTTTTCTTCTTGACCTCTTTCACCTCAGACGAGTACGCCAGCTCCGTAACCTTCTGCCACTCCTCGTTTTCTTGATACGCTTTCTGAATCGGCGCCAGTAGCTCCACAATCCCGTCCGCAACTGCCTTCTTCAGGTCGCCCGGATGTACCTCCTCCGATGCAAATGCGGCCTCAAGCTCCTCATACGTACAGTAATGTGTCGGTCCCCCAAATTTGTCATCCCGTGGTATACTGAACACAGTGCCCTCCGGTAAGCCTTTGCTCTGTCCCACATCCGCGCCATCCTGTCCAGCCGCCAGCCTTTCCAACCTCAGCTCATTCACGGGTATGAGCACCGCCTTAACAAATGCCAGCACGCCGTTCTCGGCAATGTTCCCGGGCTCGCAGAAGGCCTTTTTGAGCTTCTGCCGCACAACCGCTGGCGGGTCGAGGAAGTCAATTTTGGAGTTGGGGTCAGAGGAGGACATTTTGGCGCCCTGCAGGCCAGGAACCATGGCATTCATGAGATGTGCACGTTTGCGGTATCCGAGGCGGGGGAGGTAGAGTTCGGAAAATGTGAAAATTTTGCGCTGGGGGTTAGGATGTTTGGCGGATGGAATTGATATTTCTCATGGGAAATGAGCACACCTGGTCAACGCCACCAAACTGAAAGTCCGCGTCTAGGTACTGCTCGTCTAGGGCCTGCAGACCGGGATAGAGCAATCCACTTAATAAAGGGCTCTCGACCTGCTTCACAACTTCTGCGCCGGCCTTCTTGGCATCGTGCTCGGTAACAATCGCGCACAATTTGTAGTTGTCCATGTTGTATTCGCGGGAGAGCTGGTAGCTCGAGCCCTGGACGAAGCGCAACTTTGAGACGGGAATGGAGAGCGAAGTGAAGACGGCGCGGAGGACGTGTTCATAATACCTTGTTCGATGCTCGACAAGGGCTAGGGGCGCTTTGAGATTGTCAAGGAATGCATGGACATCTGGAGTGCCGCTAGTCAGTGAGTCAGAGAGTGAACCATGGTGAGGCGGGCACTAACCTGCTAAAAGAATCGTGACCTGACGGAGTGTCAAGATTAGTATAAGATTCTAGAATAGAACAAGACCAGCAGGACCTCAACATCTGCGCGTAAGAAATCTGCAATCTTTGTCAACGGCACAAAGTAGCCAATGTGTGCTGCACGAAGGATGTTTTATAGCTTTTCGGGAATTACAGTTTCAAACAGTTGAGCTCACGGCGTCCTGTAGGTGCCGTTCCTACCAAGGTAAGGCGATATATTGCGTCAAGTTATAGTCGTCGCCGGACGAACACGTGCAGCGCACCCCAGTAGCATTTTGGTGTTTTTCCTTCATTCAATAAGCTCTTGATAACGTCGCCACCGAGAACCTCTTGGACCCTTCGGGTGATTAGCTCGTATCTCTCTTGGGTGTCAGCGGGGGAAGCCATTGACAGAAAAAGTAGAAGCGAGGAAAGGATTTGCCAACAGTGTGCTGTGAGTCACCAGGCGGATGTTGAAACTGAAGTGACCTGCAGCGCCGCGACGCATGTACAAATGGAAACTAATATTTATTTTTTCAATAAAACTGTGAACATGATTTCAGGCAGAGCCTGACAAGCGCTAGTGTAGTAAAGTACAAATGCTGTCTAAGGGATGAGTCGCTACAAAGTGATAATGCGTACAAGAAATTGTGGAGGAATGCTTGGAATGATCTTGTGTATGATGCTAGGATTGGAGACAGAGGTGACGAGAACGTGGAATTGAAAAAGACTGGGCCAAAGATGTGGTGCGCCTATGAAGGCATCAAGTGCAGCGTCCGTTAAGAGAGACGGTCGTCATTGTTGAGGGCAGCTAATAGAAGAGCGTAGCGAGACCGACGTAGAGGCGATTCTATATCCATGTAAGGCAGGTAAGTTACTTCTGCAAAATGCTTTGAACAGTTATCAGTAAATGAAACTTCTGGATATTGAAAAAAAAAGAGGATGCACAGATGTGTCAAATAGGCCAGTTGCGAGTGCGATGACAACGTCGTTAGCATTGTACCGACCCATCGCAACAACGCTCGCGATCAGAGCCGCCAGAGGGTATCGATTGCCAGCAGTAGTCGCGATCATCCAAGCCATAGAATCCACTAAGTCGTGTATCCTTGGTGGAAGGGATTGAGATGAGGATCGACAGAAGCCATGTTTTCTTGGGCCATCATGTTCCATGTCATCACTTTTAGAGATTTGTGTCGAGCTGGAGCTGGAGGAACGTTGAATTCCAAGAACGGAGTCCCGTGAACTCATAGAACACTGCCAGCTTGCTTGAGGATCTAAAGAGTACGATGCTCCGGCAGATGGCTTTCATCAGACAGTCATGAGCAAGGGATTTGACCAAGCGGGCAATAAAACACACAGATGCGCTGAGCCAGTCAGTCAGTACAGTCGTATGGTTGTTTTCGTGCACTACGTTTGGATCCGACTGTGTTTGAATGAATATCACTCATAATGTTAGCGGGTAGGGGCGTCAGAGGTGGAGAAGGCTTGACCGTGTGCTCTTTCATCAGCGAGATGTCGACGGAGCGTTTACTTTCAACATGGTTACTAAAGTCGGTGTTTTCCTTGTCAGAAACTAGGATGTTTTGACCACGTTCAGCCATTGTAGAAGTGATAGGCAGGTTGAGATCTTGTTGTTGAAGAACAGCGCGGACGGGGGCAGTGGGCTGTGTTTCAGGAGGCTGGTCCGACTCGCTATCAATGGGTGGGGTACAGACGATATTCGGCCCCTATTTGGTATGTAAGACATTGCGATAAAATATTAACAAGTCACTGACGTTGCGGTGGAAGAAGCCTTTGTCGACGAGATCGGTAAAGGTCGTCTTCGCAAATCGTTGGCAGCCCAAGGAGAACATTGCCATACTGATCTTCCTGAATAGTCTGTCCGGATCCATACCTTCTGTGCCTTGGGCTATCAGGAGCTCACGCATCTTGTCAAGGGCGGCTGCCTTGACGTCTTTGTCATTGGAGGAACGACTGAGAAGAATCCTGTTCGATAGTGATGTCGCAGATACCGTCAGGCCTTGCACACCATGAAGCAAGCCATTGTGTGGAGCTTTATCTGGGGAATCGCGAGGCATAATTAGGAGTTGATGTTGTGACCTTGGAGTTTGTAAATTTAGATATTCATTGGTAAAGTGGCCATAGCCTATTTAGGACACATACTAAGGAGACTTTTGTACAGATAGTGTAATGAGCGTGTCTATCGTGAAAGAGTGTTGAGAGTGTTGAGAGTGTCGTTCGGGATCGTGACAAGCGTGACTTGTCGCAATTCATACCCAACTTTCGATGAGCTTAGTAGCTCGACGTCTCCCACGTGTTCTTCGAATACCAACCCCCACACCACGCGTTCTCTCTCGATTTAATTCCTCCAATCCTCCCAAGGATATTCCTCCCACACCCTCACAACCACCCTCCACCGCCGAAGACATCCAGAAAGCGGTCGCAGGGACCTTCTACGCTCTCCCAGACCCCGTGTACGACAACACAGATCAGCACTTTTTCAATCCTGCAGTCGATGGAGGCTCACACGTGCTCGATTCAAACTATGAACCGATGTTCTTTGACCTCAATATGATCAACAAAAATGGGTGGGGGGAGCGGGAAGACATCGACCCCGAAGACCCGGAGGAGAGCCACCTCGCCGACGAAGCTGCAGAGGAGGCCAATTCCCCCATGCACCATCTTCCCATTCCCTTCAATAAACTCAGGTCGCTGTTCCGTTTCCCGATGTATGGTAGGCGCGTTGTTCAGCAAACCGGGAAGGGTAAAATAAACCACCAGTATGTCCTCATGATCGTGGGCAACGGGCGGGGCCTCGTCGGGCTCGGGGAAGGCAAGGCAGACGAGGCTGCACAAGCGGCCGACAAGGCCTTCGCGCAGGCTGTGCGCAATTTGGACTATGTCGACCGTTTTGAGGGCCGGACGCTGTGGACGGAAATCGACACCAAGTTTGGCGCGACACGGCTGGTCATGCGGCCGCGTCCGGTTGGGTTTGGGCTCATGTGTGCGCCGGGGATCCACCAGGTGTTTAAGGCGGCGGGGATTAAGGACGCGAGTGTAAAGATCTGGGGGAGCCGGAATAAAATCAATGTTATCAAGGCGGCGATTAGGGTGCTACATGCAGGACATATGCCGGTTGCGCTGGGGAATGGTATTGGTGGACAAGGGAGGCGGCTTGAGAAGGGATCGGGTATGAGGGGGAAGTCAGCGGTCGAGAGAGAGCGGGGGAGGCGGATTATAGACGCAAGAACATGGTAGTGAGCGTGTCGTTTGTATGTCATTTATGAGCTTTTTTGTTTGTCACAGAACGGGTTCTCTCTGCACGGTGGTCCGTAAAGCACCAAAGTTTGAACAATATCTCGTCAACCCACAAAACAACATCCCTGTCACCTTAGATGAAAATCTACCTAAGCATTAGAACTCAAGGATACAACCGCTACACGTGTAACCAAACTCATCCTATGGATCGAATAGTATTCTTCAGTATTGGATTAAAACCAGAGGAAACGTGCCCAAGCTGGAAGTGCACATCCACCCGTCCTCTGGATCAGACTTAATCAGGCAACTATTCGATAATGGGAAATGCCAGGGGAGATCTCTCGGGAGCAAAAGTGTATTGAGTTTTTTCGTGTGAGGAATGAATATAAGAGCAGTTACTCGTGTGCTGAGCTTTTCAAAAATAATGGGCGCAGACATTCAATGCCCCAAAGGAAGAGAAGCTAAAAGTGCGTCGTTGACAGGAAATTGCTCCGCGAAGGGGGACCTGCAACATTGGTTTCACTGAACATTGCGTATGGTTAGTCGTTATTTCTTTCTTATTTTAGGTTGGGGAGGTGAGGTTGTTTTCAAGGACGGACGACGGACGTTGCCCTCTGCAGGGCATCTTATGTTCCTACTCAGCAACAACTGCAGGATAGCTATCGGTATGCTCACATTTAATGCCAATGGTTAACGCCATTATTAAGAGGAATCACAAGACCTAAAATACCCTTCTGTAATCGGGAAATTGATTGGTACAAATTAGGCTACATGGATATAGTTCTGCTTTAGGTGCCATCGTTCTATCCGAATGCGATTGGAGTCTACAATCATATAATCCCACTACGATAATGTGAACATTAAAGACGGCTGAAAAATAGCGAAACTCGCCTTAGCGGGACATCCAAGTCAAGGACCGTCTCCCCATCTTGTAAATTCTTGTCCGCAGTCTTCTCCTTCTTCTTGCCTTTACCCTTCCCTGTACCACTCGCCTTGCCTTTCCCCTTTGAGGTGCCGGCCTTCTTCGGAGCGTCGCCGCCCTCCTCTTCCGGAAGGTCTGCCGTCTTCTCCTTCACTTCAACTTGTTCAAATTTTATTCGTTTCTCCGTTGTTGCCACTGGAACAACGAATCTATGAGACGGATTTGTTTCATCTGCGTTGAGTTGAGCAATCGAGGAGCACATAGTAAAATGTTCACGACTCACCACGTCCGTCGGTAAACAAGAGCTCGGTCCCTATGAGCTGATCGTGTGTGCCTTTAAAAAAGGTGCCAGACAGCTGAAGCAGCGGTGTCTGGGTATCCAGACCCTCGACACGACGTGTTTCTCAGCGCAGGGGCTTTGGAATACAGAACAAGTGCTCACGACGAGCCTGTACTCTGAAGTGTTCGGCACAAGGGCCTTATTGACATTGCTGCCCAGATCCAGGGTAACATAAGACACCTCGCCCTCGTCCTCATACTCGTCGTCCGGCCCAAAGGCCTGGACGTGCTTGTACCCAGGGAACATGCGCGTCACGCTAAGGAGGACGTGACTTTGCGTGACATGCGCGCCTCGCTCCCCGTCTGCAAGAGCCAGTCGTCGAAACAATGGCTTGCGAGACAGTTCCGCGACCCATACGTCCAGCAGCGCATGGCGTCGCCTGCCCATTACAGGTCCCGTAGCGCCTTCAAGCTCCTGGAACTCGACACTCTTCACCATTTCCTTGACCGTCCACGACCAACATCGTCCCGTCCACGTGTCATTGTCGACCTCGGTGCTGCACCCGGCGGCTGGTCCCAAGTTGCCGCGCTGAAATCTGGATATACTGGCCATTTGCGCCGAGATGCAGAGCCTGCAAATATGCAAAATTACGGCTTATCCCAGGACGCGAAGATCGAGGTCGAGGGCACCTGGAGCGACCAAGTCAACATCAAAACGGATACAAGCCCGCCTGTTAATTCAGACGACCCTCCATCACCTACAATTATCGCAGTCGATCTCCTCCGCATGCAGCCCATCCCCGGTGTGTGTACGATCCAAGCCGATTTCCTCTCTCCCACAACCGCGGACCTAATTCGTGCCAGTGTTCCACAAGACGTTGGCGTGGATGTTCTTCTTTCAGACATGGCCGCCAACGTGACTGGGAATGCCAGTACTGATGCCGAAAATTCTCTCCGGATCTGTCAAGCCGTAGCGTCCTTTGCAGAACAGCACCTTACCGTCAAAAGTGAACATGGTCCAGGTGGTGTGCTAGTGTAAGTAAAACTACATACTCATTAATAATTCCTCTAGTTACTGACTACGCCCTATTACAGACTAAAATACTTTGTGCACCCTGACACCCAGCAATTCTACCGAGACTACCTGCTACCTTCATTCAAACGAGTACACCGCGTCAAGCCTCCTTCAAGCCGATCAGAGTCTTCGGAAGCCTATTGGGTCTGTCTAAACTGGCTAGGCGGCCCTGTAAAAAAACCTCGGCGTCCGCGCCTACCACCCCCAGTTCTACCAACAGAGCCATGGCAGGTCTCCATTGAAGGTCTCCCCCCGCTACGGCAACGAGACTCACCGCTGCAACCCCTGCGACCAAAGCCCAAGTAATACAATTTATATATATATTTCATTACGTAGGCATACAGAGTTTCCCATACATCTAGTCGAAAGGACGAAAAAAAAAAAATAAACAAAAAAAAAATCACAACGTAAAAGTTCGAAGAAAGAGTTATGAGAGTGTAATTTACGGTCATGTGCCACCTGATTGTGAACCGGGTGTCGCGCCAGGGTTGGGCTGTACAGACATTGGGCGTGGCGGTGAATGTTGCTGCTGTTGTTGTTGCGGCATACCTTGGTACGTGATGTGCCCCGCTTGGCTCTGCGCATTCCCTTGTTGCTAGCGCCAACGTACATGTCAGCCTTTAACATTTCGCCACATCAAGAACACACACCCAATAAAGCTGATTCTGATACAATCGTTTCATCTGCTCCTGCGACATACCCGCGGCATGCTGGTTCTGCATGAAAGCATGATGCATCGCCTGCTGTTGTTGTGAGCCTTGCCGTACAGCTTGCGCATGTGGTTGGGGGTGCTGAGATGAACTAGGGCGAGGGGGCTGCGACGGAACATGAGGTGACGGTCCAGAGCGCGGTGGTTGTAAATGCTGCGATGACGCAGGCCGAACGAGAGTGTTGGCCCCTATATTCACGAGCCCCACTCCGTTGGTTGGTGTGCTATGCCGCGGGGGGGAGCTCTGTGGATGGATTTGGTGGTGAGGTGTCGCGTGGGCTTGTCCGGGTGAAGTTTGAGGACGAGGTGGTGTCGGGGTGTGCTGGCCAGCGTTTGAGTTTGGGACGCTCCCGGGTACAGGGTTTGGTGGTTGCGGCTGTGATTGCGACTGTGATGGCTGCTGCTGCTGCGGTTGAGGTTGCTGCTGCTGAGCCTGAGCCTGGGCTTGTGCTTGAGCCACTTGTTGAGCCTGAAGGTGGGCCTGTCGAGCCTGCATCTGTGCATATAGTGCCTGCTGCTGCTGTGGTGACAGTCGTTGAAAGTTCTGCACATTGATATTCATCCCCGTCGACAATGGTATCCCCTGCGCAAGATTCGGGACCCCAAGATTCGCAGCACCCAAGGCCGTCGGAATGCGCGCTGTCTGCTGCGAGATATTAACCTGTGGATGTCCAGGTCCGCGAATGATCGGAACCGCGACAGGCTGTTGACCCGTCGCAGCCTGTGCGCGACGAGCTGCATCAGCTTGAGAGGCAGAGGCAGGCGCCTGCATTGCACCGCGGAGGGAGCCACCCATCTGTTGCTTGAGGAGTTCCATCTGCGTGCGATGCTTCCGCATATTATCGTCTTCTTGCTTCTTTCGCTGCAAGTACTCTTCGTGTTCTCGTCGATCACGCTCTGCTTTGATTCTACTTAATTCAGCAGGTGTCCGGTTGTTGGGCTTGTTGAACGCCGCGTGCGTCTCGTGTACTTGCGAAGTGGGGCCTCGCTTGTTCTGATTGGCTGAATGATACGGCAAATGTAAATGACAATAAATCCAAAAGAAAAAAAAGGATATTTACCAATTTGCTTCATATTGATCTCCCGCTTTTTGGCACTCTTTCGCATCGCCTCATGCATGTGGTTGTGTCGTCGTCGCTTCCTAGACTCTGCCTGCTGCCCAGTGATAGAAAGGTTGATTTGGCTAGCTGAACGCTTTCTTGTCATTATCGCATTAAACATAGGCTGTGCAACGACAGGAGTCGGAGGAACCGATGTCGAAACCGATGTCGAAAAGTTTGCGGAATCTGCCGCACTACCTTCAACGGCCGAGCCGGGCGTAGTTGGACCATTAGCAGGCATTAGAATCCGGCCCTCGTTCCATCGTGCATCCCACCGTGCTAGGCAGTCCCATGCCGTCCGTTTGTCTGTTGATATTGTCACTCGCGAGGAGTTGAACATGTCAGCAATGAGTGCCCAGTTGCTAGGATAGCGATCCGCGAAATGCTTCAAAATCTGATCTTCTGATGGGCTCCAAGGTGTCTCATTAAAGCGTTTTTGCGCATCTTTAGGCATTCTGACAGCGGTGTTAAAGCTTGACATTCCTAGTGGTCGAGGCTTCTGATGACCAAAGAGTCCTATAACGATCATGATCAGTTGTATGAGCTGAAAAATAGTATGCGTGCGCTTTACCATTGGGGGAAGGCTCCAGCGAAACTGGGGTGTCATCACCAACGATCACTGTGTCATCCAATTCTACCCAAGTGTTGTCGCGCCATCGCTTCGCGGGTTGAAGAGCGCTCACGAGAGTAGGTTTGTAGTGCATGAATGTAGACACGCTCACTACCTTCAAACCAGCTGTGTCATCTATCCTTGTCAACTCCTCAACAACTTTCTTGTCCTTCTTTTCACTCTTCTTGTCACCCTTGGGTACGATGATCGACTCGATCTGACCAGGAGATGAAAAAAGCGGTTGAAAAGTGGTTAAGTCTGGAAATATCTCAGGTAGTTGAAGTGGCACGAATGGGTCGAGTGTAAGTAAATGGGAATTCGAACAAAGCGTATCGATGTTGAAAGAAGTCGCGGCGTCGGGCGCAAAAAGGAGAGACACGCGCAGTTGAGATTTCAGTTTGTCGACTGGAGTCGCGGTTTGAGCAATGGTTCCAGGCAACTTGTCAGGATCCGCTGCGAGAGTTGGATCTGACGAGCCATCTTTCAAGCCATTGTTACTTCCCAATGTCTGCGGAGTATCATTAACAAGTGGGAGTTGCTTTTCAGAAGGTGTTTGTGGCCTAGTGGATGTGTTATTCTCGTTCGTTTGCATCTTATCGCCATCGGCTTCAGCACCATCAGCGTCGCCCTCATTGTCATCCACATCCATTTCCCCGTCAGCATCAGCTTCACCGTCGGCATCAACATCCTCATCCCTCCTAGAACTCTCCCTTGACTTCTCAACTTGAGTATCCTTCCTTTGCCCACGTTGTTGAGTTCGAATAATCTCCACTTCTCGTTCAGGATCTAGCTCTGCAGAATGTTCATTCTCCAGAGGAGGAAGATCGACAGTAAAGCGTTTAGACCCTCCAGAAGGTTCAAGCTCTTTCACAGTAATGTCTAAGCCAAGACGCATCTCCACCTCCATTGGACTGGTTTCCAGCTCGACGAAAGACCGCCGTGATGGGCTATTGCGAATACAGAGTGATTTTCGCTCGTCCGGGGTGGCGAAGTGCCACGCTCTGACATCGTGTGCTAGGTTGAACGCCACAGCAATCTTCCATCTGCGCTCCTCTCGGAAGTCGGTGCGCATCCATCTCTGTCACCGCAAATGAATATGATATGAATCGTCTAGTCACCACGTAAACGTACCATCTCATCTATCATCCAATCCCAGTTGCTCTTAGCAATGATAGGACCTTTTTGCTTCTTCGGTTGTCGGAAGCTCCATCGGCCCTCCTGCTTGAGCTTTTCGATGCGCTCCAGAGCACGCATAAGCCTGAGCTCGTGCAGAGCAACCTAAACATGGACGTTGATCAGAACATGCACCTATGTAGTAAAGATTGATGCATGTTGTAACGGGAATGGTATTACGATATAAAATGTGAAGAAAACGTGAAGATGTATACAGTTCCACTTACCCCCCACATGCCAGTAGTCATTGCCTTGCCACTTTTCTTGGTCATCTTATGAGCCGGATTCGCACGGAAATGCGCACCCCATCGACTGATTTCCCAAGGTAGCCAACCGGATTTAACGGCCTCTTTTCCATCTTTTTTCTCCTTCTCCTTGCTCTCTTCTTTGCCTTCCTTGTCTTTATCTCGACTGCGACCCTTCTTCTCTCGTTCTCGTTCACGCTCTTCTTTTTCTCGCTCGCGATCCCGTTTGCGAGCCAATTTCGCAGGATGTACTTTGCGCGAAAACGTTGGTGGTAATTCTTCGAGTGGAGGCAAGGGCAGTGAGGTGATATATGGCGTGAGAAGGGGAGAGGAAGGCAGAGGTGAAAGTGTTGTATCAGGCAAGGAAATTGATCCAGCAACCGGTGCTAAAGGGCTTGGACTGTCAGAAGAAAACAGAGATCCTTCTCGAGTGCGAGTGTCAACGTCGGGAGCTTCATTCTTGATCACAGTCTGGTCAGTCGCACCATATGGAATCGTATCAAACATCACGAAAACAGAAGAAAAATCCATTGGTTTCGAAATGGGGACAGGAACATTTTTCATTATCAGTGAGGATCTTTTAGGCAGAGAGGAGGGAGAGAAGAGAGGTGGTGGTGTGATAGTTCGAGGAGATGGCTGCGTTCCAAGCGTCCATGCGGGTGCTTGGTCTTCTCGTGAAGGAACAGAGATGGCTGGGTTAAGGAGAAGAAGAGGAACGCTCTCACGAGGAGTGGGATCACGCGTAAGAGATGCATGGTGGAATGAGGAGGCCGAGAGAACATCTTCGTCAGCTTGCGTTGCTGACGTTCCTTTTGGGAGCACCGATTCGAGAGAACTGTTGGCATATCGGAATGGTTGATCGTGCGCCTCTAAGCTCCCTGTCCGGGATGGCGACCTTGTCGGGGACTCTTCTGGCAGGTACGTATCAGCTTCGGGTTCATGGGGAGAGGTACTACTTATCAGTCCGTTGGCAGGAGAGGGGGGGGCAGGCGAAAGGCTTGGGGCAGGTGAAAGGCTAGGTACACGAGATAACGGACTGGTAGATCCTTCGTCACGCTTGACTTCAGCCGTGGATGCACCTTCTTCCTCTTCGAGCTTAATATTAAGCTCTTCAATATCTGACTGGGGATCGAATGTCATATCCTGGTCATCTGCGGGCTCTGACACGCTCCTTAAAAATTCCAGACGTGTCTGTTCTGCCGTTTCGTTCTCCTCTAAGTCATCTGCCACCGTTGATGCAGCAATTATGGATATTGACATCGACCTTGATCGCTCATGAGTATGGCTCGGTGCACGAGTCAATTGCATTCCGTTTTCTTCCTCGTCTTGTTTCTCATCGTCCGCGTCCACACCCGCTAATTCGACAACATTATCACGGCTTTCCTCATTCTGCACCGGCGAGCGCCTCGGTTCAGAAAGTTTCCGCTGTGTTTGATCGTTCAACGGTGTTACCTCGCGTTGTTGTGCGAGCCTAACAGATATGCCCATCTCGAGGTCTCCGAATTTCTCATCAATATCAGAGCGTACAGTTGAAGCCCTTTGCTCGGGTTTCGACGACGATGTTGCCCATGACGTAGCAACGGATCCTGAGCGAGAGCGTGTCGGGGACTCGGAATGCGTACGTGTCGGAGACTCGAACTCGGCAGGAGTAGCCTCAGCAGTAGGGAGTTCTGCCACAAGTATTGGCCCCTCCTCCTCCGTCTCCATCTCCACTTCTACCTCCATCTCTGCTTCCAACTCGACGCTGACCTCTGGTTTAACCTCTACCTCTGGTTTTACCTCGACCTCCGCGTCTACCTCGACCTCCGCGTCTCCCTCGACCTCCGCATCTACCTCGACCCCTGCGTCTCCCTCGACCCCTGCGTCTACCTCGACCTCCCGCTGTACTTCGATCTCCGGTGCTCCCTCAACCTCTTCCGTCACCTCTATGTGTGGTGCTACCTCTATTTCTGGTTCTACCTCCAGCTCGACCTCTAACTCCCGTTGTATTTCCACCTCCGGTCTCAGCGCTGGTACCGGCTCTGATTGTGGTTCTTGCTCTACCTCTTGCACCGAATCTAGCTCGGACTCCGGCTCAAGTTGTGGCTCCCGTTCTGGCACGAACGTTGATTCCGGTATCGCTTCAGCTTTGGGTATTATCTCAGATACCAGCACTGACTCTGACACCGAATCCAATTCCAGGATGACCTCTGCACCAGTCTCCGGCTTTAGCTCCGTGAGTTTGATGTCTGGCTCATTTGCGAGCTCACTCTCCGCCACTGCAGCAAGTCCAGGGATTGTATGCGAATGAAATGTTGATTCAGTAATAATAGTTGCATCTGGCTGCTTCGGCGAAAGTACTCCTTCTAGCTCGTTGAGGTCCGGTTGAGGTCCGGCTGCTAGTGCAAATTCTGATTCTGGTTCTGAAGGATGTTCTGCCAATGACGCATTTGGGGTCGCAGGAAGCGAAGATAAGGGTATGGTTGCCATCTCTATAACTGATGGTGAAGAATGAGGTGGACATGAGGAAGGTTTCGAAGGGAGTGACTCAAAAGAAGGGAGAGAATGGTCAAGATGGGGAGATGCATCATGGAAAGTAGAAACCTCGCGAAGAGGAGAGCCCTCGGCGAGGAGGGGAAATGCCTCGCAAGAAGGCGAGACGTCACGGTGAGGGGATACCTCGAGAGGTGGGGAAGCCACGAGAGGCGGAGATGCCACAAGGAGCGGAGAAGCCTCGCGGAGGGGTGAAGCCTCGCGAATGGGTGACGGCTCACGAAAGGGTACCACCTCAGGGATGGGTGTCGCCTCACAAAGGGGTGACGTTTCACGAAGAGGCGAAGACTTGTGGAGAGGTGAGAGCCCGTGATGGGGAGAAGGCTCACGCAGAGGAGACGCCTCTTGAGAGGCTTCCAGGGAAAAAGTTTGAGGTGGAGGAGAAACCGTGCGTGATAGAGGTGGAGGCATTGCCCGCTGTGCCACACTTACTGAGCGTGTTCGTGGTCGATGGACAGGCGGTGGAGAGCCAGAGGGCGAGCGGGCTTCAGGTATTTCGATCGGTGGCGATGGTTCCGGTGAGGCATGGGATGCTGATCGCCTTATACGGCGAGCACTGCGTCTAAGAGCTGGTGGAGAAGGGGAACCGGAAGGAGAACGAACTGCAGATTGTTGGGAAGATGGAGAAGCTTGCGAAAGACGGGAAGCCGATCTCCGCGTCCGTGGAGAAGGCCTCGGGACGGAAGAAGGGATGGATGCTGGGGAAGCTACGGAGACAGGAGAAGCCATCGAAAGAAGAGAAGCCACAGGGGGAGGAGAGGTGGCAGGACTGGCTGGCGCGGACATAACATCAAGCACATCTTTCGACGCATCTTCCATAGAAAGCATATCCACGTCCTCCACGGAAATAGCGAGCTGCTCTGTAGTGGCCTCATCAACATTGGGGGGCGTATTGACCAACGCATCTTGGAGTGGTATTTGAGGTTCTGCTGGAGTATGAGGGGCGGGAGAGGTGGGTGCGGTGACAGGCTCTATTTGCGGAGGAGAGGAGGAAATGTCCATTATGTTTTCATCAACCTCGACCGCATCAGGGGAAGTCTGAATGTCCGCCTTCGCATCACCTGGTTCTGGCTCGATCGTTTCAACAGCAGCTCGAAAGGGCGTTGTTGGTGGTGTTTCTACGGGGGCTGAAACGGAGAGAGCTTGCTCAACATGGTCTTCTCCCTCATCCATAGACATCTCTCCATCCGTATCAACTTCTATCTTCAAATCCTCCCGCATTTCATGCTTTGCGCTTTCCTCTGCCAGTGCCTTGGCCGCGCGGGATCTGGTGGTGCGCACCTCAACCTTAGGTGAGGTAACGGGCGATATATCTGCGAGTGGCCAGTCTCGGATTTCACTAATAGTGCTTCGTTCATAAAGTTCTACAAAGGCGTAGCATGCAGCTTGGTCTTGTTCGGATTGACCGGGAGAAAAGGCAAGGACTCCGGGAGTATCGCGAGCTTTGAGGAGATGAAAGAGTTCTTGAAGTTGAGTCTTCCTTGTCAAGGTGATCTCCCTGCGATAAGTTAGCGAAACGGACAAGGCCGCACACCTAAATGCCTACTCTAGTTGGCTCAATCGCTTCTGCAACAATTGGTCTTTATGTGCGTCTAGCGTTGTTGTGTCATAGTTCATAGCAATCTATTAAAGAGCGTCAACTGGGCAAGAGAGGGAAGATGGACGAATAATACATGTATTGCTGAGCGCAGAAAGAGCAAGTCAGTGGCTAAGCTCCCTTTAGGTAACTCACATCTGCTTCCGCGGCATTTCCAAGTTCAGGCCCCGAAGTTCACCCGCTCACTTCTTTGACAGAGGTATTTTCCGTAATGAAATAAACACAGTCTGGCGGCTATAGCTAAAATTCTGTCCTTTATAAAATGAGCTCAGTCTCACATCTTTTGGTGCGTCTTGCCACGGACGTCCTACATTCGTCCTACATTATGTGACATTCACGGGATTCAATGCGTTCAAGTTCTGGCGTTCTCCAGTGGATCGCATCGGCCGCAACACATTCTAATCCACAAACCAAAGCAAAATATATAATCATGGTATTGCCCGAGAATGGACTCAATGGAGGTAACGTTCTTGCGCAGTGAGTGATGTTCTCTCCTTCGAGTCCCACACTGGCAGCTCTTCCGCTTTCAGTCCTCTTACAAACCTCTGCGACAACTAAACCAGCTAGCCTCCCGTTGATATTACGAACGCAAACGCTGGTCTCCAGAAGCGAGTGCAACGGAATACAGATCCCTATTTAGAAACATATGTTCATTACATAATGAAAATGGTCCACGGTCATGATGTAACATCGACGAGACAATCAAATTTTTAGTAGCGCTTGAGCGAAAGCTTTCACCAGTACGTCGGGCTCCCGTATTAACATCATATAATCTCTTGACATTAATATCTATGGCCTGCTGTTGACCTATCTAGATCGCTGAATTTTAAACGAGCCACTTGGATCCTGTCGTATGAGTCTGCTGCTAACCGAATAACCCTTGAAAACCAATAGAATGCATCAACTTAGAAGATGATATGCCAGGAGCATTTTTGAGCTAATTTATTCCAATTGCTTCTAGGGGAAACACCTAAGCGGAAGATCCTTTCTTCCCACCGAACGAATGGGTCTAAGAATAATAGTGGAGATAGCGAAAAGAGATAAACGAAAAATTGACCAGAAATCATAAGCTATGTAATGTTGGGCTCTGTTGCTTCTGAGTATATATTTAGATTTCTTCGCATATCGGCAGGTCGACTGCAAAAAAAAAAATTCTTTGGAGGGCTTATATGACAGCGAGGGCACAACCTCCTAGGCCGCAACAAAGACGACTAAGATACCAAAATGTAGACGTTCCCCGGTTGCTCGTTGTTCAGGACGCGCTCCCATTATGTTTCTCTGTCTATACTTGACCCCACGGCCATTCTCAAAATTTTCAAAAAGTGCCAACTGATCTATGGTCGCAACCTAATCGACCAGAAGATTAGTGAATGGGTTCAGGGTTCGACTGGCGTGCCAATACGCAGCCAGTGTATAATGGAGGGTGAGTACCTGTCCTGCTGTCTGTAGTTCAGAACGCAAGTCCATATCTGGCGGGGTTATCCATGTAAGGATAAATAGCTTCCTACAACCAACCTACAACCATTAATTTAGATTCAAAGGTACCAGATACACCTCGCCAACCATTCCCACCACCCCATCACTTTGTGCCCAGACCCTGAGCTTCATCACATTCTCATCTTTACCCTCATCCTCATTCTTCTCTTTCAACTTGGTCCCGTTAACAGTTATGGGACGGTTTACAAACAATTGATTTGTTGCTCTGTATTCGAATGTAGCGATTCGAAGGTTTGGAGGTCTATTATGTTCAACAGCTTCCATCAGCATCAATGCGGTCATGGGTCCGTGTACTAGGCGTTCTAATTTGGATCCACCTCAGTGAAAGGCTCAGAAATGCACAGGCTCGCACATACCAGGAAGCCTTTCCACGTTCTGCGAATACTCTTTGTCAAGATGGATACGGTGCGCGTTAAATGTCAAAGCCGAAAATCGAAACAGGGTCGTGTCGGTTGGGGTATATGTGAAGGAGAAGTCAGGTTGAGAAAGATCACTGACTTATCACAAGCCACAACATTTCAATAATCGTGGCTGTCAGACAAGGGAACGACTTACAAGTTCGAACTCGACGGTCGTTAGTCAGTGGGACGTACACGTGAGATCGTGTTTCTGAAATACAGACGTCATCCACGCTGCCAATATTATGACGGTTTGAGTTTTTCGACTCCACAGGCTGAAGTTTTGTGTCGATGGTCTGTTCCACGATGATCATAGGATTATCAGAATCTAACCGCTTGGCTTCTATCTTGGAAATTGCTCTCTCGGCTCGAATATTGTCGCCAACACGCAATGGACTTCTGAATTCGAATTTACCGGAGGCCCACATTCTCCTCACGAAAGGTGCGGGAGGGGGGAGTAGCCGGACAGTAGCATCTACATCGAGCTCACGTTCTGGAGCAGGGGGATTGCAAAAGACCAATGAATGGCCAGGAGAAAGTAAGGAGCCGTTCGAGAAATCAAGCATGGAACGACGGCAAGGCGGGGGCGGAATAGTTCCATCGAGTGTAGGGAGTGTACAGCCAAGTGCTCTCAGCTGGGAAGCACTAACGTGGTCAAATAATTCAGGCTGGCTCTTAGGAAGCCGATGGTTTGCGATCCAGGAGCTAATCTTCTCCTTCTCAGACTGAGAAAGACTAGATGACCGCCGTTGAGCCTGCAGCGGGGGTGTTTGCACTTTGTGTGCGTACAAGCAGTATTTAGACAAAATCCGCATTTGAAGGTGAGTAAGAGAAAGTAGACAAGCGCGATCTTCAAACGAAAACAGCTCATTTTATAGGCCGAGGGGGACAGTTGAACTTGAAGCCCGGAGCCCGAGTCAAGTGAACACTTCACCGAAGGGTCACGTGATATGACGCGTGGGCCAGTGGCGTGGCCATGTGACGGAGTCCTCCCACGTCAGGCAAAATTGCATGCACTTTGGCTATGAATTCGTGATGTATTGAAAGAAAGGCTTAGTTGATATGCCGTTTGAGCAGGAAATATTAGAATCAATCTCGAGATCGGAGACGGACGGACAGAATTCAACTGAGAGAAGTGTTCGAATTTTAGAGTGTGTTTTGATAGCTAGTTTGCAGCAAAACTCTGACTGTTTATTATTGTGTATAACATGGGATAGTTTTAAATTTTCCTTGAGATTGTGGTTGCAGAAGTCAGACATCGCGAAGACAACCCACGCACCCTCACTTTCGAGAGTTGTGAAACATAACGAGCGGCGCGGCTATCTGTTCAAGTTGCACCGTGAGAGCTGTCTTGTCTTGAGGATACTCGAGACCAGATAGAATGATGAGCCAACTAATGCTTTAGCACCTGCCCAGCCGCAAATCCGAGTGCTGATATGCTTATGCATCCTAGGCGCGCCGACTGGCTAGCTGTCCGAGCATCGGACGCGGATTGAACCCGTGGTTCTTGAAGTGACAGGAGAATTGGGTAATTTAAAATTACCTGGACAATCGTCTTACTTATATATGTTCTCACTAGAATATTGGTCATGGAGTGAGTTGCCCGGACTAAATGCTACTAGTAGGAAAAAATCTTGGTGAAACGGGATGTGTAGCGATATTGCGCAGTTCTAGACAACACGTACTCAGTGAACGGCAGGTTCACTTAGTTGATAGAATAATTACCTAGACAACACGTACTACGTTATATGTGAGTTCTCGTTGTCTATTACTATATGAAATACGTTACGCACCTCAGTGAACAGCAGGTTCACTGAGAGCGCATCAAATCCTAAGAACTATGATATACATTAGGGGTGATCACAGTTCGAGGATTTCGTGGATTTGATGGCGGATTTGGTGACGGATTTGAGCAACTGAGAGCAAACGAAAACCAACGAAATCTGGCAAATCCACTCTGATACCTCGGATTTGGAACACGATTTGAGCTTGAATCTGCCTCTGCAAAGTATTTACACAGGTACATGAACTTGAAATATATGATCTCTATCTTATGAAAAAGACCGACCGACAACTGGCCTTACTCGAAGCCTTCTTAGTAGCACGGATTGCGGAGGGTCAGCTGGTCATCGACGAATACATTGACGCGCTGACAAACGCAGACAGTAGTAGTGAGGACGAAGACCACAGCGAGGATGATGAAGAGGGTGAGGACGACATCAACACCCTTGGCCTCGGTGATGGTTCGCTCCCACCGTTGAGTCAAACGTTTCTGGATGCTGCCTTGACTCTCCACTCGACTCGTTATCTCCAAGACTCCGTTAAGGTTCCCAAGACCAGAACACAACCTGACTTACTATTACATGAGTATAAGCTGAACCATCCTGTCATCTTCCGCAGCTTTGTCCGTGTGACTCCAGCGACATTCGACGCCCTTGTGCTCAAGGTTCAGGATGATCCAGTCTTCCATAATAACTCCCTGAACTCACAGATCCCTGTGGACAACCAGCTGGCGGTCACTCTGTTTCGTTTCGGTCATTTCGGAAATGCTGCCAGCGCGCAAAAGGTGGGGTTGTGGGCCGGTGGGGGATATGGGACTGTGGATCTATGTACCTGTCGTGTGATGACGGCTCTCTGTCGTCCTGAGTTTAGGATGACAGCCTCGCAGTGGCCAGATGATGAAGCGAGGGAATGTGCAAAGGTCTGGGTAGAGGAGCAGTCGTGTCCTATGTGGAGGGATGGATGGCTTATGGTCGATGGAACATTGGTGCCGCTATATGCTAGGCCTGGGTTCTTCGGCAACAGCTTCTTCGACCGGAAAAGCAATTATTCAATGAATGTTCAGGTGCGTAACATCCCACTGTTGATAGAGCTCATGTCTCATATTCATCTATAGCTTCTCTCTACTCCAGACCTCCGAATTGTAGACTATGGAGTTGGCATGCCCGGAAGTCAACATGACTCTACAGCATGGTTACAGACTCGTATTCCACAGGAGCATGAGTCTTTACTTAGTCCGGCAGAGTGGGTATGGGCAGATACAGCATATCCGCTGCAAACATGGTGCCAGGCTCCATTTAAAAAGTATGTTTCTACAGCTTTAATAGTACAGGAGACTCATTTCATTCAGACTGGAGAAGGACACTCCAGAGAACACAAGGCATAACTATTATGTCTCGAAGATACGCATCCGCTCTGAACACTGCGTAGGTTACCTGAAGGGCTATTGGTCATCATTGCATGGCCTGTGCTTACAGATTAACAAACCCAAGGATGTGCACTTTGCCAGCTTGTGGATAACATGCTGTATCACGCTCCACAACCTGGCCATCCAAGTTGAGGCAGGAATGGATTTGGAAGCTGTCTTTCAAAAGGGTGTTGCATTGGTTGAGGCCGAATGCACTCGTCGTGAGTCAGAACTCACCCAGTGTAATGATAATGAGACCGAGCGGCAGCGAGAGGTGGCCTGTGATGTTGCCCTCCTTGAGGCCAGGCTCACACGCGAGCAGTTGAAGAAGGGATTATTTGCATATCTGGGCTTGTAAGTACTTGGTACTACCTAGGTATATTACATGTGCAAGATTGACGAGCCCGGGTCAGTACCCACATAATCAAAGAGGTTAGTCAGCAGTGTGGGATCTGCAGACCCTAGGCTTTCATCAGGAAGGTCTGATTGCAGGTCGTAAGGTGAGCTATCATGGCAGTTTACGAAGCTTGTAGGCACAGGTGAGAATGAAGGGATGTGGGGGAGACTAGGGATAGACAATGGGATGGAGCTCATTGAACCAACTCCCAAGCGAAGTTTAAGCATCTCAAGCTCATGCGCTTGAGTTGCTTTCACCTTATCCATCTCCGCTTGGATCCGCAGTTTCTCTACCGCAAAGTTGTGGTGAGCCTTGATACATTCACAATCTAATCGTGCCTTGGCATTACTCTCAGCCAACCACTCAGCCAAACCTGCATGAGCCTCCCAATCTGCTGTTGTGATGTCAATGGCCTTCTCAAGGGCTGTCTTGCATTTGTTTGATTGTGGTCCTGCAGTTGATGTATCAGGTGTTTTATGGGGTGCCACTGATATGGCCTGGGGGGCAGGAGTTGCTTCCAGAGGTGGGCTGGGATCCCAGGCCACCGGGTCAAGGTCAAACCCTGGAGAGCCGTGGTGACTGTCCCATTCTCCATCCTTGTCAGTGGGCTGTAGAGAGATTAGATAGGTTGATGAGCCGCACTATGACTCACCTCCAAGTCAAAGTTAACAGCACCAGTTTCCCCATCATCTACTTTTGCATGTACCGTCCCAGGCACATCACCTCCCATCTGTCCCCTGGGCCTCATTAAGCTGGATGTGTCAATGTCCATTGAGCTGTGTGAGATTGCGGACCGCTCAACCACAGGGCTGGTGCCCAAGAGGTCGTGTAAGCGTTTGTACTAAGGACAGTGCTTGCAGATTTTGTCTGCAATAAACTCATTAGCAGTGACACTTCATAACACAGGTGCGTACCCCAAATGTTCCCTAGCTCTGTCCCTGGGATGATTTCGTTGGTTTGGTCTACCTCCACAAGGCCCATCCCAGTTGCCATCATAGTTTGGTGGCAGTCAATATACAGTGTCTTTAAACTAAAATGCCACAAAGAATTAGTTATGAAAGAAATACAAAAGAATTAAGGACTTACGCAGAGATACGGTTCTTGACAACCGTTGCAAGAGCAGGTTGCTCCATGTCGTCCCATGGGCCGCTCATGCTGTCAAACAGTTTGCGTGTGATATCTACACAATGGGCTGCACAGGTCTTTCCACCTGTGGGTACAGCCTCCATAGTTCCCTTCTCGAAGCCAAACACTACCTTCCATGTTGCATTGTCCTCGATGAGGCCAATGAGCCGGTCTGACATGTGATGCATGTGGGGTTTGGACCATCTAAACAGAGAATAAGAGAACATGTATAACCACAGCTGAGAGATGACTTACTGGATACTAGTGCCCCTAGCCCTTTTTTTGTCCAGGATATCCTCACCGTGTTCCTCATCACCATCCCCAACCGCTTGTTAAGATTGTTCTGTTTTTTTGAATCGGAGTCCTAAAAAGTATTTACAGTTGCGCAGATACATGCTCAATATGAGATAAGTGGTAATGAGTGGAATATGTCAGCAATGGAAATTATCAAGCTCATATTCATCCTTTCTTGTTTGTGACACTCCCACTCGAGCGTAGCCTAAGCCCCATCATTTCCATGAATTTCCAGTGTTTTTCACGCGTGAGTCCCTTTGTGAATATGTCTGCCACCATGTCGTCTGTCGGAACATAACATACTATTGCCTCTCCTGTGGACACAAGGTTGTCACGAACAAAGTGATACTTGCGTTGTATGTGCTTGGTGTGTGCACGAAACTGGGGTTCCTTTGAAAGTATTATTGCAGCTTGGTTATTGCATAATAGTATGCTTGGCCCCTTTTGTGGATGACCGATGTCTTCAAAAAACATTCGCAACCACGCAAGCTGTTGCCCAGCATTTGAAAGTCCAATGTATTCTGATTCCATGGATGACAAAGCTATGAGGGACTGGCGTTTACTGGCCCAACCTATTGCTCCTCGATTCACAATGAAGACATATCCTGAAGTCGAACGTGAAGTTTCTGGGTCTCCACTCCAATCCACATTGGTATACCCCACGAATTTGAATTCTGTGTGTATCGCGCCTTCTTTTTCACCAAAGCATAGCTCCATGTCGGCTGTTCCATTGAGGTAACGTAGAACCCGTTTGGCTGCCTCCCAATGACACCTTTTTGGATTTGCAGAAAAACGCCCTAAAATGCCGACCGCATAGGATATGTCTGGACGTGTTCCGAGAGCGGCATACATTAACGACCCCACTACACTTGCATAGGAAACGGTACAATTTCCAATGGTCATTTTGAAGATTGCAGCATCGTCTGTAGGATCTTCGGTAGTGAGTTTGTGATTGTGTATTATAGGGGTTTGCACAGGGTTGCAATCAATCATTCCACATCTTTCAATGACGATCTTTGTATAGGACCGTTGCGATAGTGCAATCTTTCGCCTCTGTCGGTCACGTCGAATTTGGATGCCCAGTATGAAGGAAGCTGAGCCTAAGTCTCGCATTTTAAACATGTTGGAAAGTTTTCCTTTTACTTCTTCCATGAACTCTTTTGACATAGCCACTAGCAACAAGTCGTCGACGTAAACCACGAGGAAACAAGTTTCTTTTTCATTTTGGTGAAAAACGTAGAGGCAAGTTTCTGCATCCAAGTGGCAGAAACCCTCTCCTTGCAATCGTTGGTCCAATGTGTGGCTCCAAGTTCTGCCAGCCTGCTTCAGCCCATAAATGAAATGTTGTAAATGCCAGCAGTGACCTGCGGGGATAGGTACATTTTTGGGGGGGGACATGTAGAGTTTTTCATCAGGTTCGCCATTGAGGTAAGCTGTAGATACATCCATTTGATCGAGTTCGAGATCAAAGTTTGCTGCGAGAGCTAAAATGATTTGAACCGACTCTAGGTTAGCGACCGGAGCGAAAACTTCCATGTAATCTTTTCCTTCCACCTGTGTAAATCCACATGCGACGATTTGAATCTTATGCCGTTCGACATTTCCATTTCCGTTGAGTTTTATGTGAAAAACTATCTTTGAAGTGATAGGTTTTTCACCTTTTGAGATGGGAGCAATCTCAGACACGTTGTTCTCAGAAAGGCTTTGAAGTTCGTCCTTGAGGGCCTTTTTCCAATGGGATGTGTCCTTTCCTGCAAGCGCTTCCTTCAGGGTTTCAGGAGCAACCTTTTTGTTTGGTCCTGAACCTGCAATTCCTGCAAAGTAAAGATTGTTTGCATCTTCATTTGAAGACTCTCTGCCACTCTCGTCCTCAAGTCCCGTTCGATCGGCACATTCTTGGATGTCATGTAGGGTTCGGTGCAGTTTTTGAGTGCCTTTGTCTGATTCCACTTTAAGCTTGGCTTGCTTTTCTCTCCTCTCGTTTGACTGCTGAAGTTCCATGTCTCTGGCTTTGTCAAAATCGCAGTTCCTGTTTGGATGGTTCCGTTCTCTATGAGGGCGTCTGATCGTAGATTCGAGCTGATCTTCTGTCTTAAGTTCTAGGTTGTTTATCGAGTGCCGGCGTTTTCTGGGATTTTGCTCGACAGGTGTGGATGGCTTTGAACAGTGTTTCAGAGATAGTGATGTCTGTAGGGGCTGAGATGGTTCGTTATCATCGTTGTGTGTCCTTTCAGTGCTTTCAGCTCCCACTGCTTCCGCAATCAGTGGGTTGAGGTTACATTCATCATCATTATCGTGACTCGCAATCTCTGTGGAGGTTGGGAACAACTCGTTGTTCCTTTGCAGTATGTCCTCCCACTGTTTCCATGAGGTTTTAGGCTCATTGTTCAAGTCTGCTTGTGATTTGGGCCAGTGTTCGTTATCTTCATCGAACTTCACATGGTGACTCGAGAAGATTTGACGACTTTTAAAATCCATGAGGTGGTATGCCCTTTTTCCGTGCTTGTATCCCAACATGATGCATCGATGTCCTTTTGGTGTGAACTTTCCATTTTGCTTATCTTTCGGCGTTAACGCGTAGGCCTTGCAGCCAAATGGACGAAAAGCGGAGGCATCGACACGCCTTTTGAAAAGCTTCTGATATGGCGTTTTTCCTTTCAGGCCCGCCGATGAGGTTCTGGCATCCAGCCAAGCGGCAGTGGACATGGCTTCAGCCCAGAAGCTCTTTGGAAGGTTTGCATTGATGAGCATAATGACTGCGTTGTTACACAGTGTTTGATTCATGCGTTCTGACAAACCATTTTGTTCGGGTGTGTCAGCTGCCGTGGTTTCATGTATGATCCCTTTTTCTCTCAGATGTTCTTCAAAAGCATTTGAGGTGTACTCTCCCCCATTGTCCGTTCGCATGAACGACATCCACTGTTCAGTGACATTTATTTGTCCAATTTGCTCCTTGAAAAATGCTTCAACGTCTCATTTCCACTTTTGGTATGTTTCAAAGGATTCACTTTTGTGCTCCATGAAGTAAATCCATGTGAAATGACTGTAGTCGTCAATGAAGGTGATCCAGTATTTCTTTCCACCCATGGAGGCTGGAGTGACCGGGCCACCAACATCTGAATGGATGAGTCGCAGTGGGCGGACTGCCTTTTGCCTGCTTTTGGTTTTGAAAGACACCTTTTTCATCTTTCCCAGGACGCACGGTTCGCACATTTTCTGTTTGCCTGTTACATTTGTGATGTCCTTGAGCTCTCTGCTTGCAACCATCTGCCTTAATTGAGCATGGTTTACGTGTCCCATGCGTCGGTGCAAGGTGTTTATATCGATGGCAATGTTTGACCAATCTGTGCATGATATGGCTTTTATGTCCAAATGATATAACCCATTTTTGTGGTTTCCCAGCATTCATACCTTTCAACTCGGCGATTCTATAACTTGGCATGTTTGCTTACTGAATATCGAGGTGAAGTTTGATTTTGCGAGCTGATGGACTGATATGAGAGTGAGTGAGAAGACCGGGATGTAAAGTACATCTGTTAGTGTGATTTTCTTCATGTTTCCCGATGATCTGCTTTCGAAGCATATGGATCCTATCCCACACGCCTCAGCAAACAAGTTATCTCTGAAGTGGACCTTTTGTGGGGTAGTGAGACATTTGTATGATCCAGGTAGGAACCAATGCTGGTGCGGGGTCATGTGACACGATGCACCTGAGTCTATTAGGATGTCGTTTGTTTTAGCTTTCAGTTCTATCGCGATGTAGGCTTGAATCCTTGCCATTAAGGCTTTGGATATATGTCCATTTTCTGAGTCGGAACTGTCGCTAGTGCTCTCACTGTCTGATGTACTCGCTTCTTTCACTTTGTGTGCCTTTTCTTTCCCCTTTTTCTTTTCCTTTGCCTCTCGTTCGCTCTTTCACTTGAGGGTAAAACATTCCTTCGTTGAGTGACCTCTGGTACCATGCAGTTCGCAATTATTTTGCTTTTGCGGTTTGGACGTCTTCTTGTCTTTGGATGCTTTTAACGCTGATTTGGAAGTCGTTGAGTTGGAGGTTGATCCTTTCAGTCGAAGCACTTTGCCAATAATGCAGCTCTCGAGGGTAGAGAAGGATAGGTCTGTGCTGGGAGGAAGCGAGTTCAATACTGAGGATTTGAATGTTTCCCAATTGGAGCTCGTGGGGAGTGACTGGAGGAGGAGCATTGTGAGAAAGAAGTCGTCAATGGGTTTCTTTAGTGAGGTTAGCTTGGAGTTTATGGTGGAAAACTGCGATATGTGTTCTTCAATGCTGGAGACACCATCCCATCGCAATCCTACGAGTTCTACAAAGTTGTAGAATGCATTGATGCTGACGTTTACTTCACGGTGTATCTCCACAAGTTTGTCATACATCTTCTTTGATGTGGCTGTTGGAGCAAGGGGCGCTAACCCTTCTGATTCGAGACATAGGGCAAGTTGGTCATTGATCCAATCCATAATTACTCCTCGTGCCTTATAGTCGCGAGTTTGCCAGTCATCTTGTGTACTTTGCCCTGTGGTTGTGCCTTGTGGTGGTGGGCTCGTTGTAGGTGTAGTTGTGGTTGGAGCCAAGTCAGTTCCAGTGACTACCCCCAATACTTTTTCTTTCGCTAGTGCTCCAGGCAGTTGTAACATCCATAATTGGAAGTTTTCAAGGCCTGAGAGTACAATTTTGGTTGTTTCATATGAGCTGGATGGCATGGTGTGTTTGGATAGAGTAATGAGGTGCATGGTGTTATTTATGTTTGCAACCTGTTTTCCTTTGACTCAAGCGCAGTTCAATGCACGGGGCCCATAACCTGTTAAGATTGTTCTGTTTTTTTGAATCGGAGTCCTAAAAAGTATTTACAGTTGCGCAGATACATGCTCAATATGAGATAAGCGGTAATGAGTGGAATATGTCAGCAATGGAAATTATCAAGCTCGTATTCATCCTTTCTCGTTTGTGACACCGCTTCCATGTTCACCTTCTTCCGCTTCTTTGAAGTCCTTGATGGCACAGCCTCAGACTTCATCCTCTTTTTCTGCTTCAAGTTGGCGGCATTGACCTTGGCCAGCAGGAGCTGTGCTTCAAGAACCTTCAAAGGAGACACGGGTGGGGAGATTATGGCTTTGTGGCCAGCCTTCTTGCGTCGTGGTGACTTTACCATGGTGGCAGTGATGACGGTAGTTGGGGAAGGATGAGGTGGATGGGGTTGGTGGTGGAGAATAGAAAGAAGGGGCATGCAGGAATTCAGCAAGCGCGCATGTTGTAGACTTCTTACTTGAATATGAGATATTTAATAGAAATAATCAATCATTCGAAATACAGTTCTAAGTACAGGATAGTACAGGATGGAATCACCGTCAAATTGGTGAAAGCGACTCCAGAGTCACTTTCCTCGAGTTGATGGATTTCATGTCTTAAATCCGCCATCAAATCCACGAAATCCTCCAACTGTGATCACCCCTATTGTCAAGAGCTTGTGCAGCTCTGGGTGCAGCGGCCTTATAGCTGCTTATGTAACATATAGAATTCACGAACGTTCTTATCCACTGCGTACGCACATCCTCAGTCTGCTATTCCCAGTCAGCTCTCGCGCTCCTTTCGGTCTTGACAGGTTATGGGCCCTGCCTGTGCAAACTAGAACATTGATTTTTGCACCATTTTCCACTACACTCTTTTTCACACTTCTTTCACATCACACACCCACCATGCCACCAGTGGTTTTTGAGCTCCTTTGAACATTTGATGAACAAAACAAGTTCAATGGCAATAACTACACATCATGGGTCACTGAGTTCAATATGATATTTGGTGAAGATACTGACTTCATGTCACACATCAATGGCACATCCACCATGTCAGTATTGACAACTGATAATTCAAAATGGCTTGCTGCAGACCATCGTGCAAGGTCAGCACTGTACAAAATGATATCGTCCAATGCAATTTGCACCATGCACTTCAAGGAGATGTTGCCGCTGCAAATGGTGAACACAGTCTGGCTGAGTCTCAAAACCGAGTACCAAAAAGACTCCCACGCAATTCGCTTTGAACTCAAAAAATGTTTGTACAACCCCACACATGACATTTCCAAACCCATTTTGGCATACATTCAGGACATTGTTAATGCAGCAGAATCACTCTCTAATCTTGGCCATCCACCAGCCGCCATTGACATTGTTGATTCTATTCTAATGAACCTTGATCCCTCATTTGCCATTGTCTGCACTTTTCTCACCACACAAACCTCTGAACCGACTCTCACTGCTGTCAAGAAGACCTTAACTGACCAGGAGGACATGAAGTCAGCACTGGATGGTGGTTCAGGCAACAAAGAAGAAGTGATGTATGCGAAGTACAGATGTAAAAAGATGAAACAGAAAGGAAAACAAATGAAGAAGCCAGATTCGGACTCAGATTCAGATTCGGAGGGCCCACCTTTGTACAAGTGGCTCAACCCGAACAACAAGGATGTATGCCACCGATGCAGCAGGCCAGGTCATCAGTCTTTGCGATGCATTGCGGACATGCCCCAAAAAATCAAGGACAAGATCATTAAGATGGCAAGGAAGTGACATAAGTCTGCCTCTCCATCCAATTATTGTGCTGTGCATGTCCAATCATATGAAAGTTACACCTCATCCAATTCCGACTCTGACAGCAGTGACAAGTACATGCACTATGTGGGTACAGGAAACCATTTCCTGCAAAATGGGAGAGGGAGGAGATGCAACAAACCACAACAAATTTATGCCTAATCTTACTTTTTGTTTTCTTTAGAGCATTTCAATCAGTGGGGGCTCATTTTTCACAGTGGGGGATGCCCTATTCTTTTTCTTCCTTTTCTTACTTCTATTCTATGCCTGTGCTGCACCCCTTCTCTGAGTGGGGATGTCAAGAGCTTGTGTGGCTCTGGGTGCAGCAGCCTTATAACTGCTTATGTAATATATAGAATTCATGACATTCTTATCCACTGTGTACGTGCATCCTCGGTCTGCTATTCCTCTCCAGTCAGCTCTCGTGCTCCTTTTGGTCTTGACATATATACCAGCCATGGTCAACGTTGTCCATGTCTTTACAAGTCTGATGCCTACGTTCTAGGCTTATAACCCCAGATATGACCTCAGGTGACAACAGGATGTGGATATGTGACAGGTGCTACATACCATATTACACTGGAGGCAAACAACAGTTTTCTGAGCCAGAAAATCTTTCAGAAAATCTTCAGAATCTGCCATGTTTCCTGAAGATTTTCTGGGGACAGAAAACTGCTAAAAAACCTATGGTTTTTAGAGAGTTTCCTGTCCCCAGAAAATCTTCATGAAATTCTAGAAATGTGCCCCAGAAAATTGTACAAGAAATACTTGCCAAAACTAACAATTTTCTGACAATTTTCTGAGTCCAAGAAACTTAGAGAATATTGTGGATTTCCACCGGTTTTTCTGCAACCAGGAAAGCTTGCTAAAATTCTCAGAAAATCTTGAAGAAACCCTTGCAGAAAACCATGGTTATTTAACAGTTTTCTGATTCCTGACAATTTCCTGGGTCAAAAAACTCATTTATTGAGTTTCCTTGATCAGAAAACTGTTAAATAACCATGGTTTTCTGCAAGGTTTTCTGCAAGATTTTCACAAGCTTTCCTGGTTGAAGAAAAACCGGTGGAAATCCACAATATTCTCTAAGTTTCTTGGACTCAGAAAATCATCAGAAAATTGTTAGTTTTGGCAAGTATTTCTTGTACAATTTTCTGGGGCACATTTCTAGAGTTTCATGAAGTTTTTCTGAGGACAGAAAACTCTCTAAAAACCATAGGTTTTTTAGCAGTTTTCTGTCCCCAGAAAATCCTCAGGAAACATGGCAGATTCTGAAGATTGTCTGAAAGACTTTCTGACTCAGAAAATTGTTGTTTGCCTCCAGTGTTACAACTAGACCTAATATTAGTCTAGGATACAAGTAATCAATGTCCCTTTGTAGTCAAGTGAGACTATGGTATACATACCTCTTCTTTTAGTCACGGTATAAACAGCTAGGAGAAGAGGTTCATAGTACCCGAGGTATCAGCGTGTAGATGCTGATGGGTGTGTATGGTTGAGTTTTAACACCACCCCTCAAGAAAAAAGGGGTTATTCATCCTCATTTTTCATTGTCATGCATAGGCCTAGCATCCCTACAAACTTCTAATTTTTTTGACTTGTCAATCCCTTCGTCAGGATGTATAGCACATAATTATGGCATAATGACAAAAATACTATCTAAGAAAGAAAAGAATTGGAACCATTTCTCATTTCATCTGTCTCACTCTGAGTCTGGCTGGAAAAAATATAAGCTCCAAACCTTTGTATTTTTAGTTGGTATTATTGCCACTAATTATGCCATAATTATGTGCTATACATATTTTGCATATCTGATAAACTCATTGCCATAGCTAATAATCTCTTTCCAAAATGGCCTGGGCTCAAATGTTCAGCTGGTGCCTTAACCTATGCAAACTGCTCTAAGGATGTTCTGGCCCATTCAACTTGAGTAAGTATTTGTATTGCTCACTCTGATAAGTAGTACATTGACTTTGGACTACTTAGAATTGATGGCTGTTTGAATACACAGGAATAACATAATTTTAAATGTGTAGCCATGTAGAAATATTTTAATTTTGAATATATTCAGAACTAGCAAATGCCGCCCGTGCATAGCATGGGTTACTCACCTAGTATATATTAAAGTAGCGTAGTGGGTCTGTGGGCGCTTTTAGGCACCGAGGGATTGGTCATCATTTCTCATGCTCAAAACATCGCTCCCAAGCCCCAGAGCAGCCCAAATCAAATTTGGAAAATACAGGGAAAATCAGGAAAGCCACTGGGACCTCCCTGGAGCTTG
Source organism: Ramaria rubella (assembly GCA_015039355.1). Lineage (NCBI taxonomy): Eukaryota > Fungi > Basidiomycota > Agaricomycetes > Gomphales > Gomphaceae > Ramaria > Ramaria rubella. Next base: position 11,673 of record MU134391.1, on the reverse strand, counting down.
CCTGACCCTCACCCTGGAAAAATATCCAAGCTGGTAATAGTGCAGTTTCAGGCAAGTTTAGGGTTAGGGTTTTAGGTCCTTAAGGGTAAAAAAAAAAGCAGTTTCCAATTTGACAATCTGAATGAATGAATACTGTATTCTGTGCCTGCATCAGACATTCCAATCCAAATATATCAGACAAACCTACTGTGAATTAAATAATCCAGCTGACTATCTAACTCTGAATTGGTCAGTCCAACTCTGATTGGGCCAAACTGGCCAGATTATCATTCTGACTCTGACTCTGAACCAGCCAATCCCAAGTCCAACCCAGACTGTGATTCTGAATCAAACAATTCTGACACTGAGTCAAATGATCTGACTCCAAACCAGCCAATCTGATTCTGAATTGGATAATTGGACTCTGAACAACCATTTGACTATTGATCTGACAATCTGACAGTGAACTGGCCACTCTGATTCTGAATCAACTCTAAAATTCTCTATCAGATAATTGGGCTCTGAACCAGCCAATAGAGAGTATGAGAGTAGGTGTTTAAATAGTGTTTTGATAACATTTTGTGGTTGTTTAGGGGGATGTTTTAGACCTTAGAATCTACCTGGAAAATACTGGAAACCATTATAAGCTCCTTTTCTCATCTGTATTCAAGCTGCTTTGAAATTGTTTTTTGCACCACTACCAATCCATAATATGAAATTACTTGATTACAACTGTTTTATCATTGACTCTTACTCAATCTTCATGTGATAAAATGTATTTAAAAGCCAAAAGAGGCTAAAATGAAATCTGTTTAAAACAATGTTGATGAAAACACATCAAGAGCCATTAGGGTAAAAAAGCTGTTTAAACAGAAAAATGTTGTTAATGGCCACTCTGATACTCTCTAATGTGAGTTCAACCTGGCCAATCTGACTCCAAACTCACCATTTTGATTGAGAATTGGACAGATGGGGTGCCTGTGCATAGCATGGGTTACTCACCTAGTTTGTTATAAAGCTCCAATGAAGCACTGGCCTTAAGTAATAGAAATAAGTGCCCGTCCATACAACCTCCTACTGGATGGGCGCTTATTTTTTATGTACACAAATCAAGGTCTAACAGCCACAAAAAGACCAGAGACCTATTTATTTTACGATATTTAGTGTATTCTTATATCATTTACCCTATTTAAACACATGCTAGCACAAATAATGAGGTGCACTGGCCCTCATTTTATTCAGAAAAATGAACTATAGCCTGCCTATAAATTACTCAAAAAATATATTCCTGAGGTAGAATAGTGTATAAAGAGATATGGCCATATTAGACTGGGGCATTTACAGCATTCTTAAAAGAGCATTTCACAAAAGACATATATCATCACAACACTAACCCCCTAGTTTTGGATCATATAAACAGCATAATTGTCAACTTTCATATATAATCATTCATTTCCCCCCCCAAAAAGGGCATGTAATAAGCTGTTCTAGCCTGTATTTCACTTTTAACACCTGAAAGACCATGGGTGCCAATCGAGGCCCAGCCTCAATTGGCGCCCATGAAAAAACCAGTGGCTTAATCTCTGGCTACACCCCTGAAATATGGTGTTGATGATATATAATCTCAGATTCATTTTTAACTTATGGAAATTGATCATTCTGCTGCACTATAAAAGCACCCTGACCCTTAATTGGTCCAATCACATATTTTGTGTACAGCCTCATGCATCTCTATTCTGCTGAAAAAAAAAAACAGATGTTTCGTTCTCATTCACTTGAGAAAAATAACTGTACAAAATGATCACAATGATTTATTTTATTGATTTTTTGAGGCCTGCTAGGCAAGTGATCATAATTGTGCATTCACACAACCTCCAGCAAATACATAGCATGGGTGGGGGATGTAATAAGTGGTATAATGTGTTAAATATCAAGCATATAAGCTAGCCATATATTTTCTCCCAAAGCCCAGGCAGTTTGTGCATTTTTTTAAAATATATAATTAAGTGCTCCTCCATTTGCACTCCAGGAGCATGGGTGCTAAAATACTATTTGGAGATAACCCACATGCCCCTGGTGATACTGTTGTTGCCATTGCAGCCCACAAATACTGCCAGTGAGACATATTCTGAATCATCCCCCTGATACATCTCCTGAGACATCCCCTTGAGACATCCCCCTGAGACATCCCTTGAGACACACCCCTGAGACATCCCCTGAGAGATGACATCATACACCACCTACAATGATGCCCTAATGATGTTTTACTAGCAGACATCCATTTCAATGTCTGCAAGTAAAAGATCATAGTCAGTCTAGGGTGGGGGATGGGAGAGAATGAAACACAACATACAAAATGAAGTGAAGGTGGAGGCAAGGGTTCAGAGAGTGTGTGAAGATTAGATACAGTGCCATTGAAATAAGGCAACCAATTTATTATTGAGCTGGTTAGTGCACTGTTGATGTTGCTGAAAACCAATTCCTGGATGCAGTGATATGTACAGCAGGATTATTGTTAATATGATAAGGTTAAATATAAGCCACATGTATATTTTCCCCACATTTTGCTTTTTCTCAATTTCCGTTATTAAGTGCCCATCCATATGCTCTCCATATGGATGGGCACTTATTTTTCTGATGCATAAATCAAGGTCCAACACCCACAAAAAGGGCAGGGGCCTCTTTATTCTATCATATTTGGTGTACTATTGTATCATACACTCCATTTCAACACATTCAGGTGTGAATCAGAAGTTGTACCATCTCTCATTTTTTTCTGCAAAATGAACCATACCCTGCCTAGAAATTACTCAAAAAAATATTCCTGAGGTAGAATAGTGCATGGAAAGATGTTCCCATATCAGACCTGAGCATTTACAACATCTATACAAGAGCATTTCTCAAGAAACCATATACCATCACAACACCATCTCCCAGATTTAGAAGGTATAAATGGCACAATTGTTGAGTTTGGTACATGTTCATTCAAGTCTGCAAAAAAAAACAGCACAATCATAGGCTGTTCTGACCATTTATTTCACTTTTAGTGTCTGGAGAGCCATGGGCGCCAATCGAGGCTGAGCCTCGATTGTTGCCCATGAAAAAAACAGTGGCTTAATCTCTGCCTACACCCCTTAAATATGATGGTGATGATATATGGTCTCAGATTGATTTTTAACTTATGGAAATTGATCATTCTACTACACTATAAAAGCAACCTGACCCTTAATTGGCCCAATCACATATTTTGTGTACAACCTCATGCATCTCTATTCTGCTGGAAAAAAAAAGATGTTTGGTTCTCATTCACTTGAGAAAAATAACTGTACAAAATGATCACAATGATTTATTTTATTTTTTGATTTTTTTGAGGCCTGCTAGGCAAGTGATCATAATTGTGCATTCATGCAACCTCCAGCAAAGGCATAGCATGGGTGGGGGATGTGGTAAATGGTATAATGTGTTCAATGTCAAGCACATAAGCCAGCTGGATATTTTCTCTCACAGCCCAGGAAATTTTCACCTTTTTTCTTTCATATATAGTATTAAGCACCCATCCATCCCAACTCCAAATGGATGGGTGCTAAATTTGCTACACCTCTACTTGGTGCTATCCATGTGATATCAAGGGATGCTTGTCCAATGGCCACAGAAAGGTGAATCTCACTGTATGACCTCAATGCAGATTTTTCATATTACATCGCAAATTCATAGTTAGTTTGTCAGCTGTATTTATAAGTAAAATCCATCCCCATTGGGACAATGAATTGTTCACATCGATCAAACATTGATGACAACCTCCATGTCTCAGCGCACATTTTCATACTTCACAAGTCTCTTTTCTCACAAAGTCAATGCACAATCATGGCTCAGGTGGCTCCTAGTTCATCACATAATGCATGACATTGCCCCCCCAAATGTGCAGAATGGCCTGTGGCTCATAAAAATAAACACATCATTGCCACAGAGCAATCATGGGTGAGGGCCATAGCTCCAACCACAGATACTTCATTGTACCCTCAGCCACTACACCTAATCAAAGAAGACAGTCAACCCAATATTGAATTGAAGATTTCTGAACCACTGGTACTTGGTTTTTCACTACGTATCACCAAACCTAAATCTTTCATGGGATTACCTATACTGCCTCTACTACATGTTTGTCCTCTCAGCCCAAAGCATTAAAATGGTCTGTGCTACTGACAATTTTCAATTCGCTAATCAAAACATGACAGCTTTGATGCCCATATTGTTAAGTAATAATGACTCCTTGTCACAGGGCCTGAAACTTAGCTCAACATCTGAGTGTTCTGTTGATACAATGCAGCACCAAAACAACCTCTTGTGCATGGAGGTGTGCAATCTGATATATCATATTGAAACACTGGGTTTCCTTCAACTGGACAATCCAAACACCAATTCAAATTTTGATGGTCAATTTGTTGAGCCTCTGGTTGAAGTTATTGAGTTGTCTGACCCACTAATGTTCACTCTGAGAGCATGTGCCCTGCCACAGGTGCCACCATGTATATTTATCAATGGGGTATGGACCAAGTGGATTCACCTTATAACTGCCATCTATACTGATTTCGGTGTGGATTGTGCAATGCTTGCATGTCACATTGCAATCAAATCTATGCAGAATTTTATGAGTCGACATGAATTCCAAAGATTAGTATTCCATTCTGGTGCCAACAACGAGAGAGTTGTGAATTGCAGGATATATGAAGTTTTTATGAGTTGGATCATTATGCTCCATTTCCATCATTACACCCTACTGGCATTATTTCAGGTTGAAAGGATATGCAGGTATACATGTGAAACTGTGCATAGAACAAGCATCACAATTCACATCGTAGGCTTGGACATACAAGACTGGTGGTGCAAGTCACACAACTGTAGAAGATGATACTGGATCACTACACACCATGGAGTGTCCTGAGGACCTGTGGAGGTCCAAAGGTGGTGGAGTACCTGCTTTAAATGACGGCCCCAAATCATCAGTAAACTTCACAGGACTAGAATTGTCCCGCTTTGTTACAACCAAGCAATTGTTGGTATTCCAAGGCACTGTCAGATACATGTATCTTGAATATCTTAGTCTCACTGATGCAATATTAAAAAATATGGAGGACCCACATCTATGGAGTGTAGTTATTCCCATAAAACAACTGGTTTGCAGGCTTCCTAGAAAACATCTGCTCTTTATTGCAGAGAAACATTACATTGATGTGACCAAATGTGCTACATTGAAAGAATTGCAAACCCTGTTCAACAACCATGAGATCTGTACATCCTGCAATTTATATGTATCTATGTTTAAAGTCCATGTTGGTACCATTAAGGGTGGTGAAATTCTCAATGCAGGATCTAAAAAACGGAGAAGCAAAATTCATATGGCACACTCTAATAAACCAGTCAGACTACAAAAAAAAAGATCCTGTGACAAACAGATTCCACAACTTAATGCTGAAACCCTGCACTGTGACAAACCTTTCCCACCTCTGCAAAAAACAAGAGACAGTTATAATCACATTATCTGTGGCTTTGTTGAGGCTACTGATATGAAATCTCAAATTCATGAAGTTGGCTGTCATGTGTGTGGTACATTGACCAAGTTGAGTAATGCCATACTGGCCACTGATGCACAAGTAGACTGGAGTATCTTTGACCAAAGGGGGCAGGGAATAACTGTAAAAGAAATAAAACAAGCAACAGATGAATGCTATGAGTGGAAAGGACCTGTGCTTGACAAATCCTGTGCTCATGTTTGCCCTGATTGTTTGTCAAAGCTTAAGAAAAGAACTGTCCCACTAATGTCACTGGCTAATGGTAATTGGAGGTACCAATCCAACTTTGGGGGCTGAGCTATACTGAAAAATTGCTCAGTGCCAGAGTGAGAAAGAACTATTGTGTGGTCAGGGTAGAGTCTGGTTTTTTTAAGATGCGGGCTAATGCAGTACTATTCCCAAACCCAACCCCTAAAATATACCAGGCTCTTCCACCCCACCATAATGAGTTGGATGAAGTATTGGTCTTTATATTCACAGGCCCAATGAAACCAACTGAAAAAGAGCTTCGTCGGACCCCCTTGCTGGTCCATTCAAATAAAGTACATGAAGCACTGAACTGGCTTAAATGCAACCATAAAGATTATTTTGACCTGGATATATCTATTCACAATTTAAACTCTTACAAGGATAATGAGATTCCAGTCACCATTGAATACCATCATTCTCATTCTAATAAACATGCACAGTCTACAAGTATTCATGATTGTGAACCTGAGGAAGAGACTGCTGAAGGTGAATGTCCTTTTGTGGTCAATGGTATCACAGGTGATGAACTCCCTATTCACAATACAAAAAAGTTAATAGCAATCGCCATGGAGCATTTGCAAAACAATGGGAGAATGTTGGGTGTAGGTTAAGCCAGTCTGCCTGCTTCTATATATGACAACCCTCAGCTTTATCCCCAAGCCTTTCCTTGGTTGTTTCCATATGGTCTTGGAGGAGTGGGAAATATGAATGGTGCCATGAAGGTCCCTGAAAAGGTTCACCTGAAACATCTTATGCTTTACCATGATAAAAGATTTCCGACTGACCCAGAATTTCCCTTGGTTGCATTTAATCATTGACAAATCAAATTCTTCAACAGGGAGTTTTTTACTAGTTTTGGTTAGAAATTCGAGAGTTGAAAATGAACTAGACAGGAAGACGAAGCCAAGATATCTAGGACCATTTGAAGTTGTTTGAAGAATTACTAGTGGATCTTATGTATTAAAGGAGCTCAATGGAACTGTTTCAAAAAGAGGCATTGCAGCCTTTCGTCTACTTCCCTACTTCTCAAGAGATGGCATTCCCCTTGCTCCCAATAAGCTTCCTTTGGATGATTTAGACGATTCTTCTGATGATGATAGTTGACTGGGGACAGTCAAATTTTCAGATATGGGTGGATGACAAGCATGATACTTGACAGTGCCTACTACACTACAAAAGATGCTCACTGCACACATGCCTATCTTCATCAGCTTTCGCCAGACCATCATCTGCTGTGCTACCTCCAGTCCGCCAGACACATCATCTCCACACTCATTCTATTTTTCATCAATTCTATTTTCAATATGCCATCCAGCATTGCCACCACCACATCCCATGACTTGTTTCAGATGACCACCAAGCCAGACATACACGTTGGACCACGCATCGAACTTCCTAGTCGACATTCTCCCCTTGATGTTCATTTATCCAATCCTCCTCCACATGTTGCACATTGTCGGTACTATCCTCTATACGTTGAATCTCCTGAAGGCCCATACTGAGTATTCCCCTTATATCCTCCTTATCGTGTTCACAACTGAATATGGGTATTCGACCCTGTCTTCCATGCTCCCTTCCACGTCATCGGTTTTGACCCAAACTACAAACCAGTGAATGGTTGGCATCATATTGTACTCAGGAACTACTGGGATATCAAAGAGTTCTGACCAGGAACAGAGATTTGCTACAGTTATGTGCCCAAGGACTTCATCAAGCAAGACTTGTCTTCGTTCTCTCTCTGGAGGAGATTTGTATCCAAGTGTCGTGATTGGTTCACATGTTTCTGAATCGTCTTCAAGTCAAGTAACTCTCTTACTCATCCTCAGAGATATTTGACAATCAACTGGAATCCTATTGGATGGCTATGACTCATTTTCTTCATGTGACTCACTCGCTTCTTGGCTGTACTTCTATTTCCAATTGTTCCACATGGTCTATTGTCTGTGACTCACTTCTATTTTATTTCTGGCTTCTATTTCCAATTCGCTGCAACATTTCTATTCATTTCTTCGACCACCTGACTCATTTTTCCATTTCATTACAAACCACCTTCCTATTTTGGTTTTCTGCCTCTCGCCGTTAGTCATTTCTCCTGTCTGCTGTTGACGACATCGTTGTATGGCATACTCGCATCGTTTGTTGTTCTGCTCATGTATATAAGGCCTGTTTTGCCTTAGTGAAGTCTAAGTCTACTACTACTTCTATGTCTACATCAAGGCCAGCTTCGTCAATCATGTGACACTTGCTGTTGTATCTCGTCTTCGCTTACATCATCGTATTACGTCATCATCATCGTCACTGCTGTGTCCTCATCTTCGTCCTTGTTCTACCTTTGTTGCTGCTGATATCAAAGTGCACTGAGCCAAACACCAGTGTAAGTAGCCATGCAATGACAACACTGCTACCCACTGTCTTTTGGATCCATTTCCAAAAGTAAACCGACAACGGCTTGTGGCTCGCTGGTTTGGGTTTAAGGCTTGCAATTTGAGTCCTGCATTCAGCTGGGTCCTGGTAGTCCGGCTGCACTTCCCAGGCATTTGCATGGTTCAAAATTACTTCCTTTCCCATACAGATGCATCCCTTGCCTCTAAAGTCGAGAGATATCCCTAATTTACATAGGAATGGTGTTCCTAGTATTGTGTTGTAGTAATCTACATTCACTATATCGAAGTATTCCTCGATATTGTGCTCACCAAAGTGGATATTGGTGTGCGTTCCGTAGTTGATGGTTGACTTACTGCTGACACATGCTAGCTGTAGACCAATGGGACGTTCAAGTTCGAACATCTTGATGCCTATGGCACGTATGAAGTCCAGAGAGAGCATGACTCCCTCACACCTGCTGTCTAATAGACAGTGGGCTCTGACTCCACCAATCTCCCAATACCCAGAGATTATCTGGTTGTCTACACACACCTGTTTGGGGCGCATCCTATCACACGGTCTGAACCAATGATCGTAGAGAGGCTCAATGGTCCTATCTACGACTCCCACATAGATACGGAAGTCCTTGTTTCAACTTAAACCACCACTAATTGTGGTAGTTGGTTTCTGCGCCACATATATGCGCTGCCTTTCTTCATACGATCCTCCTAGGGGATGTACTCTCTCTGCTCAATACGAGCTTTGCATTCTCATATTGTTGTCATCCTCCCATTGATAGGGCATGAGTTCTGACTGGTAATCAGCGACTAGTTCGCCAATTTCACTCTCACGGTCGTCCTGGATGTCCATTCCCTCATCTAATTTGCTGCTTTGTGGCACTTCCTCCCCTTCTTGAGCATGCCCTGAGTGCTCAACCACTTCCTCTAACCATGCACCTGCTATCCATGGTTTGTTCTTCCACTGTGGGCAATTGGGCTTGACATGCCCAACTTGTCCACACTTATAGCATGTTAGCTCTGTGCTATGTCCTTGACCTCCTGAACCTCCAGCAGGTTTTTGTGGAGGGCAAGAAGTGGCGGGAGCTCCCACTCCAGCTCTTTGTGTAGCTTGTACCCCTGTTTGGGGTACACTCAGTCTCATCTCTGCTTGATGTCGAGCATTATGTGGACGATATCTCGTCTACTTCACTGTAGGATGGCTCCCTGTATTGGGAACTCAGGATGAGCTTGCAACAGCCTGACATCAACTATTTGTCAAACTAGGCTTTGCTTGCAGCGCATGAGCACTGCTAGACTCTGTCTTGCATGATCTGATATCATATCAGGACGCATCCTCTACAGCCCCTGCGGCCTCATACAATTCAGTTCTTGAACTGAATTCTGTCGTGTAGCCCATTTTTAGGACTTCATGATGCAGTGCTTCTCGAAGCGCTGCTACAAGCTGCTTGCGGATCATATATTCATTGGGCAGATGTATCATCTGTGTTGCGTACTTTGTAACGTCATTCAGTAACTCCTGAACAGTTTTAGTCCCTTGCATGATTGTGTCGAACTTGTTCGATGCATGTCTATGCATGAGTGCATGTAGGAATTGCTGTTGCAACCCAGCAATTGCACTCTCTAGAGTCCAATTGACTACGACTCGATCATGACGCTTGATATTTCGAGCATACCACACCAATGCCTCGCCTTTGAGGCGGATGCCCAAATAATTCAGCTGGAGTTCCATGCTGGATGGCCCCAGTAAACTATTCATGCCTAGCAATCTCAGGATTCTTGAGATGAAGTTCTAGAATTCTTCAAGATATGCTTTCCCAGCATATTCTGCTGGATGAGGTAGGTTTACTCCAGCTTTAGCAAGCACAGATGAGGTAGGTTTACTCCGGCTTTAGCAAGCACAGATTTGTCTGGCTCACTGTCCTTATGTTTCTCAGGGGCAGCTCGCACCATCTTTGCAACTCCATCTACATATGTAGATGGATTTACTCCTACCTCCTGAACCCTCCATTCAGGATCTGTAACTGCTAGTGATACCACATGCAGTATCACTTGTATCTGCCTGTGCAGGCAAGGTGCATGATTACTCATGTCCTGCTGCACTGGTGAATCGGTGATGTCTTCGTCAATCTGATACAGCAGTCGACGTTTGTCGGCCGTTAAGAACACATCCCTCACTCTATAACTGCTACTAAGGGTGGATTGAGCCACTCTCGCTGACTCAATCAGTTTATCAAAGGTGTCGCCTTTGATCCAGGTGATATATGCCTCCTTGACTAGATTATCTGTGTGTTTAGCATGGAGTTCTAGCACACAGTGCTTCCATCGTGCTGCCTTCTGTTCAATCCTATCCCAGTGATTGAACTCACATTCAAGACTAACATGAGTGCTAGTCATGGTACTGACACTATCGGTGTCAGACTTCATCATCTCCCACAGTGACTGTTGGGTCACTGCTTTGAGCACTTCTTGCTCATTGTACGTCCTTTTTGATCTGCAAATTCCTTTGTGGATATTTTCTCCATCACGAGCCTCTAGCTCACAATCTGTCTCTTCCTCAGTATGCTGGCACATACTCATGCTATCCTGCTCTAGGGTAGCACTAGCTTCACGAGGACCATTTCTGTTGCTCAGTCCAGACGAGGTGGCATCCTCTGTCTGTCTCATTTCTTGCAAGCCTTTTCAGCCTTGTGGTCAACTTCACAATCCCTACTGGGATTGTTTCCATGTTCAGGCCTTTCCATGTAAAGGTCCCTGTACTTCCTCTTCCAGGGACTGTATTAACGGTTCCATATCATCTCCTAAGGTTTGCAGTTAGTTCACGGTGTTGTCTGCTGCATGAGCTGCCTCAGTCACTTGTTGACTCACTTCACACATAGTATCTATGTGTCTATGGCTCTCTTTGAGGGCTGTAATCATCTGGGTAATATGTCTGGTTGTACATTCGTATCACTGGGTTTCTTCATCCCAGCATGCTTAATCATGTTCTACTGTCCCTGTTTGGGATGGCGAACTTCACAATCTGCGATGTTCTTGGACATGCAGGAGCTGAGACATTCGCACTCCTGGCAAATTGTCTGTGTCGCTCATCAGCACTTCTCTCGACTCATCAAGAAATGATCATAACCTTGACCTGGTCGAAGTTCTTTTGGTTTTCTTAACAGGTGATATCTTGTCCGTTTCTGATTCCTCTGGTGTGGATCTCATTAGATCCACTGCCACTTGCTTTTGACTCATGGAGTCGGAAGCTACAGGTGTCATAGTTCTACAAGGAGTAGATATCCTCGTCGACATTCCCATTTGCCTGTCCACATTGTGGGGCCTGGGCAGGCTCAACTCTCCTGTCTGGGCCCTTCGCTGTGGCTCCAGACATATCTGGATCCTCTCTGGATCTAGATGCTCAGCTTTGAGTTCTTATTGAAGTCATAGATCTTTGATCTATCAGCCACTGTTATGGATCCCTATAATGTACTTATAGTCTCAAGAATCTGCCT